>OU744316.1:37768745-38267822 GCA_916610145.1 Eristalis arbustorum
TAGTCCCACTGAAGTGACAATTTTTGATCTTTTGGGGAGATCAGGCTACTTGATCTTTTTGGATCAAGGTGAGAACAGACTTGCTCTGTTTCTCGATAATTGGTATCTGTCAACTGTCATGTGGCATTTATTTCTTGACGTTTCTGGCGTGATTTGCAAGCTTTTCATCTCTACAGATTTCCGGCAAATACAGCTCGCTAAAAGATGCGCGGCAGTCGATTTCTTCTTCTTTGATTGGCGCTACATTCCGGGGTGGATCTGGGCCTCAACCAACTGACCTCTTTCGACAGCTGCCTCCAAGTGCGCACACCAAGTTGGTCGATTTCTACTGTGCTTATAAAGAACGTTGCCAGGACTTAATTGCTGCGTGGCTATCCGTAAAAACATACAGACATCTCTGGCGGGTATCATGTTCCATCTTAGCCAGGACAAGGCTTTGGTAATCGCCATTACTTCCGCTTGGATGACGTTGAAGTGACCTTGATCGGAACACGCTTAAAAACCGCTAATTTCTCCGCCATTTTCCATCTTGGAAAAGTGCATCTGTTTAAAAGTATAAGATGCCCTCGCACTACCAGTCTCTGTCCACAATCAGGGTTTCGAAGTTGCTTCTTGGGTCTGTTTGTTTAGGGCTTGGTGAAGTTTAATTTAATTGGATTGTGGTAAGGTTTCGTTAGTCTAGGATTCTGGCGTTTCCATAGGTGAGATCAAACCATTCAGTAGAAATCTTTAGACGAACCGCTGGGTAACTGTTGCTTCTCGTTGGCATGTAGGGGTAAGATTCAAGAGATTTTCAAGTGCATCCGATACAGAGTCCTTCATTTGTTCAGGTGAGGAAAATTCTATTTCCTAGTGAAAACTTAGGTTTAGGGCTTGCGGCCGTTAACGCTCGCACAATTTTCAATCATCCTGTTGTTTAGTAGGATGACGTTGAGATGGCGTTCCTGTACGCCCTTCAGGACTTTGGGTATTTTCCTCAGAAGAACATCATCTGCGTAGGCAATGGTTTTGTAGCTTATTTATGCTCCATAGGAGAGGATATGTGTGTCCCTACTTGAGGTGTTTCCATTCTGATTGAAATTTTTTCGCAAGTTTCCTAAGAGGTATTCATTACTCTGCTTGGGAGTAGTTGATCTATGACCGCTACTGGTCCCTATCCGGGTATGGATAACATCTTTGCTAAAGCGATCGGAAACAGAGCCTGCACGATAACTCATCTAAAAGCGGAGGGGGACTTTGCCGCAGGGTTTCCTTTACCATGTGTATCTTTCACCGCAACAACAACAAAGGAACCTGGCGAATCCATTGATCACAATGCGAGGGACGACTGACACTCCTCCGGCATTCTAGATGTCCCAACGTTCCGAGCAAGCCACTTCGTCTCTAGAGACCAACGTCGAGGAAGAACAAGACGAACTGATTTAATCGTGATGGACTGTAAAAGTCTGTGCTGTTCGAGTCTCCTAAAACCCTCTACAAGTTCGACGAGACATTGTCATCAAACAAGCTGGCACCGATACTCCAAATTGTACCATACCACCAATGAAAAGCCCACAGCTTAACAAAGAGTGCAGGGAGTCACATCCAGCTAAGATGGACGCCTGCTAAGAGACGCTGTAATGAACAACGAGGGCCCTACTAACAGAAACGATGGGACCCGGCTGTTCAGAAGGAAAAAAGAAGTACCATGAGAAGCGCACGATCTAGCAGATGGAAAGGTCTTACGGCAAGCATTCTTGCGAAAGGTCCTGGAAAAGACCAAAGACATGGAACCGACAGCCAAAGAGCAACGAGATCTTACCCAGTTCAAGAGGCAGTTGAGTAGGGTCCTCAAGGTTCAGCTGGTGCAGCCACAAGGCCTATCTCAACGGCGGATGAAGGAGTGCCTGTCCTACTCGTTGATGGCATGTGAACGGAAATATTGTTGAGCGAAATCTAGGGATTCAATGGTAGACTAAGTAGAGCGCAGGGATTTGTTACCTTCAAACCAGTGGAACAACGCATCACCATAAGCGTTTAAGGTGCTGCACCAAAATGGTGAAGGATCTCAACCAACTTAGCCACCACTGTACTGTAGCGGCACACAAATAATAAGAAGGAATTAGGGAGAGTTACACATAAAGTCATAGCCCTAATTTTGTGGCAAGGACGTCACGTTTCTCTGATCGTAATCGAGTTTACTTCCGTTCGCTTTTACACAGGTGGTCGTTAGTGAACTGGCGAATCATGGAATCCTTGCTTGGAGTCGATTCAAGGACAGAACTTTATTAAAACACATTTTTATGTTGACATTGCGTGCAGGACAAGATGTGCCTCAATTATTTTCAATCAACTCTAAGCACATTCATGTCCTAGCGTTTATGGTGCCAAACATTTTTCAAGAGCTGGGGTCGGTTCTGTTCAAGGACTTCTTTGTCTGAATGGCCCTCGCGAGTGTCCAAGCCGTCTCCCCATCAAGCGCATAGTATGACAGTGTAGCCGAGTTTTTTACGTGGGCTTCGCAAAAATGGTCTGCGCCTGGGCTCAGGGGATGAATCCCGTCAGTCGAACGGAGCGGCTTCAAAGTTTGTTGCTTAGTTTCACCTTCGCTCTCATTATTCATTCATCCGCTGGGGATACACGGTTTTCCGCTCACGAACGTACCACGTGCATAAACTTTTACACAGGTGACAGTTAAGATGACTTTCGCTGCTGTTAAAAAATTGGATCATAAGATTCAATGTTCAAGAGGCATGTGTGCACAAATTGAAACACGGGCAATGTCACTGTCGGGGATCCAAGCTGCGGGGAGACGAGCTAATTTGCAAGGTGACGAAATTACATTAAACTCGATTGTGTGCTACAGCTCCTCGTACGGCGTCAGAGTCGGGTGGTGCTAAGCCGACAGGCTTAGGCATTTAACCCGGTCCTTGGCTAACTGCCACCACTTTGGGAAACATAACTACCTTAAGCGAACGGATATCGTTTCCTCAGTTCCCTTTGGTGGATCATAAAACATTTTACGGCGTTCCTTTTGTGCGGCGGAGGATAACCGAAGCCGAGAGGCGAGCAAAGAAAATCTCAACTAACGTGTCCTTGTGATTTTCGGTCAATTGGTATTCCGTCCCGATCGCCAAAAGTCATTGAGAAAGCGGCAGCATTTCGGCACAAATGACCAGGCGTTCTTTTTATTGTTCCACGGCTATGATTGAACTACGCATTATATTTAATGGCTGACATTAGACCGTAGGTTGATGCGAACCACCCTAAGGACACGACGGTGGTTGGGGATAGTAGGCCGGCTTAATGAGATGAATTTGTGTGGGAAGCCAGTGTCGAATCGGTTATTGGAGAAGTGCTGAATTAATGTGCTTTTTTTCAGACTTTTAAGACAAAGTTACAGAGCAAGGGTGTGTTTGTTGAATTAAGAGCAGTAATTCGATTTATTGAAAATCCTTACTGCGCTCGGCTACCCGAATCCTGTGAGGTTTTCCAAGTCCCAACGATTTCACAGTAGCCACAAGAACATGCTAAATCCTTGAAATGCAATGTTATCGTATTTTTACGTAAAGATCCAAGTTACGGATGCAATCAACGAAAAAGACGAAAAGTGTTACCCCATGATTCTCAGTCGAAGGATCAGAATCTTGAAGCTGAGCAACACTTAATCTTGGTGCTCTTGTAAGTCCATTCAGTGCCTGAATTTTCAGTCTGGCATGATGGAGGATTGTAGATGAGGACAAATAAATCGAATGTACTGACTCGGTCCGCAGACTTAGGTTAGGTTAATGGGGCACACTTAACTATGCCTGACTCTCTGAATCATCGAAAGGGCGGCAGCGGCTAGCAGGCTGATGCGCTGGTGTCAAATGGAAAATCTCCACTGACGGCTCTTAGGTGGACGGTCAAGTAGCTGCGCTCTCGGGATTGCTGAACATTTCCAAAACCGATCTACCTGACAATTCTTTTTGCAATTCGGTCAACGTACACCCAAATTTCATAAAAAGGCAGAAGGTTGCCTGTCATAAGAGCTCATAGCCAAGCAGTAATCAAAGCGAGTGCCACCTTTACTCCATATTTTGAAGTATTACAAGAATATCGGGCTGAGTTGTAGCTGAAATTCCAGGAAATGACAAGACCGATGAACTGGCTGGATCTGTGCATTCCACTACAAGAATCAAGACTAATATATCTACATAATTTCTTGAACAAACAAACCTCAGATGGCTAAACTCAGATTCAGCCAAGGGATTAACAAGCTGTGTAGGTTAGGTTAGGCAGTAGTGGCTGACTGCTGCAGAGCAGTCGCACTTAGGCCAGAGTAGGCCCATTCTGATACCACGCGGATTGACTTCTCCTAACACTGGAACCAGTTGGTGCTGCTAATGAAACGATTTAGTTGGCCAATGCTGACACTTTTTTAAAACAAGCTGTGCAACATCTGCTCTTTCGGCAAATGCGTTTTTGTTGCTAGATTGGCTCTGGTCTGTATGGGATACTAGCCAATTGAAGGTCAAGCCTTCAAAATATATATCCCACATTGTCGGTCGTCCTCTCTCTCCCCAGTCTCTTTCCACCAGAGAACACCACAATCTTGGCCAAATTGATTAGGCACCCTTTCCTTTTGGCTTCGCATTTAATATCAATCATCACGATAAACAGAAATCTCACGAACAAGAAAGGTTCACCAGCAAAATGGACGATGCGATGCAACAAGGCAATTCCGAAGATAGCCCGTGGTAGACAGGAATAGTCGTGTCTTTGATTCCATCACGGTCCTAGGCCAACTTAGCCCGTCCATTGATATGCTATGTCCATGCATCAGGTGTAACATTAGGCAAAACATTATTTTACAGCAGACGTTAGGCAGAGATGTGACTCTACTGACTCAGTTCAGATGAAGCACGCGCTAAAGACGGATAGCAGCAATGGGAAAATACAGATTTTGTTTGTAGTTTCACTTCACTCTTTAGTGAGCCGAAACGCAAGTCAGGCTGCTGAGCATGTGAACAGTGTTTATGGTTCCCATGATGTAACCGATAATCACGCGCAGTTTATGCTTCGCCGATTCCGTTCCGATGATTTCGATGAAAAAGATTTGCCACTCTCTGGAAGGTCAATTCAATTTTAATCTTACCCACATGTTCCGAGTCGCATCTTTCGACACCCGACACGAAGTACTTTGATTTCTTCAGCTTTCTGTTGCACAGATTCTATACTCCTGCATTTCTGCAGCTCTCCCAGCAGTTACTATAAAGCATACCAAGATGCAATGTGTGTGTAACAATAGCTTGGGCCGGAAACATCATTAACGTCGAATACTTCAGATTCAGCCAACTATTCCCGGCTTTATTCAAAGTGTCGTCTGCGAACATAAGGGATTGATGGAAATTCTTTCAGGTGGTTCACGGCTGGGTAATCAGGATGGACGCGAGGGCTTCGTCTGTCTATTGCATTGGAGTCTGTCACTGCTAGTGATTTTGCGTTTATTGGAGGCACATTGGTTTGAATAGCGGAACAGTCTCAGGAACTTTTCGAACAATTCCAGCAAGAGCCCCACGACGGTAATTTATTGTTTTGAGCCGCCACTTGTGGCTCATTTCCTTTCCGAAGTAGACTGTCTGTCTGATTATTTTATTTTAGTGCTATCCAGCTACGAACCCAACATAGAAGAGCGACTTCTAAAAAGGTATTGGGCTTTAGAAGGTATTGACCCAGGAATCTACAAGCATTACAAGACAAATGATAACATGGCAGTGGGTTGGACCAAACCTACACCAAGAGGACAACTTCATTCCGAAGTATGCCATGTCCTGGAATCCGCTTAGTGAGGCAAACGTGATGTGAAGTTACTTGGCAATGTTTTGGAGAAAGCACAACACGTTGAAGAACTTCGAACGAGCAGGCGCGCATGCATTGTTACTCCCCGAAGGGCTAATGGGCCTATTGGCCAATCGACATGTGACTCCGTTGGAGTATTTTGGTACTAACTTTCTTAGGCGAAATTCTGACAGATCGTTGAGGGACTCGCATCGGTAATGGATCTTCATTTGATGGCCCATAATCTAGAAGCAGAGGCAAACAAAGTGGGGCTCAAAATATACACGGCAAAAACTAAGGCCCTTAGTATTTCTGACAACAGCGCCCAAATGAATGTTGCCGGACAGGAAGTCGAGAAAGTTAACAGCTTTCTATATTTAGGAAGTGTGGTCTCGGCTAATAGCGGTGGCACCGAACTGGACGTGTGCAACAGAATCGAGAAGGCTAAAGCTCCGTTCGGAATGCTATCCACGATCTGTAACCGCTCCAACGTTGACTCGGTGCTGCTATATGGATGCCGTACCTGGAAAGTAGACAGCATTACCACGCGAAAGCGGCAATCTTTCGTAAACGGGTGTTTAAGAAACATCCTTAGGCTTTTGTGGTTGAACCGTATCTCTAACGAACAATTGTACCTGAGAATGGGCCAGGAACCTATAAACATCACAAAACGAAGGAGAAAGTGGCAGTGGATTGGACACTCTCTACGGCGCGAAGACAATTCAATTGCGAAGTACGCCATGCAGTGGAATTCGCTTACGCAGGCAGGCAGAACAGCGGAACGCCCTAGGTAAACATGGCGCAGAATAGTTGAAAAGGAATCGAGGGAGCTTAAACGCGTTGCAGAAATTCGAAAGAGATGGCGCGCAGGCGTGGTAAAACTTTTTAATTCAAATAATTTTGAAACGTCTTGTATAAGTGCCCAAGTTAGTATTAAGCGATTTTCAAGTGTTTAATTGATAGTTTTTGCAGAAGACTACTTTAATAATGTAATAATATGGGTGGTGCTACAGTCCGTAGGGGACCAGGGCCTAGCTTCTCAGCAACCACTCGTGTTCTCTCACGAGTCAAAGGGAACCACAGTTTTATGCCGACTCCGAACGACTTTGCTTGAGAAGCTTTTTCTAGACTGGAAATACTCTTTGAGCATTGTCAGTGACTCGAAAGAGTTGGGGCCGTGAAAAGAGCAGGAATCGAACCTACGAAGTCGAGGTTGGGGTCGGCGCACATACCCACAATGCCACGGACCTTCACAGAAGACTACTTTAAAAAATGTAAATAAAATACCAATTTACACGTAATTGTTGTTTTTCAACAAAAAATTAAATTAATGGTAAACAATATAATGTGTTAAATTTTGAGTTTTTCAAGCAAATTGATTAAAACTAGCTCAGTAAAGGGAAATGTGGTGGGGAATTCATACATTCATACAAATCGATGTACATATTCTACCTATTCCCAGAACACAACCTCATTTTGCATAGAGCGATTCCAAGAAAATATCCCTTCTGTGAGCTTGACAACCACTTATTACAAAACTAGCATACTTTTTCCGGGTATTCCATCAGCAATTATAACCGAAATTGATAATTTGATTTCAAGGGTGTTCAAATTTTAAGGTCCGATGTTGAATGTGAACCACGCCTAAACGTTAAGTTTCCTCTGCATTTCATTTGACATTTCTCAATTTCAGACTAATTCAATTTGATCCATGGAAAGATACACTAACGAGCAACGCGTTAACGTTGTTCGAGCTTTATTATGAAAATCGGCTTTCAAAACAAAATGCATATCGTGCACTTCGTGATTTTTCAATTTAATCGTCTAAATGTGCGTACAATCGGAAAAAAATCGTGCAAAAATGGTGAGCACACATTGCATCCTCGTACAGCTCGTACTGTAGAAAATATTGCTGTTGTTCGCGATAGTCTGGCTGAAGAGCCGTCCAGATCTCCTCGTCGTAGTGCCCACAAATTGCAACTCTCACGCTCGTCGTTGATGAACATTATGCATACAGATTTGCATTTACACGCTTACAAGGTGCAATTGAATGGTAAAAGAATGGTGGCAAGAAATGGCAACAGTGGATGATCAATTTTCGAAGAAAATCATCCTCAGTGATGAGGCATATTTTCGCCTCAGTGGATTCGTCAATAAGCAGAACTGCAGCATTTGGGCAAATGATAATCTAAGAGGGATTGTCGAAAAACCAATGCACCCACGAAGAGTGAATTTTTGGTGCGGTTTATGGGCTGGCGGCATCATCGGGCCTTATTTTTCCAAAATGAGGGCACTCAGGCAGTTACTGCGAATGGTTATCGCTGTCTTGAAATGATAACGAACTTTTTATGGAAGATATGAATGTGGACGATATGTGGTTTCAACAGGACGGTGCCACTTGCCACACAACTAACGAAACAATGACTCTTTTGCGCGACAAATTCAATGGCCGTGTTATCTCACGTGGTGGCGATGTCAATTGGCCGCTAAGATCATGTGATTTGACATCGTTGGATTTTATTTGAAAGAAAAGGTGTACGTCGATAAGCAACAATTCAAGAGCTAGAGGATGAGATGAATCAGCACATTAACGGCATAGAACCTCAATTATGCTTCACCGTCATCAAAAATTTGGACCATCGGATGGAGGTGTGACACCGAGGTCGCGGCGGCCATTTGGCAGATATTTTGTTCCATAAATAATTGAACCATACCAATATTATCAAAATAAAAAGAAATGACAATCATTTCCTAAATAATTTGTGTTTTATTCAAAATCAACATCAGCCCTTAAATTTAAATACCCTTTATAATTGAATTTTCTACCAAATTTGAATTTTCAATGCAACTTTATTCCCGCGTATGAGCTGTCAGAATTTCGCCTAGGGACGTAGCTAATAAAAATTGATACCAGAGTGCGCTGACTATCGAAGTCGATTGGCGAATAGGACTGATGGGGTCGTTCTGCATTTACAGAAGATGATTATTTTAAGCAATGATTCCTTCGTGGTTGCCAATCCCCACTTTAAATGATGATCCTTGTATTCACAATAACCAAATTGGATTAAAAAAAGGCTGAATTTTCGCAGAAACAAATAACTCAATCGTCTGACACTATATTTCAACAATTCAATAGAGGACTTACGTCCTCTTTTCCTCACCCGGCAGTACATTCCCATCTGCACGAATAATATGAAACTGATAATCCCTCCAGATTCCATTATTAATCGCGTCATAAGCCCGCGGTTAATCCTTCCGCTGGTGGGAGTGTAATGCTGCCGTAAAACAAATTACACCATTATTATTGCAATAAAAGTTAATTCGTTTGCACTCAAATTTAATCAGTTTTTGATTGGCAACCTTCCATGTTGCACATTCAGGGAACTGAGGACCTCCTCCAGGTACAATGCTTTTGCCATGACGAGTCCCCACACAGCACATCGCATGTTTGTTGGCCCCCATTACTTTTCGGGTTGCACATTCAAACCGACTCCTTGTACAATGGGTGTACTTTACTATTGTTGCCAGCTGTGCATGTACACCTCTGCCATACGTTGCAGTTGCACAGAATTCTAAAAGCCTCGTAGAGTCGCTTCGATTGCTTTTGTATTTGAGCGAGTATACTTGTTGGCTGGGAACAAAGGAGAACAGTAGTTGCTGTGTCATTTTCTTTGAAATGTTTGCTTGTAATCAGTTAATGTACACTCAAGAGCACTCACAATGCGAGTCGGATAGGCTGACGAGCAGACAATGGTCGAGATGCAAATGATGATGTTAACTAAGCAGTCGCAATGCAGCCCATTCATTTCGCCAAGCCACGGACGAATGGGACTGTCGGGGAAATTATCTGCAAACAGTTGAAATGGCAGCTTTTTTTTGTTCTCTTTAAGAGTTCACCTGACACAAAAGAATGGCTACTGGGTGACGCTGAGGTCACAAACCACTGGATTTTAGTCGCTTGTACTAATGTTCATGATCTGCAAGCCTGGCAAATATCAGTTAAAGGGATGTCGCGAACCTTATGAAGTCAGGCATCGACAGAAAGTAGCTTGCATTTGTAAAGGAGAGATAGGAAACTAGGTGTTAACTAGCTGAAATCACCCATGCATAAATGAAAAGCATCACTGTGACTGCAGTGACATGGTGGATAGTAGTGCCGATAAATAAGACGGGTGACTGGGTCCAATAACAACTTTAATGACATACGACTTTACGTCTCTCGAGTCATTGGTGCTCGCAGAGTATTACTGCCATCACAGACTTCATCGCAATTTGCTGTCTTAAGCGTCAAGGAAACTGCAGGTCACCATTATGTACGTACCTCTGAGAACATGCACACTCCGCCGCTCTAGATGTGATGAGGGTCTTCTTTAAATTGCTGTTCACAAGAGCTCACTGCTCACTAGGAATAGCGAACTTCGCAAATTTGGCACTTTTTTCACATGAAATTGTGTCTGTTCGCCGATAGCTATGGGTAATACACTGAACTAGCCCTAAGTCGAATTTTCAAATGATATCAGTATTTGCTTGACTGCAGAAACGCAAAATATGGCTAAAAAAATATTCGAGTTAGAGTGATTTTTTAATTCATGAATTTGTGGATCGTATCTACTTCTTTGTGGATCGCGTTCTTGGATTGAGTGATAGTTTCCTCCACTTCCATGTACCACCAAAGAGTAGTAGTATATTGCGTGAATTTTAAGTGGGTAAAGATGTGAGGTGAAAGAATGACTTTAAACGACATTAAAAGAGGACGTAAGTCTCACTGAAGCGCAAAGAGCTTACAATAAATAGTTACCTATCGTATACTATGCGACAACACTACAACGACAACAGAAACAAATTATGTGGGAAAGGAACTGTCAAAGTATGCATGGCGCAGTTGGTTGAGGTACTGCGAGACAGAATGAGTCCAGAAAGATTTTTGCAATTTTCTTGGCAAAGAATTTAAGACTGTCTCTAATCCCAGAAGAATACAGAAGTTCAACGTAGCGTAAGACGAGACAAACGTCAGTATATCAACACACTGGCTTCTAGGGCTGAAGAAGCAGCGAATAGGTGCTACAGTAGGACTGTTTATAACATCACCAAGGAACTCATTGGTGATCGGAATTCCAAAAAACACCCGGTGGTAACCTTCTAACTTTGGATGAAGAGCAACTCATTGGTTGTAGAGTACACTTTGCGAATGTCTCAAACCACCTAGACGATGGCGAAATGTTATCGAGCTCTAATGAGTACTCTGTCGCAACAAATCCCAGAATTTGCACCGAACCTCCCAGCAAAAGCGAATTAATAGCAACAATCAAGTCCTTCAAGAAAAACAAAGCAATGGGTATTGATGGCATCCATGCGGAATTGTTTCAAGCTACGCCAAATGTATTAGCAGACTTGCTGCATCCGGTGATATACAAAGCTTGTGATAGCGAACAATTCCCGGAGGAATGGAAAAGGGGGATGATCATCAAGCTTGCGGAAAGGAAAACCTTATGGAACGCGGAAAATGGAGAGATATTTGCGTTCTTAAAGCAGTATCCAAAATAATAGCTCGAAATAACGCATCAACGAGCATTTAAATTAAACTTTCGATGTCGATCCTCCTGCATCGTCCACATAAACACCTTACGGATCATTTTTGAACAATGCTTTGAGTATAGGTCTCCGCTATATCTACTGTTCATTGTCTTAGAGAAGGCTTTTGAAAGCTTAAATCGAGATGCTATCTGTTCGGCCTTGCGCAGGAGAGGTATTCCGGAAAAAATAATAGCTATAATAAAGGCTATATATGAAGGTAATACGTGTCACGTTCTGCAGAATGGCAAGTTGTTAGAGGAATTTTAGGTCCAAATTGGAGTTCGTCAAGGGTGCATACTGTCATCACTATTGTTTCAGGTGGTTATCAGCGACATACACCGTGCAACATTGATAGACGGAAATTATGGCATTCGATGGACTATGACATCTTATATTAAACACCTTGACTACGCTGATGATGTTTGTCTCCTTTCGCATCGGGTAACGAATCTTCATTTGATGGCCAGTAATCTAGAAGCAGAGGCAAACAAAGTGGGGCTCAAAACAATTTCGAAGAAAACTTAGTAATTCTGACAACCGCGCCCAACTGAACATAGTCGGACAGGAAGTCTGCTTTCGGAATGCTATCCACGATCTGGAAAAGCAACGTCATCAGCTTAAGAACCAAGCTGCGACTGTTGTAGAATCGGTGATCGGAAAGTGGATTGCGAAGTACGCCATGTAGTGGAATCCGCTAACGTAAGCAGGCAGAACAGCGGGACGCCCTTTGCAAACATGGCGCAGAGCAGTTGAAAGGGAGTTCTTCAGGAATGAGTTGGAGGGTGTTCAAACGCGTTGCAAAAATTCGAGCACAATGGCGCACAGGCGTGGTTGACGCCCTATGCCCCCCGAGGGGTTAACGGACTTAAGTAGTAGTAGTAGTAATCACAGGTTAGCTTAGAGCACCCTTAAAAGGTCAGTAGGTAAGTAGGTTAATGACGTTTGTTAAGGTAGCAAGTTTAAGTATTTTTTCTAGAATATGATTCAAATTAAGATGAATACCAAGTATGTTTGAAAGAAACGTGTATAAATGAATCTCCAGAGTACTCAGAGGAGCATAATCAGGATGCACTCCTCTGTGTAGAAAGTCTGATAGTTCTTTGGTCAAATGAGGCTTCCGTCGTGAATTTCACAGCAGAAGAATTGTTTTATTCTGCCGCAGTCATTGCAATGATTGTTATGAAAAAGTGAAAATATAACCCACGCCGTTCAATGCAAACGCGCTCGGCCAGTTCACAGAAGCGGTTCTCACTGGCGCGTCGTGATAAATGTTGTTTGAGTTGTATAAGGTATTCAACTGCAATGAGGAGCCAATGAGGCAATGAGGAACCATAATATGAGCAATTTATTCGGCCTAATTAATATCCAAGAGCAATACACTCGCTATTTACACGATATTATTTTTCTTTTCCATAATTGAAGAGTGTTGAACGCATGAAGTACTCTGTACACTCCTACACTACTCCTGCTCCTCCTTCCCTGTCACACCATCTTGTGTCCGTATACCACGTGTACCGCATAAATATATGAAAGGGTTGCACATCCTCCCATCGAGGCTGCACAATTCACTTTATTCATTACCCTTCCATGTGGCGAAATTCAATAGCCGCAGGCACAGGGAAACACACTATTCGTGCATGTCATGTGCGCTCGCTTCCTGAAACGCCATCAGTATCCTTGTTATAATATGAGTATGTATGAAAAACCGTTTTAAGCCATCAATTTTGTTCACGTGTTTCATTCTTGTCAACCAGTGTATACGGATGGCAAATATTTGTGTACCCAAAGGAGTGTACGTGATCTTTGAGTTGTAAAAATGTCCTTGCTGTATCCTGCATGAATACGCATGGATGTGAGGATGCTTTTCCACGCTGTGCCAAAGGATCCGCAAGAAAATGCAATTGCGTGAAGTTACATCGATTTATTTGTGCTTTGGTGCGAGAGGCACGAGAATTTATTATTAACCTGAAGAATTCGTAGTGGAAACATGAGGAAAGGACTGAGAATGAAAGTGAAATAAAAATAACCAGCCAGCGATGATGCCAATACGTCCACATTATACTACCGGGCAGTGCGACATGTTGGCACGACGAAAAATGCTTTGCGTTCACATTGTACAACGTCCTTGAAGGACATCGCCTATGAGGTTAGTTTCGTGGCATCAACATCACATCATGTTGTTCTTTCAGTGATGGTGATGATAAAAAAACGACCCTAAATTCTACAGGGTCAATCATTTTCATTCATCCGCCGTTACTCACTCGTTCAGACCTAAAACGTGAATGGAAATTTGTGCCGCAGAAGTAAAACTTGTGTTCCCAATGTACTAGCTGCTGTAGACCAAGGGTAAAAGTTAAAAAATTTAATTTTCTTACGATCGTCGCACGGAGCGTTTACATCTGCACGATCTAGTACAAATTGGTCCTTACGGCACGGTCGTTAGATGTGAATTGGCGTGTTCATCGGTTTTGCAGTTTTCTGGTATGTCACAGTGTCCCGGCATCCATATTGAAGATAGTCTGGGTTATTTGGCCGTCAGTGTCGCTGGGAAGGAAGTTAATTTCCTTGAGAATGGTTGAATGGCCGATGTTGAGTTCGGACCACAGTCGGAGTGTTCTGAGTCTTAATGCAGTGCTGACTGCTATTTGTTTCCCGAATATTTTCAGTGGTGAAAGATGGAGGAAAATATCCAGTGCGTCTGACGGAGTACTTCTCAGTGCACAGGCAGGCCAGTCTTGGTACTCGCTTGAGTGCCTTGCAGTTGACAGCCTTGTTTAGAGCTGTCCATCAAGCTGAGACTCCATACGAAGTGTCGGCTGATAATCGAGGTAAAAATTCAGTGTGCGGTGCGTGGTTGTAAGCCCCATTTGCATCCAATGGTTTTTTTGCAGCTAAAAAGGGCAGAAGAGGCCTTCTTGACTCTTTCCTGGATGTTAAGTTGCCAGTTTAGCTTGCTATCGATCGTGAGACAAGGAAATTTCAGACTGGTAGTTACTGTGCCTCACAGCAGTGGAGGTTAAACTGTACTCTTCTGGTGAAGAGTACAATATCCATTTTTTGTGGGTTAACGCCGAGTCCGCATGTTTGTGACCATGCTTCGAGCTTGTTGAAGGCATTCTGCATTATGTCTCTTCGAGTGGAGACGAATTTGCCAGATGCCGCTATGGCAATATCGTCCGCATAGGCAATAACTTTACCTTACGCACCTTATGAGCCGTACATTTTTAACGTAAGGCAAAACACGCAACGGGGTTGGTTTTCATGATGTATTCATCTTTTCTTTGGAAGAGGTGCTACTTAAGTAAAGACCTCTTTATTCAACCCAAATCATATGAATACACAAATCAATAAATAATCCTAACAATATATAAGGTAGAAAGTTTGTGTGTCTGACCGACAAAGGCTCCGAAACTACACGTCGCAGAGCTCTGAAATTTTCAACAAAAATAATTCTAAAATGTAGATGCTGAATGTGACAATTTTTAAGTCGTTACGACATACGGTTCGGAAGTTACTTTAGCACTTTTTAAACGAGAATAAGATTCTCAAAATAAGGGTGGTTGCATCAATCCGGTATGGAACCATTTCAAGTTGCGTAGTCGTGGACATCAACCATACCACAGTGTGTTGTAACTTCCATATATACACACACATTATTCCTATTTTGCTTTGGTGCAAACATTCATTTTTTTCTACGTCTCTGCCGAGGCACTAAACGAAAAGGAAACGATAAGCATTTTCGCACTTTTCTTATTTTGTCATAATCAAACTATCTATGCATGTACATACAGCTACACACAAATCATTCAATTTGGCTGAAATTGTAATTATTGTACTTCTGAACGGATAAGCCGATTTATATAAAATTTCAGAGCCAGACTAATTACATGATGTGTTACGAGATATTTTTTCATGGTTCATGAAGTTGACTTCAATTTGCACAAAAAGTGAACATCGCGCGCAAGTACATATGTAGATGGGATTTCCAAGAGCTTTTTTTCTGAATCGCTTGATACCCTCCACGTTGTGTGTAAATGGTTGAGAAAAAATTGCAATTTGCGTAAAGAACCGGTTGAAGAAACAAACCGGGGCAAAGTCGGGTATGAAATCTAGTATTTCTTTAAATTTGGAAAGAGGCAGGCGTGTTAATCTAGAGAACATGCAGAAAGGGGTTGTAGTTCGTAGTCAAATTTATGGATTTTTACAATTCCTTTCGAGGCGTGACTGTGCTACTCTTGGTTGAGCGTGAGATCGCGCGGATAGTTTGATGTACCCGATCAACCCGATTGAGCACACTCAAGCACCATCATTTCCCGATATAATTTCATTCCATAAATTTCCTCTATAAATTCTCCCGTGACGACCTCAACGAAACTCCTTTGTTTACAAGAACTAGTCTATAAACAACTAGCAGATGTCTTGTCAAACTCCCGACTCTCGCATTAAATGATTGCATAAATTGCCATGACAACTAACAAGAGATTTCTCGGATGCCTGAAGAAATTCCAGAGTGCGGCATGCGGCATGTCACACTGTACATGATTCCTCTTCACGGCGCTTTTCGGCTGGGAAAAAATGCGCCCGTAGACGGTAAAGGTAGAATGTGCTAATCGATGTCAAAATTTGATTGCCTTTCCAAATTGTCGTCGTAGGTACCTCCCGAAACCGCTTCTTAGCGAAATTTCCGTCAACAAACGAAGGAACAAATGGAATGATGAGTATGGCACGCTTTTGATTGATCTTATGTTTTTCTCCTTCTTAGCAACATAAGCAGAAATCTTACTGCGTTGCTATTTGCTATTTGAGCCGATAGTTAAGAGACATTTACCGCTGTTTAGTTGCAACTGCGAAAGCTCAACCAGACAAACCTAGTCAGCTTGGACTGGCGTATGTGTGTGGAAATAACTAATTGTTACACAACACTCCACAACAAAATTCAACAACTAAGCAGATTAGTGAGCTATCCCAGCATACTCACGCACAGAAAGTAAGAGTGGAAGTCATCAACCGTTGAGAGGCCACGCGGCCGGATGTGATCCCATTGTTTATCAGGACCAAACGTTTATGCACTCATTTTCAATGTGCACCATGTTCAATATCACTTACTCCTGATGACAACCCATTGGTAAATTGTTAATTCCCGACTAATCGGCAGGGAGTGCTGACATTATAGCGCCGCCAATGGCCTCATAAACATATAACAAAATAGCTGAGCGAACGTACGCCACAGTGGACCGCAAACAGCACTTCACTTAACACCCACGATCCTCATGGCCGAACGCAGATATTTAAGTTTGTTTTAATGAGCGCGGCGAGCAACATTGAATGGAAACCCTTTCAAGACCCTATCTGCACATTCCCACGGCAGCACATTTTGTCCGTCCACTCGTTTTACAAACAAAACTCACACACTTATTATGCTGAGCTTGTGCGGTGGATGTCCCCGCCGCAAGGGGACACTCAGCGACCGTCATTTCGGGGGAAACGAAGCGCAATGTGTGTGGGCCGCGGATTAATTGTCGGTGTAATGCCCGGTGATTTGGATAAAACAAGTAGTTAAACAGCCACCCACACTCGCCGGATTAGGGACTCAGTGCGGGCCACTTGAAAAAAGTGATAAGCAGATCCGGTAATTATTTAGACTAAATGCGGGATAAGGAGATGTTCCGAGGCGAGGAAGACATCACCAGGGGCCACCAGATAAGGTGGGTCACTTTTGAACGTCATTATTACCGATGACCCTTATCCCCAACAGTGTCCCATTGTGTTTCTACTTTTGTTCTGAGAAGCATGCTCCCCCTCCCAGGGGAGCACCACAGCTTAGATAAGCAGTCGATACATGAGGAGCAACGAACGCGAAAACCTCCCCAAGGGACCGAAAGTAATTTAGGCAATGTCTAACCAAAGAGAAATGCCTAATACACCAACATTGCCACACCACATCACGCATTTTCATTTTTAAGCGGCCTGCCCGACAGATGGCTCGGAAGTATTCTCAATTGCGGCTCCTTGCCGCAGACAAGGCGGAGGATATTTTCTTGGGTGCGCTGCTTTGCAACGCTGACTTTTACATTCGGGAAAGGTAATTAACATTTTTACCTGGCATTGAAGACCCCCCTCCAGCATTGTATCCCATTTCGAAAGGAAATTATTTTCAAAACAATAACGGGGTACATCCTTCCCGGATGGCGACGGCAACGACGAACCCTTTTTTGTGCTTTAACGATGACGACGATGACGACGACGACGACGACGACGACGACGACGACGATTGAATGAAAAATTAATTAAGTGTAAAAAAGTGAAAAATCCTTTTCCAAGAAGGATGCCGACGGAAGAGGTTTGAAATTGATTCTTGACAAACACTGCGTTGGAAGTGTCTGAAGCCTTTCAGGGATTGGCCGCTATTTTCGAGGGTTCTTTCAAATACCGTGATTTACGGGTAGCCCCTAAGAGGTTGTTGTTGTTATTGAGTGGGCTTCGGGGCGAAATAAAAGATTTCAAATTGTTTGGGTCCTATCGAGACCGTGCTCAGAGCACGAGTGTCTTCCGCGCGAAGAGTTATCGCTGCAAATTAGATAAGGACTGTAAAGCGGCCAGGAGGCGAAAAAACGGCGTACTTGACAATTGGCCGGCAGAGGGGCTGTGTAGCAACCTAACACCTGGACTATATATTCTGTAAATAATATGTGCTAATTTTAGGCTTGTTGTTTATGCAGGAACTTTTGAGATGCGTTAATTTTTTTATTTTAATAAGAAATTTAATTAAAAATTGTATTTAATTAACACGATTATACCTCCAGTAATTGTTTGACTGGACACGTGACAAGGAATTCATTGCCGTCGGCCAGTGGTACATCATCTCATTCAATACCTAAGCATGATCTAGTAACCTGTTTAAGGTGTCTAGTGTAAATAAGCTCGGATGTGCAGTATTCTGATGCCTACATGTGCGTACGTGATTAAATTGCACGTCACCCAGATTGCACGTGCGTTTACAATCCAAGCAACAATTTCGAGTTCTTCTCAAAAGATCTTTGCATACATACAGGATACAACGCTTTACATAAACAGAAACCTACATACTTTGTAGCGATCAAACGAACTGAATTCCAATAAAATGCGCAGGAGTGCACGTGATCACGTATTTGTTCTGTAAGCTATTCTAATGTTATTTAAAATGTGCCTTTCGGCTGTCTACCTTTTTAGTAGACCTCATTAAAGTCATTTCGCTCATATTTCGGAAACGCGTGAATTTGTAGTGTGGCACGTGCATATCACAGGCTTCAAAATCTGAAAATCTCAAGTTCCATCTTAACCATCAGAAATAATGATGAAAAAGTCAACCGACAGCGTGTTGCGTTTCCGCTTAAGACAATTAAGGCTTCAGTAGACAGGGTGGGAGCATCGTGGTGGCTATGGCTAAAACCCAAAGTCTCGGGGAGAAGTGAAGATATACCTGCATGTCTGGGAGTTAATCTTGTCTGTCAGTTAGTGTTTGTAGTTCAGGAGTGTAAGACAAGGTATTAGCTGTCTACGAAAAAGCTTCACCAACACCGACGTCTTGGGCAAATCGTCACCATAGAGAGCTATCACGTTGAAGAAGTCAAAGACTTTGTCTACCTAGGCTCCGCAGTTAATACAAGCAACGACACCACCGCGGAGATAAAACGGAGGATCACTCTTGTCAATCGCTGCATTTTCACACTCGAAAGGCCGCTGACGAATAACCGCCCGAAGAACCGAGACCTTGATAGTCCCAGTCCTGCTGCATGGCGCAGAAGCATGGACACTAACTAAAGCGGACGAGGATATACTTTGTGTCTTCGAGAGAAAAGTCCTTTGAGTTATCTTCCTTCCCGTATGTACGGACGGTGTTTGGAGGAGGAGACTAAACGACCGATGGCTGTACAGCGCCATCGACCCGGTCAAACGAGTCCGAATCTCTGTCAGATGGCTAGGTCACGTCGAATGAATGAACACCAAAGCTCCGGCCCTAAAATCTTCGACTCCAACCTCGAGGGACAAGGCGGTAAAATAAGATCACGCCTACGGTGGTGCACACAGCAAGAAGGAGATCTGGCAGGAAGCAACTAGCACAATACCACCCTAGTTGGAGAGGCGTGTTGGCTGAGGCCCAGGTCCTCCCCGGACTGTTGCGCCAACCAAAGAAGTTAAGTTTCTGCGACTATTTGCTTCCCAAGAGAAGAAATTCATCAAGTTTGATCTCTATAAATAAAAATCAATGTTTGTTTGTCCTTTATAGATTCTTAAATGACAAGAGATACATATATCGCTTATATTTGCAACTATGTTCAAAATTGTCGGGAAAAGGATGTGGCACATTTTTTTTTTGTTTTCAGCCTTTTCTTATTTTTTTGGGAATTTGATCTGGATGTTCTGTTTTAACCCAAGGTCTTAAAAATTTTAGTAATTAAAAACCCAAGTTTCAAGTCAGAATAATAATATTGAATATTGAAGGCAAGAGCAACAATCATTTCCCAGTCTTAACTTCATTGCAACACATAACCCGAACATGTATCTTGTGATCCCGCAAAAAGACACAAAAAACAATCACTTTGATAACAATTTTATGACCTAAAGTATTCTAATATACAATAACAGAAACTGGAACGGCCTTTCACATAGCATTTGTACAATACACGCATTGCAAGAGAAATCGTTTGGAAATGCAACCGAATGCACGACTTGCTCCACTTTAATGCCCCTGCGATATGCGGCTCTAGGTTAGCTTAGGTTAGGTAGTAGTGGCTGACTGCTGCAGAGCAGTCACACTTAGGCCAGAGTAGGCCCATTGTGATACCACGCGGATTGACTTCTCCTAACGCTGGAACCAGTTGGTGCTGCTAATGAAACGATTTAGTTGGCCAATGCTAGCACCTTTTAGCTCGTTACGGCCGCTGAATTAGTAGGCTCCTCCTCCGCAGGAACCTACGACTGGCAAGAGCACTGCAGGAGCAGAGAAGGTGATGAGTATTTTCTTCCTCCTCTTCATCCATCCTAAGAGGCCTTGTTATTGACAAATCAACCGTGAGTGTCGGTCTGCATGTCTTTGATTGCCGACCAAACTAACCAATTAATTGTTAATGTTGAACAGTTGACTTACTTGTAAACACAAAAAAAAGGCAACACTCTACCACAAATATCCGACTGAACTCCAAATTTGGTCTCTCTCAAAACGCAAGAATAACATTTTCCAAATAGTACAAGAAACAAAACCTCAACCACAGTGCTTTCCAGGAATATCCACTTTGGTGCGACAGGCGTTGGGGTATACCTACATGAGCAACGAGGTCGCGGATGTAACCAAACTACCGCGGTATAACCAGCAGAATGCTGATTTTAATTTCTGATTGTTTTTACTCAAACTTTAACCGAACTGAGAATGAAATTATACCATTTTTTCATTATTTTTTACTACAGAAGCAGTCAGTATTTCGCACGCCACCGAAATAACCCAATCCGATGAGTTCCACCGTAATGTGATTGCATGTTAATGTTCGATACCGAGTAGTCCACTGAAGCGAATAAAGTGTTTATGTGGATTCAGAAAATCGCTCCACTCAATTTCATTCCCAAGCAGGAACTGATAATACTCGCAATTAGCTCAAAGTGATAATCCAATCGGATTAAATTGATTTCCAAAGAAATTCAGAAAATTCTGCAGGCTATTAGGTCCGATGCGTTGAGTGAGTTCCAGGAACTCGTTTCATGCACAACTAACTCTCCCACATGCCGGTCCAGCTGAGTGTGACACATTTCTACGTGCGCCAGTGAGGGGTTTCTCGGGAGGTTGTCAACCATCGTCGTCGACGGATTTTCAAAATTAGGTGAAATCCGCGGAAAGCCCATTGAAATCTTGTCAATAATTCAAAAGCGGCTGACTAGTGTTGTCGTACTAGATGCAAACGCCGCGCGGCGAGCTCTTGTGAAACCGAAAGAGGAGAAGGTAAACAACAGCGTATGCCTTTTGGGGAAAATTCTATGAATGACAGTCGACGGGAGGAGGCTGGAAAATCAATTTTCCGCGTCAGGTGATGAGCACATCCATCAATCACTGTTTGCGCTTCAACTTTTGGGTAGCTGTCAGCCGATGTGAGGCCTGTGGCTTTTAATTTTTAAATTATTCAGAAGGTACATATGTGATATGATCAGATTCATCATTGGTTCTCGCATTCACCGCAAGATAATTTGGGCTTTCCTCACGCCACCCACAAGCGGTTCGATGTGTCTGTCGATGTGCCGATGTAACGTGCTCTCAGCGGCGTATATCTCGGGATGGATTGACATTCGGCACGACGCGACGCATCGTGACTGTATGTGGGATGGCAATGTTTGTCTTTGAAAGAGAATTTTCCAAAGTCTCAAATTTGTTTGAGCATCAAGGGTGAACTCCGGGCCCCCAAGCTAAGGATGTAATCGCCTTAGATTTGCTTTCTTCAAATAAATTTGCTAAGTGCCACTCACGCATGACGTGCGTTATGAACAGTGGATTTATTGAACGATATGTTTTCACAACAATTGATTTTGTTGCGGGGATGGTGCGATTCATTTTGTGGCCATATTCAAGGATGCAAGGTTGATGTGGTATTCGGGTACGTTTGTGATTGATTTTAGATACCAATTTTTAGTTGATGCCTAGCGCCGCATGTTATTTTTGTGCTTTTAAATGGGTCTGACGGTAATTTTATAGTTTTGCCGAGGTGGCGCATTCTGATTAAATTTTAAAATTATTTGTTTGAAGAACTTATCCCATTGTCTTAGTGCTAGTGACGTGCTCAGAGTTGAGGGTTTACGTGGGATCATGACGTGAAAAATGTGGGTAGGTTCTTGTTACGGATACTGAGTTGTTATCAGACGTGATGGCGACGTCCAGCGCTTAATGGGTTCATCACCTCGGTTACAAATGAAAAGTGGAAAATGTAAAATAAACACTTGTACAGCAGAAAAACCATTCGATTTGCGTATTCATTGCATTCTATTTAATCATAAATTGCTTAACATACACACGATCAATGCAACGTAACTGGATTGTGGAGTGGAATGATATGCACGCACTTTCCAAATCATTAACCTATGTAAACTATCGCGATTAAATCCTTGATAGCAGTTAAATTGGAAAATTCTACTCTTTCGCACGACATTTAAATATGAGTTGGAATAAAAAATATCAATTAAGCATTCATCATCACCATCGGACAATTTAATTTATTTGTACGAAAAATAAAAAAAAAAGTGTGATGGACGTACACATTTTTCAATTAAAAATAAACGATTATAAACGCTTTTAGATGAGCGTGTATTCAATCAGGAATCAGTTCATTTATTCATTGCCAGTTGCAAAGCAGCATTTTTGTGTTGCCATTGACGTGTGAGTATTTAATTTGCAGAACGCGCATTCGGGACATTTTTTTGGAATCAGTTTTTATCAGAAGCGATTTAAAACAAAAAGCGTTTCTTTGAATTGATGTCTACTAGTGGTGAATTTTTGTATATCTCTTTGAATCATCAAATGACCAAATGAAACCCTATTGCAAAACTATTCACGGATCACACAGAGGCCATAGGTCACGTACATTCATCGAAATCAGCGACACGGCAAAGCTCCTGAACTGCGTTTTAACTTTTCTCCGGAGGAGTCACTTGACCCTAGCCAGAAGTTATTTGGCTAAGAATTGGGAAACATTAAGAGTTGAATTTACTTTTTGGTAATAGGATATCTCCAGTGCTGTTTACTTCATCGTTGCTGCCATAATGTCATTACTTTAATTGGTCAGAAATAGAAATTACCAAAAATACAAATATTTAGGCGTATTTATGACACCAAAGATCTGAAGTAGAACAAAGCTGCTGTAGCGGACGTATTGTCAGCCTTCAATGTCAAAAAAGGTTTTAGGCAAGGCGACACGCTGTCATGTGACTTCTTCAACATTATACTGCTACTACTTGAGAAAATCGTGCGAAACTCTAACGTCAACACTAGAGGCACGATCTTGCAAAAGTCCGTTCAACTGCTTGCTTACGCGGACGACATTGATGTGATTGGACAAACGCAGCGAGCTGTTAATGAAGGCGTTTGCTGGCATTGAAGCGGAAGCGGCTAAAATGGGTCTAGCGATAAACCAGGGCAAAACAAAGTACATGCTGTCATCACGAAAGGACGCACAACATCGACGTATCGGACAGAGCGTCATATTGGGCAGCAGAAACTTTGAGGTAGTCAAGGACTTCGTCTACCTAGGCTCTGGAGTGGGTATAGGGACAACAACACCAGTACCGAGATCAAGCGCAGAATTACTCTTGCCAATCGCTGTTTCTTTGGGCTCAAGAGGCAATTGAGTAACAGAGCCATCTTTCGAAACAATACGTTGACTTTGTATAAGACCCTGATCATCCCAGTCCTGCTCTATGGCGCAGAGGTATGGACGCTATTGAAAGCGGATGAAGAAGCTCTTGGTTGTTTTGATAGAAAAGTTCTGCGTACGATCTTTGCCCCTGTTTGCGGTAATGGCGTCTGGAAGAGAAGATTCAACCACGAACTATACTGGCCGTACAGCGGCATGCATCTATTTAAGCGTCTTCGGATCTGAGGCTTAAGATGGCTAGGTTATATCGAGCGCATGGACACCACAGCTCCGGCCCGAAGAGTCTTCGATACCGAGCCATTGGGACAGCACAACAGAGGACGTCCTCGCACTAGATGACGCACACAAGTGGAAAAGGACCTCAACTTACTTGGTGTGAGCAGGTGGCTGGAGAAGCATGTTGGTTGAGGCCCAGGTCCACCCCGGACTGTAGAGCCAATCAAAGAAGAAGAAGAAGAATTATGAAACCAAAGCTGTCACTAATGGAGTTGCTCAAAGTTATACATACGTTATTTTAAGCCGTAATTAGGTCTATCCACAACTGAGATGTCTTTCATGTTTGGTATCATGCGCGCTTCAAAGAGGTGGATAAATTACAACGTTACTTCATTAAGAAAATGTTTTGCCTGCCGGAATGGATACAGAATTATAACCAGAGATAAGATATTCTAGAGATAACCGACTTTATCGTATCCTGCCCCTTGATTACGTTTGACAAGATTTAACTTTTCACACGCATTTTGTATTCCATATTTAAAAAAATTGGCGCTGGCCCAAACCTTCTACCAATGTGCGTGAAAATAACGTAATATGCTTGAGTTTAAGGATATGGGTTTTTCCATTCTGGAAAGACGAATATCTCTATGCTCTCTTATTTCTGTCTACATCTAATCCGACTTCGATCTTTACACACCAAGGCTCCACATGAATTATATTCAGAAAACTCTATTTCGCTATGAAGCATCCGGCTTACCACACATACACTCGAAGAAATGTATTAGAAAACAAATCTACTAGATTGAGTAATGGAACAAAATGTGAGAAGGTACAGGAAGAGTGTGGTACACTTGAATGTGGGTATCTCGAAGAGTAATGTAGAAATGACATTTAACGTCTTACGAACCTGACAAATGCATGCAAGGCTGCAAAACGCACAAATAACTTCATATGGAATGTCAAAAAAAAATTCAACCACACAATAGAATGTTTGTACTTCAATGACGAAAATGATAGACTTTCGATTATGTGAATTTTTAAAGCAAGCTGGCACATTGGGATTCAGCCCAATCTCAATTTTCGGTTAAAATTCCAGGAAAAGCGATTACTGCGTAAAGATGGAATCATCAGCATATTTAATGAAGAGGCCTTGAACTGTTGGGGATTCTATTTTTGCACAGGTTTAGTATTTTCTCTGTAAATAAAAATCAATGATTGTTTGTGGACTCTTAAACGGTAAGGGATAGGGCAATGATGTCTTTGGCAACTTTGTTCAAGATTGTCTGGAAAAGGCCTTGTCACAATTTTTTGTTTGATATTTTTAAAATGCGTACTAACGTCGGCGGGAACAACTTTATTTATTTTTTTTTTAATTTTAAAATTTTCTCCGGAACATTTTTGAACAAGATATATATTTTATATATTATATTTTATATATTATATATTATTTATATATTTTTTAAATGTGTTTTAAGGCGTGCAGTAGACATCATTCATGTTTTTGTTTATGCGCTGCAACACGCACCGGGTGCAGTTAGTTTTATATTTAAGAAACATTGTAATACTACTACTAATGCCGTCAATGATCAGTACTGATGCCTGTTAACCCTCTGCGACTGACGTGGCTGTCTAACAGGCACCACACACCATGGTAAAACTTGTGTTGCGCCGTCGTTTATCCAATTTTTACCCTCGCTTTCAGAGCACCTTTCTGTCGTATGCTTAAACAAATTATGTATTACTAAAATAACAAAACCATGCACACTCTTAACTTTAGAATGTAATAGTTAAAAATAGGCACATTAAACGACTTTGAAAACTAAGTCACTAGAATTGTGAAAACTAAAGCGGCTGAAGTCAGTGGATTAAATTTTAAATATATCAGCGGTTGCTATGATTTCTGACTCCAAAATCATTGATTTCCTTGAAACGTTGTTCATCATTTCCTTTACCACTTCCTCTTATGTCTTGGAATTATTGTGTATCACTTCTAACAATTTTTGTTTACAAAGCCTCCTCTGCTCTTTGGCGCATAAGGCCGGACTTTCACAATTGCGGATGAAGGAGCCAGTGGTCGTTTCGAGAGAAAAGCTCCGTGTTCAATCTTAAGTCCTGTTTACCTTCATTGTTTCCGGAGAAAGAAATTCAATCACGTACCTTATGAGCTGTACAGGGCTACGGATTCAACGCCTAAGATGGCTAGACCGTGTAGGGCAACACTGCTCCAGCGCGGAGATGGTTCAACTCTGAACCAGTGGGACAACGTTATAGACGACGATCACGAAGCCGATGGCGTACACAAGCAATTTTCGGCGCGAAATTTGAGGCAGCTGGCTAAGGATCGTGTCAGCTGGAGAGGCTTGTTAGCAGAGCCCCATTTTCACTCCGGACTGTAGTTCCATTAGAAGGAGAAGAAGCACTGTGTTCCCACCTACATATGTACATAAAATGTTTGCATGCAGCATGAGGGCGTTGAAACCAGACATTTAAACTTACGTGGTTATGTCAACCGTCTACATGTATCATTGTATTGAAGCCTATGCCTCTTAATGGACCGAATTTTTCACGAGTTTCACAAAATAAGTAAAACCTGTCAACGGATTTACCATTTAACGAGAATGAGAATAGATAGAAAAAAATACTGGTTGAAATTCCAAAAGATTGGAAGAACAGAAGTTGACCAGCATTGCTACATTTAGACAAAGTGAACGTTTCTAGAAAACAATGGATAACTGCCGTCAGAAGTATCATATTCTTCTTCTCATTAAAAGTAACAGACCGCGACATCCTCTACCTTTCGACACATCGGGCGACTTGAAGGCAAAGAACATGAGGATCCAATCAGGCTCACAGTTTTCTTCGATTTCAAGGGCAAAGCCCAAAGCAATTGACACACAAAGTCAGTCAATGAATGCTCAATATTTTTATCATTCCCATGAAGGTACGTAGCCTTAACAGCCTACGCTGTGTTGTTCTTGCACACAAATAGGTTAGCAAGCTTAAATCTTCCCTAAAACTTCATAACACTACATGTACTACATCTACGGCAATCAATTTTACAATTACCTTAGCCACACAACTCATTTTTAGGGACTTCAGGCTGTCTTTAATAACGCTTTTAATGAACTTTTTTTCCCCAATTTGGTTCCCAGAAACAACCAGACATTTATGGATGCATTTTTTTAGGCGCTAACTTTATTGTTGCGTTGGCGTCATTTGGAGGAGACGATTCAACCATAAGCTGCACCTCTCCGGATTAAAGCCAAGGGTGGCTGAGCCGTCGTCTCCGAACTTGAGGGTCTGAGCAACAGGGGATGTCCTGCTGCAAAGGTTGAAGAGCCGAATTTTGAGAGGCTTGTTGGTTGAGGAACAGGTTCATCTCGAGTCACATGCTTACAGCTATGCAACCTGTACCAATCTTGATAACAAAAGCTAACAGACAACACTAGCTAAGCCATTCATTGTTCATTTCAATTTTTTTTTTGCGAAACCACGATTGGCTCTCACGCATATAGTGCAGTGCCACATAAAGAAGAAGACTACATTTTGGGTTACTTATCAAATGTGAGTTGATTTCTGATTTTCCGTCTGATGTGATTGATTTGATTTTCTAGACAAATTTACTTAGTTTTCAGAACGGCGACGCATGGAGAGTCCGAGCCTAAGCAATTGTTTTCTTCCATAGGTGGCGGTCTTGGACACGCTGCTTCCAGTCATCAAGACAAAACCGTCTTAAATCCGCTTTGACTTGATCTCTATACCGGAGGTCCGGTCTTTCTCCCTTTCTCGAACCGAGGTGCTCGGACTCGAAGATCCTCTTAGCTGGAGCGCTGGTGTCCATGTGATCGACGTGGCCGAGTCAGTGTAGTAGACAGATTTTTGTCTCCCGCAATACATCCACACCCTGGTGCAGCTGGTCCTCGCAGATGGGACCATATATCCGACGTAGAATTTTCGCCAAGAATTAGCTCAGCAGTTTTGTTTGTCGACCAGATTTATCGTCTGGCATGATTTTGGTCCTTCGAGCTTAGACAAAAGTTGTTTCGACAGATCGACAGACAAAAGTAAAACTGTCGATTAACACATTTTCTAGCTTAACCCTTTTGTTAATTCATTCATGTCACAATATTATTTGGCCGTTCTCTAAAGATCGTGTGAAGGAAGCTGTCATTATTTTCTGTTGTATGACGGAGAAAAACCCGATTGTACATGATTTGTTATAGATGTAGGCCCAATGACTAACTCGATCATCGTACTCGCTTGATCCAAGGACGGGTGTGTTCGATCGACATTCTCAAAGGTACTTTGGCGCCCTACTACAAGGTAGGTTATTGAAGTTAGATTTGTAAGCACCTGCATTGGTCGTCGTTTCTCAACCTTTGAGCCTGTGCGGAACCTCAGTAACGAATCTATCTCTCGACAGATCCGATGCAATGTACAACTGTAGTGGAATGATAATAAAGAAGAATTTGAATTGCGGTGTTTACCATGCATTCGCTTTGGTCTATCAAAGAGCGAAAACAGCTCACATTTCGTTGTCCAAATTCGTGTGATTGCCATTTTTATTGCACGCGTTCTTCCAACGAGGATACATGAGACAAAATTATCTTTCAGTCTGCCCAAACATTTGGAGCATACATGCAGATGTAATCAACTGTCCATGTGCGGGAGTCGATAGGCTGGGCAGTGACCATTCAAACAACTGGAACCGTCTGTCTGTCTCATGTCACTGCTGATGTGTCCAATTTGGCCGAGGTTCACAGAAATGCAACGTCAGATCGTTGCAAATAGTTCCATCGCCGACACACGCCAGCAAGTCAGTAAGTCAAGGACAAATTTGTATGCGCTCTGCATAGACACCGATTCATTTGGAAAAGCAAATGCTTTAACAAGATGACATATGAACCCATTCCCCCTGCTCACATTCTCACAATCATCATCAATCCAATCGACTAACTTCAGCTCACGTCCCAGCGAGCGATGTGCCCTTGTTGGCAGGGCTCCCCTGCAAGAGACATTCGCTTAATCAAAAAGTTTTGTTTGCCATAAGAACAAGAGAAAACTCGCGCTTAGATACTTTTCCCAATACTCTTTGACATTTTTTTTATTCCGTTTTTTTTTTTTTGCTTCTGCCTTTCCTGTATCGGTGCCGGATTGGAATGGCGTTTCTCTGACATCATTTTTAGACGGTTCGACTTTTTACGGGTGAGCCCACTGGGCGTGCGACTGAATGTCTCGTTCTACAGACTGATTTATTGCAAATTAAATGTCATTGTCGCTGGGGTTTTATTGATCGAATGAGCGTGTCGGGCGTGGGTAAGAACTCTGAATGCACTTTTAATAAACACCCCCTTGACAGGGGCCGGATGAGCAATTGCTGGGCGGATACGTTCATATGTTTACACGCTGCGAGTCAGTTTTGCTAATGAAGACAGATGGAGAGAGGGCTTACAAAGTTTCACCTGCGTTCAGGTGAAGTTTTATCGCGTCTTGTAGTTTTGAAGTTGGACGAGTGCAAATGGCTTCAGGAAGTTTTCCCACCTCTCGGTGTTTGAAGTGAACTTCCATCGAAAGAAGTGGGCGAAAGTTCCAGTCTTCCAGAACGGACATCCTACAGCAAAGGAGGTCTGTCTGAGTGACTCCGTTTCTGAAGAAAGTTTGGCATCTACATACAGACGTGTGTTCATTAAAATCGGCAAAGCTATACACACTACCAACAATTGAGGGATGCTGGCCCTAGTATCGTCGTTATTGTGAGTGGCGAAACTGCGTGGGCAAAGCGCACTGGAGAGGGCACTTAGCGAAGATGTGGAAAAATGCGAAGACGTCAAGACGCAAGAGGTCATGCAAGTTTCCCCAACCGCAGAGGCACTTCTCAAGAAAGTTTCAAGCATCCAGGTGATGCAGAGCACCGAACAAAAATCGATATCTGATTTTGCAATTTTAATGAGGGGGGAAAGATCTCGAATCGCTTTGTGGGGTGAGTTCACAATAGATGTAATTGATTCGTGAACAGCAATCCAAGTCGAACGTCTCCTTCGACTTTTAGGACTTTGACGTGGTTTTTGGTCTGCGGAAACCGCCAAGAAGCTGCGTGATAGTGTAGGTTGGAGTAGTTGATGCGTATCAAATTTTCATTTTTCAGCAATCATCGCAGCAGTTTTGGGTCTAGCCACTATCTTCACTACGCCTGCAAGATTTTCGGTGATCACTGTTCGCATTCATTCCTTTTATGGTCTGCCATTGTTTGAGTCTTTTTGGCTCACATCTTCAAGTGGCCCCAAAGAAAGAAGTCTGAAATGATAAAATCGGGCGATCGTGCTGGCCATGAAAAAACGTCATAACTGGCTATTACAGCTCGTGCTGTGTACCGTCTTGCTGAACCCACATGAGCCGAGTTCATAATTGTAAATATAGCGAAGCTCTCTAGAGTTAATAAATGTAATAAGTCTGCATTATTGCAGCTGCTTGGCATAACTTTGTGTGTTCATAAATGTAAAACATATGTAAGACTGCTGTAAAAATGTTCTTCGAAAAATAATCATCCACTGTTGCCATTTCTTGCCACCTTTCTGACCATTTACTACGATTGAAATGGTCAAGAGGCATTCGTTCTTGAGTCAATTGCACCTTGTAAGCGTGTGAATGCAAGTCTTTATGTAAAATGTTCATTAACGACGAGCATGAGAGGTGCAATTGTTGGGCACTGGGCACGACGACGAGTTGAGGTAGACGGCTCTTCAGCCACACTTTCGAGAACAGCAGCAATATTTTCTGCAGTACGAGCATGCGCAGGTAGGTCCACATCTATTACAGACCCGGTTTGCACACATTTTTGCACTATTTTTCCGATTGTACGCACATTTGGACGATTAAATTGACCAAAAAGATCAGGAAGTGCACGATATGCATTTTTATTTAAACGCCCATTTTCATAATAAGCCTGAATAACTTAAACGCGACTGCTCGATTGTGTATATTTCCATGGATCAAATTGAGTTAGTCTGAAATTGAGAAATGTCAAATGAAATGCAGAAAAAAACTTGACGTTTAGGTGTGCTTCACGTTCAACATCGGCCCTTAAAATTTAACCACTCTTTATAATAACAATAATATGGCTAGGGCCTAGCTTGAGAAGCTTTTTCTTGACAGGAAATACTCCAACATGGTTGGCCTTCGAAATAATGTACTGAATGTGCACTGACAAGGTCTGTTGAATGTCGAATGTGAAGATACTCTTGTTCAGATTGTATTATCAATCCTATGTATATCCTATCGGCCCTTGCGCTTGCTCAAGCTTCTCAAGCTTGGCCGTTCAGTGATATTGAACTGGAGTCCATCAATATCCAATAATCCAATACTATATCGTATGTTTATAAAAAGAAGAAACAAAAGAGGCCCAAGGTGACTACCTTGTGGTGCCCCTAGATAACTTAAAAATTATTTGCGATTTTTTCCATGCAACCATTTGAGAATTTTTAATTGAAAACCAATAATATCGAACTACCGAGTCAAGTTGAAATCTCGCTTCCATGGAACGTAGCCAACATTTGTAAAAATATGCAAATGGTCGATCTTACACTCCCACCCATTTTACTGCGTGTAAAGTCAATTCTTCAGACTTCCTCGGATCCTTGATGAACCTTAATCACCAAATACCGCTATATGGTGTTAGAAATGAATGAATATGTAACGAAACTATCATATACCCGACGTCATGAAGGGGTATAGAAGAGACAACAGATGTCACAAAATCTTTGGGTTATCAAGCGATTCCATGAGTCGTTGGAAATGACAGAGGAAAACTTCTCAATCGAGTGCTAGACTAGGCAATGAGGTATGTATTTGCAACAAATGTCGTCAGTAGCATTCCACAAGGCGGGGCTGGTGGTGGAAAACTTACTCCGGTTGGCATATTCAACTGAAGCAAAGCTAATTAAAGAAGAACGCGAACGAGGCATAAAGACAAAGGGAAATCACTGATTAACGGAGACATCAGCCACTACTGTTCAGTCTACAACTGCCAATTTAAAGTTTTTGTGTTGCCTCAGTGCTTTCTGCTCAGCAGCTAAGAGCTTACTTTACAAAAACTTTTCAACGTCGTTCCCCTCTAGTCAACCATTTCCTTTCGCAACCTTATCCGACTGCAGAGGACAATGTTGCAACTTAAGTTTGGTTTTTGTTTACTTATAAACTGTCTTCCGTTCTCTCCCATTCGCAGCTTATTTTAATTTCACAAAACTTCTTTAGCGAAAGCAAATTGGGGCAGCTTTTAATTAAAAACTCTTTATTCCTCTGTCGTGGCGTTCTCCAAGGAAGCTATCACATACGCATTTCGGAAAGAAAAAAGAGAAAAACCTTTTTCTTGTCTTCTCGTGACGATAATTAAAGTCATAAATCGAGAAACTTTGCTGTGACAATGGCACACGTTTGCGTTGTGTGACAAAAGAAGCGTTTCCACCCGAGCAACGAGCGCACAAATCTTGGTGTGTTTTTAGTTAAATCGACTGAAAAGTCGTAATAAAACGCATAAATAAACGGGGAAGGCAGTCATTTTCAACAGATCAGGGATTCGTTGAAGACGCCTCCGCTCGGCTGCAAGAACACATGTAAGCCCATTTGTTACGCCAGTAATTGTTATTGGCCACATGTTGATTCCCAATCACAGGCAACATCCATAAAACAGCTCTCGTTGCTGGCAGGAGTATGTGGGCATATTTTTGAATATCCACTCCAACAATGAAAAGAGGTTGAAAGCCCGATGGGTTTAACGACTCAAAGGGACGATGGACTTCGCAGAGAAGATCCGAAGAGGAAGACAGAGTAATGGAAAATCAATGTGAACCAAGTCAAATGATTTGAATTGCTTTGGGGGGGTCGATCGAAGAAGGAGAGTGAATGAGAATGTGTTTAGATTGTTTTTTTATTCAGACTTCAGCTGGGCATTCTTGTGAAACAAGCAGGACTGGCCTTAAGGTACCCGCAACACTAATCAGTCAGATGGCAGATGGCATTTGAGGACGATGCTTTTGTGACAAATGCTGGGGTTACAATGAGTGCGTAGCACGTGCAATTAGCACAAAAGGAACTTTGATGACCTTGCGCACCGCACTAAGTTTGAAGTTTGTGTCAAGGACATGGTGCTTTACGCATGGACACGAGTACTCCTGCTGCGCGATGTACACACAAAGTCTTCCGGCTGTGGCCGGAATCTGAACATGAAAACAACTTTAGTTGACTGGCTCCAAGACCAACGAAGGGTCGGGCGCTGGTACCTTTGTGGAGGGCGACAATATTAGTCTGCACCCTTTATGAGGTAAATTTAAAATGCGATCCAAAGCCCCGCGAGCTATAATGTGAAGAACAGGTGGACTGGGCGGAATATTTTTGTCTGTAGCGGCCCGTCTCCGGCCATCATGAGAGACTCGCTATAAAATTGGTAGAAAAGGATCAGACAAGGCATTCTTAGGAGCCAAATTAGCGCTGGGAGTTCCGTCGATTGTTGGGCACGAGTAGAGGTGGCATTAAGGTCAGGCTGCCTAAGTAGCACTGCACGGTTGCGTTATTCAGGCTGCCTAAAGTCTGTAAGAAATCCACGGTATTCTCGTTGTCACTTTACAGAAACGCACATAACCGAAAATATAAATACAACGATACTGCTGAGCACTTCCTCTCCCATTGTCCCGCGTTTACATGCACGCAGGATGAAGTTATAGCTACGATGTTGATGATGTGAGGGCTCAATGATATGAGGTCCTCATCACAGAAGCTCCTCATTGTATTCCCCCGAGATACCATGACACTGCAGTAAATGTGCGTTTTGCCAGTAGAGTGGACAAGTTTTAAGTATGCTTGCTCCAGTGTAGTGTTACAAAACTTCAACAAAAAACAAAAGGCGGTATGGAGCTGTCAACCTTGTGACAGCCCTGACGGCGGCAAATGCAGTGAATGACTGAAGAGTGTATCCAAAATTCAAGACATTATCCCAGTTAAATGAACAAAGCAAAATATTATTACGTGTATAGAATATCAAGTCAAAGCACTAGTCGTTTTGTACAATGCAGTGATGCTTGACTTGATGCGGCTATTTACTCGCAGCAATTATGAAAGATACCTCTTTTTTTCCCCCACCGTTGTTAAAAGATACCCACTAGATTACGCTGGAATATGTAAAAAAAATCGGCCAGCTCTTTCTCCACAACAGCATTTTTCCATCCAAATGTCACACAAAATTCGGTAATCAGGGAACGCATTTTTCACTAATGGAAGAAGGTCACTAATTCGGCCGCAGTGGTATATTTTGCAAAGAAAGCTCTCAATTTGCTTTCTTCAAACCTGATCTTTTTCCTTTTTTTGAAAACAAATTTAGTTTATTTAGTCAAGTATTTAAATCCCGTACCATGCCCTAAGAGTTTATGTTCGTTCACATTGTACTACCGGGTAGGAGTATAAACGACGAACGACCGGGTCATTTGACGACAAATTTGAACGTTGGTCGTAATTAGGTCGTTCAAGTGTAAAGGCTCAGTACGACGCACACAACCGCCTATATGAGCCGCCTTGAAGAGTGTCCAAAACTCAAAATGTAAAATGAGTACTGCCATGAATTTAGTTCTTCTATTAGTACAGGTTCCTTCTCGTCATTTGGCAAGTATTACATCATTTTAGAATCAACTACAGTGTGCAAGCAACCTGTTCAAAGTTGTGAATTTAGGGACGGCTAAGAAAGGTGCTATTAAATTTATTGTACTATTTTTATCGAATTTTTTGCTTTATATTAAAAAAAAACTAAAGTCGATTGGCAATGGACCGAATTGAGAGGATTTTTTCAAAATGATTTCATAGTTATTTTGGACATATAATGGAAGATATTAAAGGTTAAAGTAAAGAGAGCTTGTTTTAACATTAATAAATAACAGTTTATTTTAGAGCTGCGCAACAGTCTTCTGAAACTGCTTATGCAAATTGATGCACAAATATGTCCTGTATACTAAACGAAAGTCCAAACTACAAGCCTGATGCTAGAATTTGTTTAACCATTTCTTTCTTGCGCATGTCTAAAATAACTTTTCGGACATTCTTCCAATCCGACGCAATCTTCAATGTTGGGAGAAAAGTTTCTTTAAATAGCAATAGAAACACTTTCGAATCTCAATTCAGTCAAATAATTTAATTTTTGATCGAAAAAACCAGCTGTTCAGCAGAAAATATGAATGATTTATCGAAGGAGTTGCTAATCTTTAAAGGCTAATTAAAATCGAATTGGCTCAAGCATTGTAGGCATCATGAGAGGCGATCGTATGGGCAGTCGAATAGTAGTTAAATTTTTTCTCTCGGTCTTACGGCATGTAGTATAATGTGAACACTAGTTATACGACCGCTGTACAAATTTTCATTTCCTTTTAGATTTCAACGAGTCAGCATCAGCGGATGAATAAAAATGATATGTTTTCTTGGTAGAGTTTGGGGTCATTTGTTTATTTAGGACATCATTCACTCATCACTGAAAGAGGAACATACGCTTCGAAGTTGATGGCACAAAACAATCTTATAAATTAAGTCTGTCAACCACGTAGTAATGCGAACGCAGAGACATTTTTGGTCGCACTATACGGTTTAACACCCTGCAGTTCAATGCGAACATCGAGACTCCTCTCAACTAAGCAGCACATTTTGCACCAGCTTGTCTAAAAACGCTTTTTATTTATTTTTCGCCGACATCTTTATAAAATAGAACGCCCGTTTCATATTTATAAACATGACAAACAGCTCACACCTACTTTTAGTCAAGAACAAATACAAAATTAAAAAAAATTAACAATACCCACATTTTTGTTCCGGTTGGTATGAAAATACACGTTCGCGTTTTTAGCATATTTCAAGATGTTAAATATGTGTAATTACAAACGATCTGGCATCACTGGTATTATGGCCGATATCATGGTCAGAGAGCATAGTTTCGACAGATTATTAGATTTTGTTTGGGGCAATGGCGTTGTAACACAAGGCCCCCAACGTCGCGTATGGGTCCCGAACGACTGAAAGTTGGACTCTGGTGTCGGAGCCGGGGTCTTTGGGCACAACAAAAGGATTTCCATACCAATGGGGTGGAGTCCAAACGTGTTGCAAAACGAAATCCACACCAATGAGACCAGCGTCGCCTGACATAATCTCATATCTTGTCAGACAGTCAGGCATCAATTAAAGCTCATTATGATGCAGCGACGCATCACAATCCTCCACTAGACACAACAAGGTGAATCTCATATCGATGACTGGACACAGGAGGGTACCGGACAACGAATAGGCTAATCAGCTCGGTAGGGGTGATTCCGTTAAGAGGTCCTGAACTGGGCGGAAGACAATCATTGCCTAGGCCAATGGACCAACGGAGGTGGTCTTAGCTAATTTGTAGGCACAGTTGAATTAATTTATTCACGAGTATATTGATTGGTAGGTTAGATCGAAATACACGGATTAAGATTATGTTTAGCTTAAGGTGCCCCCTGAGGGCCAGTACGTTCAAAGTAAAATCACTGCACGTATCCTACTAGTTTTGAGCGTTGGGTATGTCTGTTCCTTAAGCAAATAATAATTATTTGGAGAGTGAAGGGGTGGTTTGTAGGAAATGCGAACGATTCGTAAGTGACAAGGGAAAGTTTGTCGGCTTTGCCGCGAAGAGGATGACACATCGGAGCACAGTTTATGTGAATATCCGGCACCGCTTAAGGAAAGACATTATCAACTACGTGTCTTTCTTTGACACAATAGATCTCTCCAAGTTGTGCCTTTGCTGCCCCTACGACATGGAATGAAGGAACATCAATCAATCAGTGTCGCCATCTACCGGAATCGATCAACTCTAGATTAGTAGTGCAGCCAATCCCCTGCGCATTGAACAAATTTCATCTTCTTAATTCGTCTTCGAGACACACAGTCATGAGCCAGAATGGAGGTAACCAAAACGAAGTGGGCGACTTCATGGCAGGGCTCGCTCCATCCATCCATTGTATCGTCCCCAGTGACTCTCCTTGCGAATCAATCTTCCTCGAGTCGACAAGCAGTCCCCCCACAACTAGTTAACATTAGTTGTGAACATGTAGCAGTTACCTGTCCTTGCGGACGCCTGTTGATGGATCCTCCACTCGCAAAGTAGTTGCTCTATCCGTGATGTGTCACAGCCGTGTAGTATTGAATTTATTGCTCGATCAAAGCAGACACACCACATTAAACCCCAGAAGTGCATTGACGTCAAAGACCATACGGCACACAGTGTGTAGAAATTTAACGCAATGTCAAAGTAATGTCCTTACATCTCTGCACAAGGCTGCTGCCCAGGACCCAGCAGCGCTATTGTCCTGTCGATGGCAGGAGCTCCATGGACAAATCCCCCAATGTCTGTGCTTCGGAGATTAATGGTGGCGTCGTACTGAGCAACAAAGTGATTGCAGATTTCCTAGTCACACGGTCGGACACCACACACACATCCCCCTAACCTGGAACCGAGTGAAACACATGCTCGAGGTGAGCCATCTGATACCACCACTCCTGGCCCGACCGTGTCAGCCCCAAATGCCGTGTAAAGGCGAATGTTATCGTTCGATGGTCGATTTTTTGCCTCCTTACCTCCACACGGCCACCCGCCGAAAGCGAAACATTCTCCGAAAGTTTATACGGATTTTGTTAAACACACCGTACCCCGGTGGGCTCGGGCACCGTAAAAAGAAAGGATGACGGATTAGCACAGAAGGGAGAGGAGCGGATTAGCATTGGTTTTTCCACCCATTTCGGAGGAATTGTTTTTTTTCCCCTTTGGGCTACACATTTCCATGCAAATATGTGAACACTCATGCTCCTCGTCGCCGAATTGCGGTGCTGACTGCTGAGACTCAAAGTTTCTGCTTCTCCATATCAGTCGAGCGCAGTGCTGGCGACGTCGTCTGCAGCGGAGCGATAAAGACCGAAGTGTGAGCTCAACTTTGGATCCGTGCGAGGAGCAGTCACATCCTTGCCTTCCAATAAATAGCGATTACTGTGTGAGGGACGGCTTTCTTTTTCCTTGAAAACTCCATAAATAGCTGGAGAACGGAGAACGGAGAACGGGTACCCTGGCAAGTTGAAAGTTGTAAAACATCCGTGGGCTGAGCGTAATGAAAAGTTTTTGAAAACAGTGCTCTTCCTTTGAAAGCAGCGCCTGTGAGGCGGGCCGAATGTTTGTGATGAAATACAATAGCACGTGCAAGCTAGAGCTGATTTATGTAGTTAAATGGAAAGCCCCATTGACTGCGATTGGATTCGAAAAGTTGAATAAACTTTTTAATTGGAGTGAATGTTTGGCTTGGAGGGTTTAATTCACGTTGAGACTATTCAATTACTCCAAGAGTCAAATTAACGAGTCGACACTGTTGGGAGGTGTATTTTCTGCGCCAATAGATACTTAACAGGCACTGCGGTGCTCTCTATGCGTCCGTTGAATGGGTTGAATATTGAGAATGTTTATGAGGAACTTGTCAGAGTTGAGTTTGGACCAATAGCTAAAGCGTGAGATCTGGCTGGCGTTGAATAAGTTGAAGGCCGACTCTCTAGACGGCAGACCTTGGGAAAATATATTAGCATTTTGTGGACCAAATTTAATTTAAATGGTTCGTGAAAGTATCCATCGGTTGCGTCTGTAATAAAGTTAGAGCCTGCACTGGACCTAGACTTCTACAACAACCAGCCGGGTTGTGAGCCGTGATACAGTCCAACTTTGGTTACTCGAACAATCACTTGCTGCGAAGAAATTTGAGTTATAAGCAGTGCCTCCGAAAACTTGCAAAAACACGCAGAATTTGTGTCAGAGGACCATATCCCTTCAGAATTCGATTTATCGAAGTTGACGCCAAATAATCTCTTCAAGCTATCAACACAATCAAGTTATCCAAGGAAGATTGCGTGTAAATTTAAGTCTTGGCGCTGTTGCCAATCACTTTCGCTCAGTTATCGAAGTTCGACTGTATTTGAAAGCAAGTGGAACCTTACACACATTTTTATGAAATTCAAGCTAACTTGAAATAACTGGAGTCGTGAATTATTCAGACATTTAGACCATTGCTGGTCGATTGTGATACCCAGTGCCATTGATTTCATTCGAACGGCAAATGGTGTGAACGGCAACGGCAAATGACTTGAAAACCAAAAAAGCGCATTTATTTTGCTTTAACTGGGATTCGAAGTGGGGACTCATATAACCAAAGGCAGTCACTCAGCCAACTGCGCCATCCAGCCGTTTGGTCGTGATTTACAAAAGTAGTTTTTGGTGCCACGAATGGAACACCATTGAAGTCAAGGCGCAAATCGAACACTCCACGGCAACCCTGGCCGATTATGGATGGATTTATTTACTTCGAAACAAATATTCTCAAGTCATCTTGACTACGTTTGCCCACTATCTCATAGGATTGTGGACCCCCACCAAAAGGCAACAAATGAGGAGAAACTGGCTAATGCCATGGGGCTGCAAATCAACTCTTCAAAACAAAGCTACTCAGCCACGCACATAACTCTCCAGTTCACAGAGGCATTGCTAGACAGGTACCGGTTGACAGAACAGAGATTTTTTAATACATTGGAGGGAAAGTGTCAGCCAATAATGGAACCGAGGCAGATGTCGTTAACTAAATACCTACATATGTATGTAAGTCTAAGTCTGCATTCGGTATGTATGGAGTACCAATGTTCTTAGTGTAAAAACCGAGCAAAGGCCGTTTCGCTCCAATGATGAGTTCATTCTGTTATATGGGTGCAGCGCTTGGAAAGAGACCGCCATTGGAAAACTTTAGACGTTTATGAACCGGTGCCGACATACTAAACATTGTCAGGCCGACAAAGGTCTTAAACGAACAACTCCAGAGAACATATCAGGCAGCTCTAGGCACGACTATTCAACGACGCAAGTGGCAATAGGTATGTTTTACCCTTCGAATAGGCGACATTTGCATAGCAAAACATGCGATGTATTGGAACCCGCCAACACAAGACGGTAGAATGCGTGTCGTTCGTGCAATTGCAGGAGCGGGAGTCTCGACAGATGAGGAAGATTTGGGGTGAGTTGAAACTCGTGCGTTGGTGTAGCAAGGGCCTATGACCCACACGCGGATACAGGAGCTAAACTTAATTTCTCACTGGTCCATTTTTGGAACGTACTCAAATTATTTCAAACTACTTGCAAATAGTTTTAGTACATTTTACGACACAAGTTTTCCGACTGAAACGAAATGTATTTGAAAGGTAAACGCACTTGAGTTTGTGACGGACGACGATTTAAATTTTCGGAAAATTAGCGATTTTCACACATAAATGGAGTGGCGCTACAGCCAATAGTGGAGCCAGATTCTCAGCAACCACTCGCGTGCGATTGTTCTCTCACGAGTGGAAGGGACCTATAGTTTAATGCCGACTCCGAACAGCCTTTTCTAGACAGGAGCATTGTCAGTGATTTTGAGCATGGGCTGTTAAAATTATATCTGATCGTACGTACCAGGGATCTAACCATGACATCGAGGTGAAAGTACACAGGGTTCGACGCTGATACCCACAACGTCTCGGGCCATCACATCAATATTTCCGATAAATCGCTAGAATCGGACACTGAACAAAATAGTTCCCTGTTCATTATTGTGGACTAGAAAGTGATGTAAGTGCTCAAAAACAAAACAAGAAAGTTACGGTTTTGTTGTAATTGAATTTATAAAATTATTTTTTTCGGTTTGTTATTTAAAACGCTGCGCACAGTGTGATAATGATCTGAAATGACGCAGTGATACAAATCTGAAATTTGACCTCGAAGCTACTCTACAAACGAATCGTGACGATGGCGACGACAACTTTTTTTGACTTCATGTCAAATTACACGAAATGTTGCATCTTCCGCTGACGAAGCAGATAATGAAGTGACTGCTTAAGAATGTACCATTTTCATAGAGGAATAAATGCGCGGCATCGTTTCAATGGACGCATGCAAATCACAGAAATTGACACTTCGCCTTTGTGCTATATAGACGCCCTTCAATTGTAGGGTACTAATTAGGAAGCCACTAGAATCTTATTATTTCATCATGGAAGTGGCCATATGTCTAGGTCTCTTACGAAATCCGTCAAACAGTTGGTCGCCCGTTGATTTTGGAATCGGAACTTGCATCCAAGCGAGATCTAGTTTGAAGGATGTACCGCTCGATAAAATCGACCACGGCGCACGCTGCAACTCGACACCGATGCAAGAACGATGGCTGTGACTCACGAACTCGATTTTTTTTCCAGAAATGTTAAGTTCATCAGTGCTTCACCAGTGAAAAAGTCACACAACCTGAAATGCGCCGACGATAATCTTTGATAAAACCATTTTGATATTCTCTTACACACTCTTTAAAATGTCTGTATTTCCCAGCGTGCCCAATTGGGTATGTATTATCAGAATTCACTTTTTGTGTGAAAAATTGTTCAGAATTGTCTCCTGACGAACACACAATTTTTTCGATCCGTTACGCCATCAAAAATGAAATTACATGCAGTTGTTCCACCCACAATGGTATCCGGGCTCGAGTAAACAATAACAGCTTCTGCGAAGTGATCGGGGGTACTTATTGCGTGTGATCAAATATATAAATTACAAACTCAACGAAGCTGAGCAAAGTGGTTTACTTTACCATTGCGCTCGCTTGCTTGAAACTCCCTACGTCTCTTATTGCAGCAACTTTAGATATTCAGAATGCCTTCTTTAAAAAAAGAAAATCAGCTTATTCTCGGAAAAATTGAAGTGCTTATCCAACTCGGAGTCGACGCCCTTTATTTAATTTCGCCACGGCCAGAGTAACTGCCTGGGCCATCAAATTTTTTTACACTTCCATAATTAAAAAAGTTCTTTCGACGGTTATTGAATACCCTGCCGTCATTCTTCACTCACGAAGTGCGTTGACCTCGCGTCCTTATGGGACATTCGTCGGACACTCAGACACGTTAAGTGCTCTATTGTACCGAGCCAGACACACCTACGTGCAGTCGCCATTCTTATTTCTACTTGGAATGAATGAGTTTCGCAGTATCTTCATAAAAATAAAGAGTGTCATCATTCGTCGTATTTGCTACCGCAGCGGTAAACAGGTTTGCCACGAGGGATGAATGCCGTGATGTTGGTAAAGGAATGATGGGGTTTGCTTGTTGTTGCTTGGAATGAAATCGACTCTTGATTGAAAATTGGATCAAACCACTCATCCGTCATTTTTGTAATCTAATCACTGAAAGAGATCTTTTTAAGCTCATCGGGGTTGAATTTCAATTGTATAGTTTATTTTTAAATCGATAATGGACGGGAAGCTTTATAGAGAGTTCAGACTTAAAATTGTACACAGAAATTTACGCGTTGATCATCGCAGCGCTGTTTGGTACCAGATTGAAGTCAAATATACTTTAATGAACTTAGCGCCAACCAATAACCTTCATCTAGTCCAATATTTGAAAAGTTTCCCAAAGTACGTTGGAAGAGTCCTTTCTCCAATCACGGGAGCGCATGCCGCATGGAGGCATTGTGGCCGTTCTCGAAGGCATTGTTTTTTGGGGTTGAAGACTTCGGAACGAAGCCAAGCGGAGCATGGGCTTTTCTTGGCTCATTCACCTTAGACGATAGACCTGTGTCATTTTGTCTCTTCTAAACAGGTCTAACGAAAATAATGCTAGATAATAGATTTACTAACTAAAATAGTGTTCAAGTTGATATACTCTCCACTGACCTTACTAATACCTTTAATAGAGTACATCACACTTTACTTTTGGCTAAGCTTAAATAATTAGATGCCCTCTGCTAAAGTGGTCCGCTGCTGTTCATATTGTTCAAAAATGATGATCACAAAATATTTATGGCTGTTTATTTATGCTTCGTATTGTGTAAACATAGGCTATTTCAAGATATTCACAGCTCCAAATGCTGTTTCGTCGTCGCTTCTCTACAGTCACTTGCAAGACGCAAATAAGTCAAATTGGACTGGATCCCTGGGCACGAGGAGATTTCAGGCAACGCTTTCGCAGACAAGCTCGCGAGGTCAGAGTCAGAATCTAGATTCTTAGGTGCCAAGCCGTACAGTAATGTCAATTGCACAGCAGCTACAGCACTGATTAACGAAGGAACGTGTCCTTATTCAATTCAGTGGCAAACTCCAAAACAAAGGACGTGTTATTATACTCCTTGTTGGGAGTTAAGCAGAATAATCATAAATTCCGAGAAACGTATAGTCCCAAGACCTCATACACAGGCTGACATCACACGACACTCGAAGTGCCAACTACTGATGGGCTAAGTTACGATTTGGTAATCGCATTGATTTTAAACTGCGTTTTAACAGAAAAAACAAATAGTATTGCCTACAGAAAGACAAAATTAAATGGCTTAGACCAGATTCGAACATTGAACTTGCAAGGTGCTTGAGCTACACACTAGCCCACACCCCCAATAAACTCAATGAATCTCGAGGTTTCTTTTTCACTCAAACACTAATTTTTCGATGTGATACAACATCCTAATCATTTACAGACCTGTCTACATCGCATGTATGAACTTTTACCACAATTACCGCACTCACATACAGAAGGCGATCAGGGTTGCCTCTGACATTGGAGCCTAAGGTATAGTGTTTAGAAGGGTTATACACATTAGAAATATAAAGAGCAACAAGCATAGGGAACTTAGATTTTGATAGCACACACATACCACTTCTTTCACATCTGCCACACTTCATGACGTTGAACATGAACGCGATTATGGGAATCAATATGCGAATGGGTCTGTAAAAAATATCAAATTAGCCGTAAGTGTGACTGCGAAAAAAGCAGTTTGGAACGTAAGCGCTGTTTGCAACTCAAGAGCAGTCTGGGACGCAAAAGCAGGTAAGAGCCATCGTAGTTTATATCGCAGTTGAGAGCAGACTGCGATTGCGATTTTTTAAGCACTGCGAAAAAATTGCAGTTAGCGACATGCTCAATCCTAGTACAAATCGTATTTGGTTAGAAAATCGATTACATTCCAGAATTGTAATAAAAAAGCAGGAATTATTTGCGTAAAACAGCTAATCAATCCACTTGCTCTATTTTTAAATAATAACAAATTATGTACTTATTTTATTTACACGACAAAACTCCGAACTTCCTCCAAGAAAATAGTTCATTGCATCACAGTAGTCTTAGTAGCCTCTTGTGACATCACTGGACTTGAGAACACCTCGCAGTCTCCTTGGCACAAGACCAACCAGATTCTGGGTGAAGTCCTAGGATACGCTATCCTGTTCTACTTGAAAAGCTTCCGTTAATGTGTTTGCGCATTTGTTTTTTTTTAGAAGGTCCCACACTCTGGAGAGGAGAATTCAACAGTCTTGGGGGCATAGTAAATAATCACTCATTGACTTTACGAGCTGTGTATTTAAGGTCATTATATTATGCAAATATCTAGCCAGGATTCAGCCATTTTCTCCAACCAAACTCTACACCGATTGCCCTAAAATCGCAGACAGACAGACAGACACATGTGCTCCTATTTCCCGAATGAATCCTGAACGGACGTGGATATTTTGGAGAATACCGAGATATTTCATTAAAATGTATTCGTTACCCCCTATACTCTCGTCTTCGTCCGAGTAGACTTTACATTCAGCTGCAGGAGTAACAACTTATTGATTGATAGCATCTAAGTAAAGCATAAATGCAATATTTTTAGAACATCTTTACACCACTGAGTGTCTTCAATTAGATAGAAGAAATAGACAGTCGAGGAACGTATTTTCTGCCGTGACTGTATTCGGCTCAGAGCAGCAACCTGCATTGGAGTACACTTCAGCTTCAGGATAACGCATGAGACAGCCTCTCCTCTGGCTTAATTTTATCGCTTCCAAATCCAAAGAGCCATAAACATCGAATTTCGCGAAATCCTTTCTTGGTGTTCACTTACGTCCTGTAATGAACTCTTGTACGCGATGTCGCATTCGTAAATCCACTGGCTTTGCCTTCGTCTGACAGTCTGACAGACAGTGTTGCAGCTTTATTAAGTAGATTAGACAGTTGGCAGAAAAAAAAAACAATTTATTCGAATTAAATTTATATCGCATCACCACAGGCGAACAGACATCGTTTCTCCGGGCAGCTTGAGAGCTCTTAGCCCGCTGCCAAGCGGCCTGTGTCCTTCGTAAGGTCACTGACATGTTCGCACCACAGCCACGGATGAGGGCACAACTTTTATGAGGAAGTTCTAATCGTAATTAATATCAAAGCCATATTCTTCCGAATCAATCGAATTAACGATATTGAGGATTTCTTGGCAACCAAACCACGTCGCCGCCGCCGCGCCATCTCACTCCGCCACGTCGTCGGCGGAATCTTTACAATTCCCTCGAACCCCGCGAATTTGCCTAACCGTTTGAACATCATCACTCATTTAATTACCCTAAACAGGGAGAAAACGAACGAATAAGGTCTTCGTCGCGCAGTTGGTCGGGGAAGGATGCCTGCCTATGTGCGTGGCAAGTCTTCATTTCTCAAGTTTCTACCAATTTTTTTTCATTTCATTTTAATTTTCCTTTTTTTTTGTACGTTTTTTATGTATTCTTTCACCAAATCCCAGGCTGTTACAGGTCCCTGTCGACTGAAAAGAAATAAAACAGAAAAAGTGGATTTCGGTCGTAATAATCGCTGCCGCTGCTGCTGCTGCTTCTGTGAGTGGCGCACAAAAGTCGAACAACATTAATCTTTTCATCCCCTGGCAGCCTCCGTCACCGCACTCATTCTGAATTCAACTACCTGAGGGAAAAGGAATAAATTCGTAATTTCCTGATGATTTTCAGATAGAATATGAAAAAGAAAAATTAAAAAAAACCTAAATAAATAAATAAATAATTTATCCATTTATCAGGAAATTTCTGTGACAGCACTGACTGTCAAAGTGGGACCAGGAAATTGGCAGCGCTGACACCGTTTCAATGGTTGGCGGCTAAAGAGGCCGGAGGTGCGGGACCCTATCTCCGTTTCCGCCTCCGTTTCACCCTCAGACGGAGTGTAAATGTAATTAAAGTGCAAATATCTTGATGTGTGGCGCGCAGAGCTTTCCTCGGCGGATGGGAGGTGGGATAATACCTACAAATGTACCTTAAGTGGGAGGATTTCATCACCATGTGAAGAGCGGTTTGAAGGAGCGTTCCGAGAAAATAAGACTCAATTTCAGCAACTGTCATAAATATGAAATCGCATGTACACACCCGCATGTACACACGGACACACACATGAGAGTGTTCGGATGGGTGTCATTTAACTGTCTTGAATTTTTAAGGACACCGAGTGGGATGTACGGCGTTCAAATGAGTTTGTGGCTTGTACGCTTCTTTTTTAAGTCTAATTCCGAGTGCCTCGACGATGGAGGAGGTGCAGTTTTTGTGAGACGTGTTCGACTGCACAAGCAGGCGCTTGTGGGAAAATAATTTTCATGTCACCGAAATGAAATACATAATTTAGTTTTATGTGCAGATGGCGCTTTTATGCGTTTCTCTCGAATTTGACAAACACCATGCATTCGGAGGACATGGCTGCATCTCTGGATGTGATGAGGGCGCTTTTACAGAGGAATTGTGTGGGCATCTGTTCATGTCAGGGCCACTTCGAGTTTCTGAGTGAGTGCAGTGAAGTGGGCGCATCTGTGCATGTGCCTCGAGAGGATGTCCTGCAGAATGACCGTCCGTACAATTTTTGGAGATGCTAACAAACACACCATGGAGCCGACAACGTGGTGCACTTCGGCGTTTGCAGATCATCTCACACTTTCATCGCCGGATGTTGTGCGGGAGTGCAGATGACCGATTCGCCCTTTTCACAAACGAGACCTAGCAAACGGGAACCATTTTGGTAATGCAGCAGTGTGCGGTAAGTTTTCAAGGTGATTGTGTTACCAACTCGGTGTTGAAAGCAATTAATTTCTACATTTCTACACTTGTTCTACGTTGGTTTCAATTAGCCGTAGTCCGAGACACTTGTGACGGGTGCTCTGCACCAGGCAGGTGTTCGAAGCAGAATCTGTCCTTGGCCGCATTCTGTTGCCGGCACCCCGTTAGCTCTCTGTTCGACCAACCATTTGCTCCTTTTTTTGCTGACGGCATTTAAATTCTGGTGGGTTTTGTGAATTGACGCGACTATCCCCATGGCCCCATGAAGAAGAAATATCTTGTGAGGAATCTGCAAAATTACAGCGTGCATTAGAGCAACGACAGCACTTGCTTCAAACTGCCTCACCTATGCAACTGTGCAGCCTCAATTGAAGAGGAAAACCAAGCGGTCAAGCCATTATACTTAAAAGCTGAAAGTGACAAAATGTAACAACCAAACCTGCCTCCAACATTAGCCCCGGAGAACATCTTCTGTGTCCTATTGGAAAAACTGCTGCCACCAAGGATGACTACAGTGTCCTCCAAGCTAAAGTGACGATACACGAAGCACCAACGGACTGAAGCAACTGAACATGATCACCAGATCGATTTCAATCTTTTCCGAAAATCAAGCACCAATAAAAGTCACAACTTCGGAAATCCTGACGTCGAAACGAGTCAAGTTACGCAGACAGAGCGCAAATGAAATAGACTTGACGAATATGGTGACCCTATGCTGGGTACCAGGACACTGGCATCCGAGGAAATGTGGATCTAAGTTGGGTGAATCGCACTCACTCACTGTGTTAGGCTGCCTTAAAAGAGCTTGCAGACGAGGCTCTAGATATATCCAGAGCTCATAGATTCAACCTGGGAAACACTTAGACACATAGCAAGGGTCTTGTGGCCGAGGCTATGCATAAAGCGATCGATATTACTTATCTTTAGCTTGGTAAGTTTGAAGGGACTATTCTATTCTCCTTATTCTCGTCTTTGCAGCTCCAGAAGCCATAGGAAGGCCTATTCTAGAGGCGAGAGTATCAATGGCCTGTTATAACGCCAATGAGGGATCTAAGATTTTACATCTTATTTACATTTTGGATCCAGCAGAGACCAGAGTTGCAGTTGACCATCAACGATTTGCTTGAACAAGTCTATCCAGCTTTAGGAGCTGAAGGCGCCCGAACTCAGAGATTTGATTACTCCCTGGCTGTCGGAACATTTGAGGATAACTGGTCAACTTCTTTGATCGGTATGATTTCGAACTGGAAGACACAAAGGCCATGTCAGAGCCTTGGAAGAGAGCCCAACTTCCACACCTGCGTCCATCAGGATGAAATCAACCAGAACACAGAGCAGCTCAGGTATCATGACGTTCGTGCCATTAGTTATAGAGTTATACCTTCTGCGCATCGTAGACTGTCCAGATCGCTGTTCCTTCCAGAGAAGCAAATATCTCAACTTCACCGATGCATAAGCTGTTTGCTGTCTACCGACTGTTTCTATCGGTACTTGAGGTTAAGCTGTTTTCATTCAAAACAGCGGCGGAAGTGGTCCATAGAGCTCCACCAATGCATACGCAGGCGAACTTTAGTCGCAAGGAAGTGCAAACGGTAATTGGGCACTGCGATTCGCGACGGAACATACTACACATTGATTTCTACACAAACTGCAGAGATGAGGGAAAATAACTAAAAGCAATATCTATTCAAGGTCACAATGGACTCAACGTGCTTACGTAAACCGGCCGTAAGGCCAAGAAGGCACCCTACCTTCCTACCTGCCTACCAACCTACCTACAGGCGGTAGAGGACCAGGCCCTAGCTTCTCAGTAACCACTCGCTATGCGTGCTGCTAATAGGCCTACAATTTTATGCGGAGTCCGATGGGCCAAGTTTGAGAAGCTTTTTCTACACAGTTATCCTCACTTGTCAGTGACTCGAAAGAGTTGGGGCCGCGAACACTATTTTTGTCGTACAGACCAGGCATCGAACCTACGACATCGAGATTGGGGTCGACTCACATGCCCACATCGCCACGGGCCACCTACCTACTGAGCCAATTGAAAACAAAGGGCGCACAACTCAGTAATTCACGCATAACTTGAAAGAGAGTCATTACTTTGAGGAGAGGCCTTCAATGCCTTTTCACTAAGGAGGCATAGGCTTATTAAATTCTTTAGGCGAAAACGCCTACAAAAGGGCATCAAAAGTTTCCACTTTCAATTGAATCACCGCTTGAATGAAGTGGGCTACGCAAAGCTTAGTGACAGACCGTAAGCCACCTATATCCTGAAATCTTAATCTCCGCTTTTAGTTGGTATCACACACATCTGGAGCAACCCGCTTTCCCAAATGATCATCGTTGTCTGTTTCTAATCCCAACCAAGCACATGCATTCCAACCGAAATGTACCTCGTCAACACCAGCTGTCGTCGCCTAAGAACTTGAAAGGACGTTTTTTTTTCCGACAAAGAGAGAGAGAAAAAATAAAATGAAGTAAAACAAAGCCATTCACCTCAGGCAAGTGTTTAGCCACCCCGGTGAGAATTTTATATGAATCGTGTTTTTGAAACACAAGCCGAATCGTATTTTCAATTTGTACGCTTCTGGCAGCACAATTGCTGCCCACCGTGAGAATAGAAAAAAATAATGTCACGATAACGAGTTCTCTGCTCTCCAGTGGTGAGGTTAAATAATTCAATTTATTTAAATGGATCTTGATTGTTTATTCCGCCCGGCCAAAGTTGGTCTACAATTTGAGGCCGACTGCAGGAAGCCGCCCCAACCATGTGTCCATTGAAAAAGTTCAAAAAGAGGACATCTTAAGGCGGTAAGTGGCTCAAGAGGAAAACTTCTTATGCCTTTGTCTGCCTAAAAGTTATCCCCATAGACAGGAGAGGATGTTGATTTGAACAGTTTGTATTGGAGACAGGGATGGCGCTCGAACAAACGGACTTCAGCTGTCATAAATCACAAGCACCAACCTGAGGGCCACTTTCGTTTGTATTTGAACAAAACTCGACGGTTTAGGCGGCTCAATCAACATTGTTTCCTGGATTTTCAAGAGGCAGCGCGTTTGCATGCAGTGTGATGGTTAGTTTCCAGTCTGGCGGCCAGAATTCTTGGAATTTTCTCGTACGATCCCTTCCCATGTCATTATGGTGGATCCAACTTGTCTATAGAGTTACTGCGTATGCTGATGATGTTGCTACTACGGCATGTTGATAATTTTCGACACAACGAGGCATGCATTCGTCAAATTCAATGCATGGGCACAACAGACCTCAATTTGCGGCACAACGATGCAGCTCCGCAGATGCAAATTTTCGTGTCTCATGTTTGCCAATGAACTCAATTGGAAACCCAACATACAGCAGTGCCCACGGCCCAATACCGGAGCAAAAAATTCCCTCGATGCAAACACGGATTACAACCTTGCATTGCACACTGGCAATTCCCTGCTGTAGTCGGGACCATTTATAGGTCAGCACTGGGCTCTTATTGAGTCAGTACGTATTTCAGATATAAGCATCGACACGTACATCACGCTCTGTGCACGTACTCAGTTGGGTACGTGGGCATAGGAATGTCATGGGTCGTAGGCGTAGACAGAAACACTATCAACTGAGGGTAGGCTTGTATGTGCGCTAAGGGAGCAATATACACGCTGCACGTTCCTCTGTTCCAAATATTCCGAAGACATGTAGCGAGTATGGTTCGACTGAATGCACATTCCACTGCTGGATAAATTTAGTTGAAACAAACCCGGTGACGCCTGAGGTGCTCTTCGAGAAAAAGGCCTTCTCAAGCAGAAGCTCATCAAACAACATTCACAGATCGATCTAAGATGGATAAAAGTTAGTTAAATGCAGTCGATCCCCCATATAGCTAACAAACCAAGATATTGGACAGAAAATATTTTAAGCATGCCACAACTAGTCTTAAACTCATGACGGCTATGCACTTCTCAGTATCCACGCAATCGCTCCAACTTACAAGAACAGGCGGTATTAATTGACATGAATCCAAAGGTATGGTGTATAACTTAATTCGTGCTATTTTAAAACATGTACAATAATGTTATTCAATAATATTATTCAAAGTATTGTCCATCTGAAGCTATGACTTTTTCAATGCCAACTTTTTACAATGACAGTAGCTTTCCAACGCATGTTCCAACGGAGTAATAACAATGGAATAATACAAGATACGCCATCTCTTAGCAAACCTCTAACCTAATAGCATGCCTTACGTTTGTTACATTTTTGCTGTATTTTTTGTTAAAATATCTATTTATTAGCTATGCAAAGAAGAATTGTGCGGTGGCGCGCGGCGTTGTGGGTATGTGCGTCGACACCAACCCCTATGTCGTAGGTTGATGCCTTGTCTGTATGACAACAAAAATGTCTTCTTTCGAGTCACTGACAATGCTCAAAAAGGACTTCCGTCTATAACCTGTTGAGAAGCTATACCCAGGCCCTCTACAGCTCTCCCTCCAGTGAATAGGCCCGATGTTTATAAGTGCGATATACCGCTAGTTAACTGGGCGTTTATTTATATACAGGGTGCCGCACGAATCTTGCTACTAAGACCATTTTTCAAAGATGTTAAAGAAGTCTTTACGCGGAAAAGAGCCGAAGAAGCATTTGGCTCCAAAAAGATGAAGCAACTGCACAAATAGCCAAACCGAAAATGAATGAAAATTCTCAAACAAGTGAAATGCCTGGACCCCAAAGTCACCTAACCTGACTGCATCAGACTATTCTTTATTAGGTTTTGTCAAGCAAGGGGTGTAAGTGAACCATTGCATTGCAGCAATAATTGAGGCGATCCCTCTTCAGGCCGCAATGAGTAAGTTTCTTATCATTGTCGCATATGGGTGGATAAGCACAGAAGTCAGTCAGTCATCTTAAAAATAATTAGCAATATAGAATAAAATTGAATTAGAGTAAGTGTTGCAAATATGGCCCATCATTAATATTTGTGAAGATAAACCATAAAAAATCCGTTGAAATTAGAAATTAAAATTTAAAAAATTAAAATATCAAAAAGTTATACACAAAATACATATTTTAGTTTAAAAAAAATTTCAGGTCTGATGGCCCACTTGGTGTTAAATATGATCGTCGCTCTTTTTCAGAGGACTTTGATTTTAATTCCCAATTGGACTCCCATTATACCCTCTTTCCAAGACTTCACTGCTGGACTTTGCTTCAGCATTTTAGCCCACGAAATAAAAATAAAAATCAGTTAAATTTCAATCAAGAAAATGTGTCAAATATGGTTTATTGGGCAAAACATGGCCACATAAGTTAGGCTCTATTTTACACACTTTTTCATTCATTTTAATTCTTAACACGCTTTATAAACTTTTTTTAAAACTATGATATTACACAAATTAAACAGATACATGACAGACTTAAATTTTAGAAAATTGTAACCAATTTAACAATGCTTAGGGAAAGCTGCCAAAAAATTACGAGTTGCCAAAAATATTAAGGACGTCGTGTCAAGCTTACCACGGAAGACTGAGGCTAACCCAGTTTGCACGTCTTTGTAATGCAGGGTTTTGGTTTGGCAAATACAGTGGTGGGCCACATTACTAAATCTATCCAATACAAAAAAAAAACATACATTGATACAAAAAAGTTTCTTATTGTATCGCAGCACAATTGGTGCGCCACTGTGTATTTGTTCCTCTCCAATCGTTGATTTCCGCGCATAAGACATTACTATTAAGAAAGAAACTCTCCTCTCTAAGGGAAAATGTGAATTTAAATTAACTTTTGTCCTTAAGCAGTATCCAATTCTATCCAAAAACGACACTTAATTATCGACTGTCTCTTGAACTGACTCGTGTGAAGTCCAAGACCAAAGTAATGTGGATAGTTATAAAGCCCATGATCATACTACGTCTTCTAGCTTTCGTCTGCGATGCCCTCTTCTACATTTTCTTAAGACACACAATGTCGACAACCAGTTGTCAATAGTCGGAAACTACCATATGTCTCATTTTAAGTTCCAGGACCCATGGCATTTAACCTCGCATTTCCAGATGTATTCAAATTTCGCACTCCTTACGTCAATTTCAAGTTTCACCAAAATCGGTGGACATATTCCTTTTTTGATGCTTTTGAGCGTTGTTTTTGTTAAACGGGTCAGCTTCAAGCCACACACCACCGCCGTCACTTGAGTCACGAGTGCAACTGACCCACAGTTTTATGCCGACTCCGAACGGCCAAGTTTGAGCAGCTTTTTCTAGACAGCAAATACTCTTTGATCAACTTATTTCTCTATATTTGGCACAGTTTAGGGGGTCTCCTTTCTTTAGAAGGTAGGATCAAGTCAGACGAATTATTTAAACTAAAGAGCCTTAGGCACGGGAAGGTGTCATCGTGTCGTCTTATATTTCCCCAAAAATCCGAGGTTTTTTCTTCCGTCGCTAGAAGCTGAAATGCTCAGAATATCAATTTTCGAAGACGGTTCGCCGATATACCTCCGTTCCACGATGATTGCTCTCACAAGCGAATGTGAAAGTTAACTTCCCCGAGCTCCGAAAAAACCGGCCGTGGGGGATAAACGTTATGAGCTCCGAGTCGTGTTTCCACAAATCCCGATCATCTGCGGTATCTCTGGCCAGGAAAGCCATCACCAAAGGGATCATGAACTGACTAAATTTGTAATTCCGAACAGTCGCCGTATCAAGATTCAATGGTATTGTTTATGTTCGTCAAATGACGTTAACACCGCCAAGAGGCGACGTGTGTGTGCCCTTGTCCTCGCACACTAAGTGCCTTTATGGAATCGTTAAATTCCAATGAATTCACTTCTTAAACGCCTAGACTACTCGTGTGTCCGTGAGCAGTGAACATTCGTTGGATCAATTTATTCCTTCTTTGTGCCGTGCAGCGTTTAACAGCGCCACTTCTGTCGGAATCCGATGTCAAAAGGAAGGGAAAAAAGACACCGGAAATTGCTTAACTTCATCCCAGATTTATTTACTGCAAGCGCTCCAGTGCCGGTTTGAGCACGTTTATCTGCGAGTACAATTGCCGAGCTACCTTCACGGATATGTACATCGGCGCGCACACTTACGTGAGGAATCCAATTACACGATATCCAGGTATTACGTTTTCAATTAAGTGCGATAAATTCTCTTGGGCACACTTAATTGGTTATCCAAGATCCATAAAAATAGCTATGGTATACCCGCCGACGTACTCGCATGCATACATATTTTTGTACATCAACTGCTGGGTGTGGTTGTGTGCGCTTTGCGCTGTGCTGCGTAGCCTTCGATTGTATTTCACTTGGAGGAAGTTTTTATTAGTCACGCGGTAATTCTACGCAGTGGGGTGGGTGGAGGTAATTCAGACGAATGTTCAAGTTCCTGACGGGCAATGATTAATCAATGAAGTCGATTATGCTCCGCATGGATCGGAATGGATGGGGTGTGGAAAAGGACTGCGCAGGAACGATGACGGGGAACCTTAAGCATCCAGCCATAACCGAGATGGAATGAGGTCTGGGAAGGCATCCTTAAGGGGACTTAAGGGAATCCGGTGTGTTGTTGGTGCAGCTAATTGCTATCTGTGTGTATATTAAAATGTTCAAGTCGTGTTTTTGCACCCGCAACGGTTTCGAACACGCGATTTCCTGATCAGCTTGTTGGTATTCTCAACAGAACACTAAGAAATTCTGTCATTATAGGGAAGTCACGACTTATAATTTCGTATTTGTGGGAGGAAATGGAGTTGGGTGGGTTGTGGCAACCAGACAGGAAAACAACTGCTTTTGATCTTGGCTAGGTGGGAAGCTGGCTAGGTTAAGTACACAGTTGGTGGGGGACTGAAAAGACCGCTTACAGTTCCTTCATTCTTCATCATAATTTTCAGTGTCCTGTTTATGGGGGGCAAAATAGTACCACAACTCCATGTTCCAACCACCTCCTCTTGAGCCAACCAATCAGTCGCCAAACTCATTGAATCGAAATCAATTCCCTGGGGAGTCCTATTGATGGGACATTCGCGCCAAGTGACCACGAAATAAAATCTCAACCCTTTACGTTCTACAAAGCAGCTGCTCAATTTTGTGGTCTGTGCCAGTAAGTCCCACACACATCTGACAACTCAAATTACTCCCCGAAGGTCTATTGCGTCGCCATTGGAACAGACTAGGAGAATTTAGTATTTGTAGACATCAGACATCAGTATTTAAGCTAATAATGGCGCGTTCGATTTTCCTCTTCCATACATCAAACAGAAACATAAAGTGGCCAAGATTTGAGAATCTAGACAGTTTTCAGTTGTCAGTCACTCGAAAGAGGTGAGCCGGTAAAAATTATTTTTGTCGCAAACACCAAGGACGTCGAGGTTGCTCCAACAATATAACCAGTGAAAATATTTTAAGATTAAGCTTAACTCTTATAGCAGCTAGAGTCGAGCTAAGTTGCGATTTTATATTCATTGGTATAACTGCGATTGCGATTTTCTGATCACAGTGATTTTAGGCTGCGATTTTCGGTTGTGGATTCAAATTTTTTATGATGTCACATTAAAAATTGCATCGAGCACAGCACAACGAGCACGATACTTCATTCACATTTCCCACATTACATAGCGTTAAGCACGAAATGGAGTGTGCGGGAATAGAGTTGTGAAAAAGAGCATGTAAGTTGTAAGTATGATTCGAATAAAATAGCAACTCAATCGCCATCGCAATTTAAATCACAGTCAATCGCCGACAGCGATTCCGATTTTTCAATCACTTTCACTGATCAACGCTAATAGCAACCGCACAAACTATTAGGCGAGCTATTGCTTCAAGCAAATAGGGGGATCTACAGTAGCATAATGGGTCGGAATACTTTTGAGAATGTTCTTTCGTGGCTTCGACGTTCGTTCGACGCTTTGGGAGTTATTGGTGAATCCAGAGAGGTGGACCTGTGCTAACCCTTAGATTAGATTCATTATTTCATTATTAGCGATAAATCCACTTAGACACAAGAATCGATTTTTAATGGAAACCAATGCAGGGCAGTTGCAGTGTAGGCTTTTCCTCTACTCCTTCTACAATACATCTGCTATGGAAGGCGTTGTAGATTAATCCTAACCGTGAGGCATGTCTAACTATTGTCCCATAACAATTCCATTACTCAGATTTCTTCCGATTGAACTGAGTATGGCCATGCTTCTTTGTACGTCCATTTCTAATCATACTTGTTGTGCTGAGGTTATTCCATCTTTCGCTGGCACTGCCGATCGCTAACTCCATGATCTAACTTGTATGAGTTTCTACTGGCACTCAGATGGTTTCAATCTTATGTTTCTTCCGTTTCTGCCTAGCTCGTCTGCTTCACAGTTGACTGGGGTATCTCTATGTCCAGGCACCGATCACATCGTTAGGCTGCATTGTCTTAAGACCTCGTCAAGAAAAATACGGCTGAATTTTACCAATTTCGATCTTACAAATTTGTTGGTCTTATTGGAAATTTAACCTGTACACCACAGATTCATGTTCGAATGAGTCAACACATCAGTGCAACATTCAAGTACTACCTACTTGTGTTTGTCTACATTCCGAGGGATGTTCATCAATCGTGAAAGTAAGCAACTTTGAAGAAGATCGTGCTCGGATTAGAGAGAATATTTTTGTAGCCATCCCTGTTGCTTTCTGGCCATAGACTAACAAATCAAACAGATCTGTGATTCACTTAAATTTTAGCAGTGATCACAACCTTTGCTTTGCAAGGCTTAGCGGCTTAGCAGCTTGTTTTGCGCGTGAAAACTTATGAGGCCCTCGCTCGCATGGAGTGGTGCAAAAGTGGTTCACGGTCTTGCGAGTCCAAGGGGTGTTGAGAAACCAGGCCATCTAAAGGATGCCACAACGGAAGTAATTTGCCACAGATATGGGGCCGTGAATATTATTTTTCTCACACAGCAGGAATCGAATCACGAAGTGTACAGCGACATGAGACTAGTTAGATCTACAGATCCAACCCTTAGGGTGACTAGGTCATATAGAGCAGATGGACATCAAAGCTCCGGCTCGAAGAATCTTCGAATGCGAACCTATCGGGCAACGCAACAGAGGACGCCCGCGTTTAAGGTGGCGCACCCAAGTGGAGATGGACCTTAACCAACTTGGTGTGCGAAACTGGAGACAGGTAGCCAGAGATCGCGCTAATTGGAGAGGCATGTTGGTTGAGCCCCAGGTCCACCCCGGATTGTAGCCAACTGCCACCACAAAATTTCGACAATATCAAGCTCAATTTTCACGTCACTTCGCAAATATGGATCACGAAGTATTCGCTACACGTCAGAAATTATAGAACTTTATCAAAGTTTGGATCTCCTGCCGGAGATGTTTGTTTTATTGAGTCTCCTGAGAAAGAGTTTTAGACCGAAACTCGATGCGTATGCTCGTCTGAGTGACCACAGCGCACTGTCCAATTGGAACAATGCTCTGGAATTGCAACGACAAGGAAGAAATCGACACGATCCCACATCTGCTTTGTCACTGCCCAATTCTCCAGACTCGGTGACTAGCTTCGCTGGGTCACACATACATCGCAGAGACTTCGGACATAGCTAATGCAGATATATAGGATCTTTAAAAAAAACATACATCGTACGGGCTGGCTTGAACCACCTTGGGTTTAGAAGCAGTGTGTACTGCACAAATAAAGAAAAGTATACTAGGTGGAATATTAAATTCAATTTTGGAATATAAACTGACTTCTCCACCGACCCTTACATTTACAACAGCTCTCCTCATTGGCAAGTCACCGTTTAGCATTGGCTTGGCAATGAGTTGGGTTGTCAGGAAATACGTTGTAATAAGAAATCAGTAGCTGGTCTCCTCTCAGTAATTTGAGTTTTTGTTTCATCCGCTGTGCATTGCCCTACTGTTAGGTTAGGTTATTGGGCTGCCAGCGAAATTGCCAGCACACTTTGACAATTGCTGGTCTATTGTCAGCCAGCGCCAACGACAAATGGTGACTGGACCAGATTTGAAACCAGAAAAAGGCATGAAAACGTTGCTTTCACTGGGATTCGAACCGGGGGTTCGAATGACAACGGACGTAACTAAAAAACGTGGAAAATTCTAGTCAAATTCTTAGCAGCGTCACTCGCCTTATTCTTGACATATTCCAGAACTTTAAGCCGTTGTTCGTTTTGCATCTATGTGCTTTAAAGGCTATCGAATTTTCATACCTACGTACTTATCTCACCAATTGCCACCTCCACGGCCCATTTCGTAATCAGCAATCAGACCATCACCTTCGTGAGCTCCCTACCACTGACGGTCTCCATTTGACGGCATCTCACACTCCCGACGACTCCGTCCGAGACAATTCAAAACCCACATCACACGGGACCATCAACAGACAGGGAGAAGGTGTTATCGTCACATAAAACCCACGATGAATGCTGCAATTAACGCCTCACAATGCGGGCCGGTTGTCAGCGGACTCAACTCCACCGCTGCGAGCCTAATTCGCAGGGACTCTCATTATTTGTGCGTGGCAAGGGTTGTCGAACGTGAAGTTCAACCGGATTTGAAACACCTCCGAGTGCGAATATCCTCCGCGCCGCGTCCCGAGTGGCGACTCCCGGTCGTGGGAGGTTAAGGTTCGCCCGCGGGACCATTTCCTCGGGGAGTCTGCTATATTTGCGTTTAATATCTGAATAATCCCTAAATAAATTGAAATACCCTGCGTGACTATTGGATTAACGTTTTGCTCAGGATATTTCCTTAATTATGCCCATATCGGGGCGTTGCGTTGTGCTGGCATGTCTTAGTTGTGATTTGAGGCATCCTTCCGCTTGCGAATGTCTGCGCACAACTTTGATGGAAATGAGATACACACAACCGCATACGCACGCACGCAGCACTGAGTGCGAGGCGAGCGATGACATTAAGTGTGTGCTTTGATGCTTTACGTTTGGAGCCAGTAGCAGGAGCCTTGGCGGCAGGCACAGCAACGTGGCCTTAAGTGATAGGAAATCCACGAGATTATAGTCTTTTTCGCATCCGCAGTCGTTTGGGGTATTGAGAAATCCCAGCTCTTAATGGCGAGACACGGTGTGCATGTATGCGAGCAGGGCACAATAAAAGAGTACGAGTTTGCTGCCGTCGTACATGTCTTCCGGTGTTGGGGTGTGTACGCCAACCACCCAGCCGGGTAAAATGAGGTGATGAAGCTTAAAGAGGTGCCAGGTAGACATGGCCTATCTGTGTGGTGGTCGTGTGTGTGATGTTGTTTGACAGGAGCAGCAACGCGCCCGCAGCCAACACCCATCGCTTTGAAATCCGAAACTTTTCAAAGCGCTAGTGGAATGCTCATGTGCTTTGTTGCTGTTCACGCGTTGTTCCGCAGTCGTGTCCTCAAAGGTTGGAGTGAGTGATTAAAGTGGTGACACGACATGGTACTGCCTGCCTAGAGAGAACGCCACACGATAACTTTGTATGACATATGTACGTACGCACGAGTGCGAGTAAACATTCACCGCAATGTGTGTTTATAGCCCACCAAAATGAAGACATGCTCACGTGTGAATGTCGGCTGTCTTCTGGGAATCGGTCGGCTCAGCGGTCTCTGTGGCTGAGGTAATGGATAAGAGGTTATTTATGGAAATAAGATCGTGACAGGTTGATGGGAACAGGTATGTGCGAGACACGGGCTCAGCATGCGCAACACAGCGACTGAGCACTAAGCCTACTAAACGCCAAACGGATTTACGTGGCAGGAGCGATAGTTGTAGCACACTTCATAACAGACCTCACAGACAGCCAACCGAGAACTTTGGGGTGATAAAAGCAGAAGGTTGCGGTGGGAACCTCGCGGGTTGCCTGGTGTCGTCATTTCCTTTGTCATCACAGATTTGATGGGAATAGATGGATGATGGGAGCTTCTGCGTTCAGCAGGATTTTATTTTGCTGATTTCACACTTACTGGGGACGCGTACCGCAGTTCAGCGACTTCCAAGGACGAATGCACTAAGCAGATCCAATTTATCTCGTGGGAGCCGTTGAGGTGTTTATTGTGTCCGATGGGTTTCGTTCGTCGATGGGAGTGTGTAAGGCGCTCATGGAGCTCAACTTGATTCATGTGCCAATCAAGAAACCTTTTGCATACTTATCGGTCATGGTATCGCCCCGCGCCGTGCGGTGCCTCCTTGGGTCCTGTTTATGCGCATTCTTTCATATTGACGTGGGACTGGATTTTAAAGCTCGCCTGTGACTTCGGTTCTGAAAACCTGCAACAAAGATACATAAAAACTGAGCTCTCAATGCTTGGAGAAGCCACAAGCGTGTCTGAAAGGAATGCTTGGTATTGCCAAGCGGCACTTTCAAGCATGAAAGAAGGTGTCAGTATCTCTTCTTATGTCGCTTGTGAAAGAACGCCACTCAGTAGTGAAGCAAGAAGGTGAGCACAATGGTCTTCAGAATTTCAAAGAAAATGCCACTGAAATGGGTGCGTGGGTGAATGAATAGTCACTGACGTTGCTAAACGTAGACCTATAAGCCCTGCAGAGGAAGAATTAGTAGATTTTGTTTCCAGGAAGGTAGACAACAGGATGAATGACGTTGAAAGGAAAACAACCAATTTACCTTTTGTGCATAACTACTAAAATAAGTGCCTTAATGATTTAGCAACAAATTTCGTTGTTCATTCGAAAGCCTTCAGTACCTACGCGTTCATGGATATTGGGTCGAACGCTGTTCATGGAGAAGTATGGTTCTACTTACGTCAGCTCCCAATTGGGCATGGCTGCTTCCGAGCGTTCTGCTCTGCTTGAACTGTGAAGCGGTGCCCACATTTGAGAACAGAGCGCGGAGAGCTACAGGAAAAATTATCGCAATCCATATGCTAGCATCGAGTGTAATATGGGATTTGGTGAAACAGTTGTCAGGACTTCCATGGTTAGAAGGAGTCAGAGAGTGCTGTCAAGTCGAACCCAGACAGCACCTTTTGTCAAAAACTAGTAAATGCTATGTCCAATGTCGAAGCAGCCAATGAAGAAAGAAGGCATAGATTTTAATATTTATCGGCAGTCCCGCAAGGAGAGTGGTAGAAGAGGGCAGTTTGAGAGATGGCACGTGGGCGTATTCCCGAAATCGAGTTCTTGGGCGTGCAAATCGTACATACGGAAAGCCATGAAAAACCTTGAATAATATGCAATAGACTGACCACGTAGAAAACGTAGTGTAGGCCCCTAGGTGTAGGTACTTCCGAATAGCCAGAGCGCTGCAGGAGCAGAGTAGGTGATGAGTGTTTTCTTCCTCCTCTTCATCCATGCAGCTTCTACAGAAATCATTATATGGGGCACCCACTCTGTGACCTTGACTGCCAATTGCACAGTGCCCGGTTATGACTCCTATGAGAGTCCTTAATGAGTGCTTGCTGAGTCTAAGTAGACTGTGTGAACGTTTTAGGCTAAGTGATGGCCAGATTTTCTTTGTTTTAAGGCAGGTGGTACCTTCTAGCCCTTTGTCATCAGTGGTTTTGGTTGTGTAAATCTTTAGAAGATGGCAGGCTGTAGCGATCGGCATGGAAGGTGGTACCCCTGCTATTGATAGGGATGAGGTTGTACCACAGGTTGTATGAATCGAATCTTCGAGGTTCGACGCATGTATCCACAGAGCCATTGGCAACCACGGAGTTTTGAATTACGAAATTTGCCAAATTTAGGGATTGAACGAATGCTTATTAACATAACCTGAGCTATGGATTAAATCTGACATGCCGGGCGCACAGAGGTATCACAGTTAAGAAAAACAAACCCAAAGTGGCATTTTTTTCTTGACCCAATGATTTAGGTTATACAAAAAAAGAGAAAGAATACATTTTTTTGAACTTTCAATGATCCGATTCGGTGAGCCGTTGTTTCCAAGATCAAGCTTGAGTTTTACTAAAATTCCTAAAATTACGTGCCTTGGAATGATGACCTTTAGTTCGTCGTTTTCTTTTCCTTAACACTTTTTTGTGTAGGGCCACCTTTTGATTGTGAAACTAAGACGCAGCTTAATGTTCTCAGTAGCAAGAATAGACTTACTATCATATCGTGTTTTAGAAAAAACATAAATGTTAATGTTACATGGCCTGCATGCAGCGTCGTATTCTTTTACGATGCATTTTCACCCTGAGTAGATAAGATAGAATTTAATTTCGATTCTTCGAGAAGAAGCGTTATGCTATGTTTGTGAAAATGATAGTGAAAATTGAAAAATCGAAGAATGTTTGCTTAGCCGCTTCATGCTTTGATTACAAAAAGTATTTTGAGTCCAGTTGGAAAATTAAGTCGAAATATCAACTCTCAATATTTCTAACTCGCACTTGTATACACTTTGGGAGAACGAGGCATTTAAGTTTAGCAATGCCGTTTATTTTCAAACGATTTCCTTTGCAGTGCATGCGATGTGGCAGTGGTGTGCGAAACTCCGAGCACATTCTCATTATTATGAAAAAGAATACCATATTTCATAAAATTGTTAGAGTTCTGAAATTCATCGATCGGAAATTAATTTAAAATTAATACAATGAGATATTGAAGATTCCAACTGGAAAGATGAAGTTTTGCTACAGGTTAGGTGCAAGGATTTGCATTTCAGCATTTGCTGTGAAAAGTTAAGGTTCTTCGCGATGGTTTCGCGTTTTGTATCTGAATATTAATAGCGACACTTGTTTCTTGTGTGTGTTGTTGCAGTAACCTCATGCATCTGCTCTAGAATATATTATACAGTACACTCTCGGTAGACTGAACATCAAACACATGAATGCACAATCTTTCGAACTAATGTACGATTTGTTTTGCGTACTTTGTGTTTGGCATCCTTCTACGTTCTGCATTCTAGGTAACAAATTCCAGGGTTAATATTCTCTTGCTCTTGTAGTTTCATTCGATTGATTGATTTGAGACGTATATGAAGTAAAATTTCGTCGGCAAAAATGTGTCCCACGCAAAAAAACAGAAGTTTTAGAGGAGTTTCTCTCTGTAAGATAAAGTCATTTCCATGATCTTTCGTTCTTCGTTTTACAAACAACGAACAAAATTCAAGGTGTTTCGGGTACAGTAGTGGCAACAAAATATGGAAAAGCAGAATAACCAAAAAGATGGCCAAGATTATAACAACGGGGTCTAGTACTTACTCTGGCCGAAGAAATAATAGGACTCTGAAGGCACCTGAGCTACCTGAGATAGAAAACGCGCTTTATAAATGGTGCAGAGACCAGGGAGGAAAAACTGACCTGTAATTGACTTAATGCCGAAGCAAAAAAATGCCATTTCCATAAATAGAATCTGTTAGAAAAAGTGTAATACATGTGCACATGGTGGTCCGTGGCGTTGTGGGTATGTGCATCGACCCCACGTCGTAGGTTCGATTCCAGCTCTGAGCGACGAAAATAATTTTCACGGCCCCAACTCTTTCGAGTCACTGACAATGCTCAAAGAGTATTTCCTGTCTAGAAATAGGCTTATCAAACTTGGCCGTTCGGAGTCGGCATAAAACTGCAAGTCACTTCCACTCGTGAGAGAACAATAGCACTCACAATACGAGCGGTTGCTGAGAAGCTAGGTCTGGCCATTGTTGCTAGATACCTTAACTTTGGTTGTTGTTTACAAAAATTACTAACTGACGACGCATAAAGTGATATTGCATCAATGACTGGTGACAGGTTTTACGTTAAATCAAACTCATTTCCACAGAATTCAAATATTGCACAGTCTACAAAGTTTTCCGATTCGTACGCATACCAAGTGCTCTATGAGTCAATATGAAAGAGCGAACCATGTTTTCGTGAAGAAACCACAACCCCTCTTCAGGAAACGTCAAATGCAGCCATTCTCATCGGCCACAACTTTGAGAATCTCAAATTCAATTTAAACACGAATTGAATATTGCGACACTTTAACGCAGATCGAATTCGAATGTTTCGTTCTCGCGACAGCTGGTGTGTTGGGATCTTTTGATTGCAATTTAACCAATCCACGTCACTCCCATATGAGATGCGTACAAATATACATCCGTCGATGTTATTGTATCGAATGCTACGGCATTTGGCTTGCTCTCCATGTCAATAAGGGTTGACGCCGTCCAGCACTGATTTTCGAATTGCTTTTCTGCCATTCAATAAATCAGTGCGAACCAAAATAAACCGATGTTTACAGTGAATTAAACATGTCCTTCGACAGGGACATGGACATCCGATGATGGCGATTGCTATCGTTTTCGAAAATGCAATTAAATCGCGGTGTGCGCTAAGTGGAGGCTTTGTTTTTGTGAAATATGGTAAACACACAAAAAGGTGACAAACGCACACGTGTTTGCACAGATATGCATATTTGAGAGGCAATCAAGGGTATCTGGTTTGTTTTGACAGCTGACCTATGGTGTTGTTGGACTTTGACTTTAACTAGAGATTATCCAAATTCAGGGCAGTTACGTGCCTAAATTAACAAAGGGGGTGTGATTGTGTTTTTCATTACTATGCAGATGACGTGTTAAACGTTTACCTAAATTGAATGTTATCTGGGTTCTCGAGTATAGTAATAATATGGGAGGCACTACAGTCCGTAGAGAGCCAGGGCCTCTTTCAGTAACCACTCGAGTTGTGCATGTTCTTTGAGAAGCTCCTTTTGGACGAGAGTACTGTTTGACTGTTTGACACTGTCAGTCACTCGAAAGAGGTGGGGGCTTGAGAAGTAGTTGGTCATACCAGGGATCGAACCTGGACACGTAGGTCCAGTGAATGTCCCAAAAGGTACACCCTTAGCTTAAAGCAACCAGTGTTGCATTAATTCCCACTTGTTTTATGACATCATTAAATTATTTAGACACAATTTTATTTAAAAACACATCTCTTAAAATTATAATCAAATCACAACATCAGTTAACCAAGAGTGTTCATCCTATAAGGATCCATATGGAGTCCGAAAATGAACGTAATGAGGATAAAGATGCCAATTTTGTATACCTTGTAGCTGGTGCTCCTCGTTACAACAGATTTACCCACTTTAAGATTGAAAGTGCGACGCGTCGTAATTAGCTTTAAATATTTCTTGAAACCAAATGTAAACAGTTCTGTGCGGCTTTTTAAAACGTGCTGTGAAAAAATGATATGTGCCTGCCTCAGGCCAACACTTTTGGTGCAATAATGGCTGCTCCAAGGTACATCTTGGTTCTCACATCAGCTGCGGTAGTCTTGCTTACTATGCCTCGCAGTAAATTACATATAACAAACTACTATCGATGAAAATTCACTGGAGGAGGCTTAAAATTGACTTTGAACATTACAAACCAATCTGAGAGCTTAAGGTGGAACAAAAGCAATCATTCTATTGTTTTTTATATTAAGTGCAATACTTTTTTAGGGAATAGGAAATATAAATTTGAGTTATTGAAGTCCTTATTTGGACTTTTGGAATTTTTTATGTTAAGTGGAATATATGATATCCGTCAGAGTTGTCACCTTCTGGTAGTATGCTTAATTTTACGCCAGCTTTTATAAACCTTTGGGTGAGGTTAGGTTGGAGTAGTTGACTGGTAGACGTCGCTAAAAAATATCTTCTATCTTTTTTCGCACGTTCAATGCAAAAAATGTTTTTTTGGTCTTTCTTATGGATTTTCAAACTTAGAGCACTTTAATTTTGCAACTAATACATTTTAATTTAAGTTTATTGGTACCGATCAATCTTCCTATTTAATGTGTATGGTCCGAGTTACAGTTTAGTATGGAGTTTGACTTCATCTTATTTAGGTCATGAGGATGCCTTTGTGAAAATTCAATAAAGATTGCAAAGATAATTGTACGTCATTTTCTTGTTTCCACGCACTGCACAAATGACTGCGATGTTTCGTGTCATTATATTCTTACAGTAAGCAATCCTCATCCCTTATTTTTAACCACCCTTGTGCAGATGGTAATAAGGTCTTCTTATAAGTTTTGACCATATTGGGTGCGTTTAAGTTATTTGTAAACATGAACAAATTGCCAAATCCTTGTTTTAAGAAGCATCCCCAAACGTGCAACTTTGACGGGTGTTTGACGGACCGCTGGATTGTGTACACCTGTTATGCGTGATAGGAGACCATGCTTGAAAAGAAACTTCATTCGGCAAAAAAACTTTGTTCCAATCTCTGTTCAAATTCGTTTTGGCCCAACTAAGTCGTTTTTAAATTAAATGAAATAAAATTGATTTTAAAATAATTCCGCCTCTGACAAAAATTGAACACTTTTGAAATTATCTTAAGATAATAGTACATTTTGTGAAAATCGGTCCAATCGGTCCCTTTGTCTTTTTGTAAGCATGTAATTTTTGCGGCCTATTATATTCTAAAAATAGCTATCACCTCTGTGGTAACCTGATCCTAGCTTCAGATGTGACACCAATGGACATGCGTTGTTATACGTACTTGAAGATTATGAATTGCCATTTTATAAGAATATTTTAAGAATCGATGCACGTGTCAAAATTGTTGTATTGATTGCACTAGCCTTAGTGAAGTAGCTCAGTCAATATAATCGTAGACTTGTGCTTCACCTGATTGGCAGAACTATGTTGCTATGAATCAGAAGCACGTAAAGTCTCCAAAACTTTGAAGGCTATGTAAAGCAGCAAGTACAGCATTTGTACATGTGTACATCACATTATGGTTTATTTTACAATTTTGGTCCGCACTTACTACCTCAAAACGTTTAACTCACTCACCTACTGATCACCAATGCCATAGAAAATGCGTGGATTGGGTGTTCAGCAGTGTCAGCATTTTTTCACACAACATTTCTTTCAGCGATGAGGCTCATCCTTTATTTGGCGGATGTGTTGACAAACCAAATAATTTCACCTGCAGAAAGTCAAAGTCAATCGATGTTGTGCAATTTGGTCTCTTGGAATTATGTACTCCTTGGTAAATCAGGAGGGTGGAGCTAGCCATCAATTCTCATCACAAAAGACAAATATTGCCCGATTTGACTTAATATCATGGAGACATGTGTTTTTGTTGTCACATCTCTCACTACAGCTCAAGACAACACATAACGAACATGTTGACTATCTGGTTAGGAAGATCTTGTGAATGGTGAAAGTTGGGTTATCTTTGAGAACGGAGGTTAATCGTGACCCAATCCGCATGCTCTGGTCGCTTGTTATTACCTAGGTAATATATACAAACGTCATTGAAGCCATGACCATCGACTCCAACTGTCTTGAAATACAAATTCGATAAAAATCATCCACAGGAACCATTAAACTGGTGACTCTGTCTTAGGTGGTCTAGTGACTTGTCATAAAATCAACACAGACTTAGAATTCGAACCATTTGCTCAATCAAGTACGAATTCTGAGAAGAGTTAAAATTGTTAGTCAAGATTTCAAAACTACAATACAGTTCCAGTAAGAATTTTGTGAATTAAAAAATTCGGACTAGCCGCTCTGTCTTAAGTACAGTGAACGCTGTACCAAGACATTTGATGCCTTGGTGAGAGGTGTCCATTAAGAGAGAGAGTAAACTGTACATCCATAAAGTGCATGAATTGAAGAATGTACAGGATGAGTGAGGGAATGTTATGAACCTTTGACATAGTGTACCTCGGCCCGGCGTACTTTCTCTGACACACTTATATTCTTCCCTCAAAGGCCCAGCCACAGTTTTTGTTTCACATGTGAACAAGTTTCAATCTCGTAAGTTACTTGCTCTAAATAATTATGTTTAAAAAAATATGGGTGGAGCTACAGCCCGTTGAGAGCCAGGGCTCAGATTTCCAGCAACCACTCGTGTTCTGCGGACTACTGTTCTGTCGAGAGTAGTAGGGGCTTACAGGTTTATGCCGATTTGGAACTGTCAAGTTTCTTCTGGACAGGAATACTCTTGGAGCACTGTCACTGACTTGAAAGAGATGGGGCCGTAAAGGGCTTTTGGCCCTACCTGGCATAGAACCTTGACACGTAGACCAATGTACGTTGAGGTCGACTCACACACAAAAAAAATGCGATCGCCTGATGATTACACACATTAGTTTGTTTCGTTAAGTGCACATACTCGCCCAAATATTTTGTGAAGTTGGTCCCAAGAATAGGTTGCCCACAAGAGCCGTCTCTACGGAGTGCACACAAGCCTCTCACTGGAGACAAATGTGGCAATCAATACAACTTCAGTCGACAGCACAAAACCCCACCCATGTCCAAACTCAACCAATATGGTATGTCTCCAATCTGTAATCAAAAGTTAAACTTTTGCCATAAACAAAAAAACATAGCAAAAGTGCATTCGTACGAAAAGTTTTGCATTGTTTGGAAAAAATCCATGTCCTGACACATCTGCTGTCAGGCGAACCCACGTCGCTTTTCCTCAACTCCACATTTAACAGAATGGCGAACACAACGTGCGAATATTTCTTCTTGTATATGAGTGTCTATTTTTGAGAGCGAACGCCTGACAACAATCCGTGTTCGCCCTAACAACGTGACAACGTGCTGGTGACGTTCTCGTCGGTCATTGAAACATCAAAGTTGGAAACTTTAAGGGAGTCTCATTCCCGTATTTAGTAAAACTTGAGACCACAAATAACCCTCCGCCCTTCGGGCACGTAGTTTGAGTTTATTCAACATCAACATGACTTACCGGCGAAACTGCAGATAAGACACCCGGCGCCATGTTAATCGACCCCGAGACCAGTTAGTGGTGAACAGGCACCGCAGGGTGTGCAGATAACAACTTGTTTCGAATGAATTCTATGGCAAATAAACCGTGTTAAAACACACCCCCATGTGTACACACACCCCCGCCCACTGTGTTAATCGCATGTTGCGACGATGTCAACCGCCCCACGAGTGCAGGGCGATATTTATTTTTTATCGACACGCGGGCCCAAGCACACAGACTATGGAGCCAATTTTCATTTTAGCCAAAAGACAATCATACATATATCCCTTCGCAATCGATAATGTGTCTCGTCCCTTCGTTTTCAATTACCTTTCGTTTCACTTCCTCTGTCCCTTGGCACGAGTGCGGCGGCAACCACGTGACTCTGCTGTCCTGCGAAGGCCAACCGGAACCCAAGCAAAATCTCACCGACGTCTTGGCGGTCGTCCGTGTCGTCTGGAAGGCGGATGTCCTATTTTGGGTACCGAACTAAATTGACATCATTCACTTGCGTCTCCTCGAAAAAGAGACGATTTTATGTAAACGCACCAACACTCAAAGGAGTCCACCAGCACTATGCACAGAGACACGTGTTCGTACCTCAACCGTATCCAATTTGTTGTTTGTTTCAACCCTCCAACGACGGACCAGGGACCCCACTCAGCTGACACGATTCACTTCACTGTGTCTTCACATTTACAGCGCGGGGTACTCTGACTCTGAAGCTCGGCGAAAGGACACTGCGGCACAATGGCAGTGTCGCACAGTACAGCGAGCACCACACGCAAGGGGACCGGTCTCGGGACACCGCCGCCCCGCTCACTTCTCTCTGCTGAAGCGATAAAACGACGTTTTGCGGCCACAATTCATTTACGGTTTTGCGGAAATATTTACGTTGGCGTTCACTCAGCCACGTCCTGCCTGCCTTTTAAGCAGAACATGCGGATGTACGAGCACAGCGCTGGCGGTAGCTGTTCGCTTATTGTTTTATCGATTAGACTCTGAATGATTTTGGCACACTTTCGGCGGAACACAAACAAACCGGCACCATAAAGGGAGACAGGGTACACAGCGGTTAAGACGACCTGCGAGCGGAGATTGGCGCAGATCCGATACCGAACTGTTCAGACGGTCGACGTTGAATGAACTAGCAACGTGATGAATATAAATACTTGGCGAAGGAGTCGAAGGATAGCGTCAGTGTTCCTCATCGGCTGAGTGGAATGCCGGGCGTTGGGGCAGGGTGGCGATGATGCGCATGTCCTCTGTGGGGTGACTCGAAAACTGTTTGAGTGAACACAACGCGTTGCATGGGCTCGGTTGTGTTATGTTCGATTGTCGTAGGGCCAGACGTTGTGCGTTCTTTTGGGCGGCATGATATCGGGCACGGATAGTCGTGGTTTTGTGACAAAAACTATGCGCCAGGGGAATACTTTTATGGAGGGTACTCATGTCCCCATCGCGGATTGGGCTTGGAAATCGGCGGGTTTAACAGCACCCCATTAGGGAAGCCATAAAATAGTATTGAAAGGTTGTAAATAAATGAACGCGCTTACGTGCATTACCAGCAAATGGCTGGAATGAGATGTGAATCGAAATCGGGATGCGATGGTAGGTGGGCTTAGATCTGGCATGCTGAATTTTCAAGTGAGCATTGGTAAGTTGAGTAGAGGGGGAGACTGGGAGCCTTGGCCATCGCTTCCAAGAATCCTTTAGCACGAACTTGACTTGGGTCTTGGAACAAGCTCTCGAGTGATGTTGCCAAAGCCGTCGATTATATTCAACGGAGTAAGATTGGTGAATGTATGCAAAGCTATGGCGGGGTTGGCCTTACCATTCCGCTAATGCAAACTCATGCATTCCGTTCCACTTCATTTGCAACTTGTTTTCATTTCAAGTGGTGTCCACTATGTTCCCGTGGTCCACGCGAGGGTGTGGTGCTTGCGGCTAAGAGGTAATACTTATGTACATCTCGGCTGTTGGATTTTCATTTTTGATCATAGTTCAATGTGAGCGATGAGACCTAAGAAGATGAGCCGACATCCTGCTCAATAGTTCAGCTTTCTAGTTGGAAGATGGTGAACTGGATGATATGCCTCATAGTGAATATGAATTTACAACCAACTAGCCGCTAACAACATCGCTCTCAATGACACAGACCCAGATACAGTAGAAGTTCATTCACTAACAAGTTCTAATGGAGAGAGAATGATCGGTGTCATCTGTACCGCTTCTAGCCTTGCTGCGGGAGTCTTGCACGATCTTCTCCGGGATTGTCTTGAAAAAGTCAACCGACAGTCAGTGGATTTGACTAAACCCTTCTGTTTAATTCAAGGTATGGGTGAGTTTGACCTTGACGAGGGAGAATTCTTCCTAACCCTGCCCGACATTATCACATCTTAAAAAATAAATTGTTTCACATGGAAAAAGACCTTTCCCACGGTCCCGAACGTGCTGCAGTTTCAACAAAATGAGGTAAGAAAACAACAATAAACCACCTACCCTTCCCATGTATGACAAAGGAGGACCTGCCCTTCTCGACAATTTACACAAAAAATTGCCTACAAAATTTCTGCCCTGAGGTGGTGGTTCAGAAATGACTTAATCATCATACTTCATCTTTACATCGAACCACCCACCCGGTCCCCAATTCGGTTGGCTCCACAGGACGTCGGCATCGTTCCCTTGGCATGGCGATGTAATCCATGAATCGGTGGGATAATGACTCGTGCCCGGGTCCAGGACAGAGCTCATCTCCTCAGTTCTAGAGTTGCTCAGAAGGAATTTATTTGCAGCATCAGTTTGTATCCCAATCTCCGCACAGCTCTCGATTGCTGGCAGATTCCTGTTTGATGATTCGCCTGTCTCTCGCTCACATATGGGCTTGGTTCGCTAGCAGGAATGGCATTTTTGCTTGGCAATTTCGAAGAGCAGTTTGAAGATTTGTCTGTGCAAAACATGCACCAAATGGTTCTGCGTTGTGTTTCGTGCATCAGCCGCACGGAGATACTCACAGTCCTTCGTGAAGGACATTCTTGTATCAGCTTCACAGAGCACAGCGCTTTGGATATTTTGATTGATTTTTCCTAAAACTCTTCCACCGAACCAGCGTCATAACAGACGATTGCCCTGGTATCCTACAAAGTACTCTCCGGCATTCATCCCAAATTTCTCAAAGCATTACATTCATGAGGCCTGCCAACGATGTCGAACCGCACAAAAACACAAGCCCACCAGCCACCTGACCGCGCTCCATGTGTGTATGGATTCAAAAATTGATTCTCCCGGAAGTACCGCGACTCCGAATCGTTTTCACGTTTTCACATTTGCACGTTTCCACCTCTCTCCCTGAACTGCGACCTGATATTGAAAACGTGTGAAAAAGAGCCCGAACTTCTGCCCGCCAGTTGCCAGTTCTCCCAGGAGTGGGAATGTGGTCAGGGATTTCGGTTTGCCTACGTGAGCCGGAAATGTTTTCTAAACCGATTCCGTGCAAGTGCACCGCGCCCCTGAATCTGAATCCGACCGATATTCATTTGCATTCATAAGGTGTAGGGGTCTAATTAAGCGATAAAACAATGTCAAGCGAAACAAATGCGTTCCGTCCTATCGCCGGAAAGTTACTCTAGTCTTTCATTTCTTTCCGGCTAAACTCATAAATATCATTGTAATGGAAAAAAATTTCCCATCCAGGAATCCAATCCAAGTTTTTTGCCCATTTTTTTCTAGATTTTTCATTTTGTCCCCCGTTTGTTTTGCGCGTCCTGACACTCATTATTATGATGGATTTGTTGAGTGGAGACAGTGGGCGGTTGCAAGGAAAGTAGGACATCGCGAGAGGATGGAGGGGAGCGTTTTTAATTTGAAATGCTGTGTACGTTGGCCACGATACAGAAGAACCTTTGAGGTAAACATAATTTTTTGGATATCTGTCAAGAGTTACTACAAACGCTGTGTCTGTGGGCAGGTTTTTGTGCATTCTGGTCACGGAAGGACTGTTTCGCTGGTGATATTTCAAAAGTACGTGAATCGATTTTGAACAAGTACTCACAAAGAATTCGATAAAGGAGAGAAGGACACCGCATTTGCATATTATCAGCGAAAACGGAAAACAATTTGTGAATGGAGACCTTTCGTAAATTGGAGATTGCCGACCGAAAAGAACTCGCCCTTCGAACTCCATTATACCGATAACGAGACTTCAAAACAAAAAGTTTTATGCGAAGCCTCTGTTATACTATATGTGAGTCCATTTCATCGATCTACAATTCGTTCTGTGGGAGGGGACGGGGTATGTGCGTCGACGCGTACGTTCAGATTTCTCGGCACATCAACTTTCTTTCGAGTTCCCGACCATGTTCGATGAATCAAGGGAAAGCGTCGCACTCACCATCTTTTCATCGATTTTAAAGCCGCATACTACAGCATTCACTGCAAGGAGCTATTCGAAGCGATGGCCGAATTCGGGATGCAGCGAAAACTGATCCGGTTTTGTAGCACCACGCTAACACATACGCGATGTACCGTGCAGTTCGGTTCCAAAACCTCTGAACCGTTCGAAACCTGAACCGGATTTCGGCAAGGAGATGCGCTGTCGTGTGATTTCTTCAATTTGGTACTGAAGAAGATAGTGCGGCGGGCAAAAGTCAACACGGAAGGCACTATCTTCCACAAGTCAGTCCAGCTGCAGGAATACGCTGATGACATCGACATTAACGCGCGGTCCCAAAGTGCCGTAGTGGAAGTTTTCACTGCAATTAAGGAACGTCATCGAACGAGGACAAAACCAAATTTTTGCTGCCTGATAAGTAAGTAGAAATAAAGGGGTACACATTTCATAAAGGCGTATCTGTTCTTTTCGATATAAAAGTTTCCTTATGTAGCCAGGGCTCGCCTAAAGGAATTATGGTAAAGACTTGTTGTGACGAGGTGCACAAGTTCCAAGGCACACAAAATTGGCATGTATATCCTCATCATGTTTATAGTCTTGGCCAACAGATTGACTTAATTACAATTTTAAAAGAAGTGTTTTTAAACAAAGTTGTGTCAAAACAATTTAATGATATCATATAGAAGTTAATGTAACACTGGTTGTTTTGAGCAAGGGATGTACCTTTTGGGACATTTACTACACTCGATAGTATACTTGGGCGTGTTCAGGTTCGATCTATAGTATGACCAACTATTTTTCAAGGCTCCATCTCTTTCGAGTCACTGACAGCCCTCAAAGAGTATTCTCGTCTAGAAGAAGCTTTTCAAACTGGGCCGTTCGAAGTCGACATTAAAACTATTTGTCCCCCCACCACTCTTGAAAAACATGTACAACTCGAGTGACTGCTGAAAAGGCAGGCCCTGGCTCTCTACGGACCTTATTGCCGCCCATATTGTTACTATACTCGAGAACGCAGATAACAATTAATTAAGGCAAATGTTTAACACGTATTCTGCGTAGTAATGAATAACCTCCGCAATAGTTAATTGAGCCACGTAACTGCCCTGAATTTGTATAATCTCCAGTTAAAGTCAAAGTACAATAACACCACAGGGCAGCTGTCAAACCAAATCCATCTTTAATAGCTACAATATTTACAGTGTAAGTGTAAGCACATAACAGTGCAAACAAATTATAATTTGAACTGAAACCTCGCACTCTTTTTCTCATGGTGACGATTATTTTCTCATATTAAGCCCCAAGCCTCGCATCATATTTGCATTGTATTTTCCTTCATAACGGTGTTTAAAGTCCATAACTTGATAACAACGTTCTCCTTGTTCTTCTGAGTATGCTTCCATTTTAATTTAAAATTTATCTATGTGAGAATGTGGCTTATGTGCTCTCAAAGGCATCCTGCAGCCCATGGTCTTAAAGTTCTTTAACACATTTGGTCTTCGGAGCCAACATTTTTCAATTAGGGTAGTTGAAGAAGGCTTCATTGGCTTCACAAGGTATTTTACACCTAACAAAGCCAAATTCTACATAGCACCACATTTTTGACAGAATGCATAAGCATCATGGCTGCATTTTCTTGATACATTTGCACCACTTTGAAACCTTTAAAAATACTACATCCTGTGTTTAAAAAAAATACTGCACCGATTCTCAGATGTAGACACATTATTAACGCAATTCTTTGTGTTCTTAAAATTATAGGGTATCCATTGGAGTTCAAACCACAAACTCTTCACAAGTAAGCATATCATAAGGACTCTTTCTAAGTCGAACTCTCCGCAAGTCATAAATTAATAATGTGGATGACACTACAGCCTGTAGAAGGCCAGTATCTAGCCTCACTGCATCCATCCGTGTTGTGCACGCTATTATTCCCTTACGAGTGGATGGGACTTTCAGTTTTATGTCGATTCCGAACGGCCAAGTTTGAATAGATTTTTCTAGACAGAAGTACCCTTTGAGCATTGTCTGTGACTCGAAAGAAGTGGGACCGTGAAAATCTTTTATTTTGTCGTACAGACCAGGGATCGAAGTTAGAGGTCGACACACATACCCACCAAGCCACGGGCCGCCACATAAGAAAGTAAATGTGCTCTCTAATTTCTTTTGCCATCATTTGTCATTAGAATTTGGTTTCCATACAAAAACCATCATCTAAGTCGATGATCCTCTAACTCGAGCAAAATTTTGATATTCCGCGACAATTCGAGTTATGGAGAATCTACTTTATATTGTTAATTCTGTTTTTTTCTTCGGATAATTTGTTGTTTTCTTCCCGACATTTGCCAATAAAGTACTTAAGCGTTATCGATAAATCAAACTTTTGGTCGAATATTAATATTATCTATTCATGTTGGTGCATAGAGAATACAAAATTCGAAAAGTCAATGTAAGGACAATACATTTTTTGCTGCGGTGTGTAATCGCACAATGGCTTGGTATACTATATTTGTTGTGTTTTATACCAACAGCTCCGGCCCGAAGAGTCTTCGATACCTAGCCATTGGGACAGCGCAGCAGAGGACGTCCTCGCACTAGATGGCGCACACAAGTGGAAGAGGACCTCAACCAACTTGGTGTGCGCAGCTGGAAGCAGCTGGCGAAAGATCGTACTGGCTGGAGAGGCATGTTGGTTGAGGCCCAGGTCCAACCCGAACTGTAGCGCCAATCAAAGAAGAAGAAGTACATTTCATAGATACGAAACACAAAAACATGTCCCGCTAGAGCTGCACATCAATTTAGCAAACTATCTCTCAGAAGTGAAAAGTTTGAAATATTCTTCATTCAATAAAAGCTGAAGTACATCAAGGAAGTGTTCTTGGGCCTCTTTTGCACGAAGCTCTAATGACTGCTGTTTGTGAAAGATTTTGTTCGTGCACTTCGAACAACCACTGTAATAGACCACTTCCAGGCCGATAAGCTTGTTCTATTCGATAAAGATAGGCGCGAATAGCTTAACCGGCGTACTTAGCTAGGAGTAGTAAAATGAAAGACAATATTTCGCACGAAACGCAGTATACTAAAAATGGTTCGATTTAAGTCAAATATGCGCACTTTTATTGGGTTATTGGTTGTCTCATAAGCTTGTAAGTGAAGCCTTTGTCGAGTCGAATTTTCCACTAGCATAATTCTTCGCCTCCAAACTATAAAGTCGATGCACAAGAAGCGCTCAACCAAGCAGCCGAAACGTCTGGCCAGTGGCTATAGATGTGTGTGTGGCATGTGGAACACAATTCCTTTCTGTGAGCCTAAGCTGTTCCGAACTAAGAGAACAAACAATAAAACCAGGCCGCTTGACCACCATTTTCGATGACTCACCGCTATTCGGCAACTTCATTCTCGCCTCACCTTGTTGTTAGTGATCCAATTTTAATCTTGACATTGCTTCGATTAAGCAGCGCTTCGGAAAAAGAAATTAGTCCATATGGTTGCCATAGAATTAACTCGTGCACATCCAGATTCTTTTTGTGTGTAGTCTTGCTCAAATTTTTGCAAACGGTTACTTGTGCAATGCTCAACTTCTGAGCAGTGATTCATGATTTTATCGAAATTTTCGACAATTGGTCTGTGACATCGAAACGGACGTGATAACGCACATGTACTTCTTCTCTTATACGGAATCCACGCGTAACATGTCAAACAGATAGAAGGACGTTCACTAAATATAGAACTTTTTTCAAAGAATTGAGGAATTAGGGACAACTTTTGATTGACCGGACATAGTGGTCCACCAGAATGTTTCACTCATTCCTTACGTCGGAATCCGTTGTGTGCCATGCCATTCGTGTCTGAGGATAAACAAAACAATTGCCAATAAAACCGACAGCAGGATATACCGCACCTAATCCAACTTCAAACTTATTTCAGCGTTTATTCAGGAAACTGATTGGTACATGTCTGGCGACAATGCGCCATAAAGAAAAGAAGGCGAGCCACTTGACATGTGAGTACGCACCCTAATATGTCCACATGGTGTCATATGAGATTTTCAGCAAACTAATAAGACCACCAATCACATCCTGAAGCAGAAAGAAGGCGAAAGTCATCCTTCGGCAAGTTCAAGGGCAATGACTTCCAGGAAAAAACAAGTCGTAAAATATGCTTCAACATGACAACAGATAAAAAGTTCGGAACGAACCACTCAAAGTTGTCGTGTTCCACTTAAGAACACCCTGAACGAAGGGGCAACACATCGACTACAAACCTCCCGAAATGCGAAAGTCTTGTTCGCCTCGAAGCCGAGGTACATACATACGTTCGGATTTACAACAACCCCCAAAAAGTACGTTTTATTTCATAATTATGAATAAACCTTGACAACGCTTGAGTTGGCCCTCCATCCCCCCTCCCAAGCAGGGAACACGGAGTGGCACTTATGACCACATACACCGAGAGCTCGTTTATTATGAGTTGGCCACAAAATGATGATCTAATCAAAATGTCAATTCAAATACAGAAACAACACCAGGCAAAGCGAAACGAAACGAAAACGAAAGGGAAAGAGTAACGAAAGGTCAAGTGGCGAGGGAAAGTGAAGTGGATGTCAAATAGGATTCAATTGGGGACGCCGTCTGAATATGACAAGAATTGGAAATTGAATTCAATTCGAATGGGAAATTGGCCCATAAAACTGTACGTCAGCCTCAACCCGCTCGGTGGCGGGAAGTTACCCTCCACTCGGGCTGGCATTGTCCGACACCAACGCCTGGGCTTTGGTAGGGACTTTGAATACGGGTGTATCCGCAAGCCACTCGTACAAAGTGTATCCAATAAAGTATCCTGGTGAAGAATCGACGACGACGACGACGGCAGATTGATGACCTGTACATACGTACGCACACACGTTGATGTACGTATTCCATTGATCGGCGTTGGGGGACAGATGTAACCGCAAATAGAGACTCTTTCCACGGGGAATTGCGAACAGGGGTTTAATTTGATTAGCACAACAGAATGCAGGCACAATTCCCGGTGCCAGTGCGACGACGGGGGATACACTTGAAGTGATACCTCTTGAGTGCCTTCGATTCCTGGGTGGTGGATGAGTTCCCCGACTACGACGATGTAAGTTGCGTTCAATCGCAGACAAGATTCACTTAGCTCAAGGGTGGTCGCTGAACATCACCTATTCTGGTGCACGAAATAGGCTTAGATGTTGCCATCACTGTCTGTCTTTAGGCAGGATGGTTGGGACTGGGGTCTGTTCCGTTTAGTGACGCCATGAAATGTGGTGTGTGTGTTCTGGCCAGAAGCGGAGGAGACAAATTTGCATCAGAGCTAATCCGTTGCTGCTCCGGATCCAGTCTGCTGCTGTGTAGCCTAAATGACAAGATTTAGCTTAGGATACGGACTCCTCACTTTGCTAGTTGGTCATTTTATTTGCACTTGCTTGGTGACCAAATTTTGGGAGATGGTATTGAATGCGTGGTGGCCCGTGGCGTTGTGGGTATGTGCGTCGACCCCAAACTCGAAAACAATTTTCACGACCCCGCCTCTTTCGAGTTACTGATAATGCTCAAAGAGTATTTCCTGTCTAGAAAAAGCTTCTCAAACTTGGCCGTTCGGAGTCGGCATAAAACTGTAGGTCCCTACCACTCGTGTGAGAACAATAGCACGCACAACACGAGTGGTTGCTGAGAAGCTAGGCCCTGGCCCTCTATGGGCTGTAGCGCCACCCATATTATTATATTATATTATTTTTGAATGCACGACATCACAGTGGTGATCCGATTTAAGTCGCCCTTGGCAACCGATGTTACTTCGGCCTGTCGAAACAACTGGGATCAAAACTTTTTACTTGAAGGACTACTTTGACGCTCTACAATTTTTTGTCAGTCCTTTTAGGGCTGAAAGCTGGACGATAAGCAGAATTGTTAAAGCAGAGCTGATTCTTGGTGTCTTCGAAAGCAAAATTCTACTTCGGATATATGGTCCCGTCTGCGAGGAAGGGTGAAGGAGAAGACACATCCGCAAACTCTGCGAGCTGTACCAGGATGTGGATGCAGTCAGGATGGCAAGAATCGTTGACTACCCTGGTTCGGTCACATTGAGCACACTAGTGCTCCAGCTAAGAGGGTCTTCTAATCAGAGCCCCTGGTTCGAGAAGGAGAGAAAAACCGAACTTCCCGTACAAAGATCAAGTCATTGCGAATGTTGGACAGCTTGGTCTTGATGATTGGAAGCAGCGTGTGCACTACCACCAGCTATGGAAGGCAGCAATTGCGCAGGCTCGGACCCTTCATGGGTCGCCGGCGTGACAAGTACGTAAGTTGAATTTGCCCCTTTATAGAATGTTTAGCAAAGGAGCTTACTTTTTAATAACATTGACGCACGTTGGGTGCTTTCGTGGTAACTGACCTGAGGTGTCGATGTTCCCTGTTAAACCCCCTGAAGGTTAACTAGCACAGCTCGCCTAAGATACGGCTTAGGTCTGTCGTATTGTTTATCACTTAGCATTAGTATCAGAGCTCGGAGAGTGTCAAATTTAGGGAACAATCATCCCAAACATGGCAGTTCGAATGTGACGTAGACTTGTTGAGTGTTGTTAACCCTCCCTCTTCAGAGCACTGAAGTTTGTCTAACAAGAAAGGTTGTTTGAGTTGCTAGGGTAATGTAGCCCACCACGTTTTAATATACGTGGGTATGATCTGTTTGAACATATGCACCAGGTTACCATCTTCGGAGCAATGTATGGCGACTGGAAACGGAATGCCTCTTGTTCTCAAAAAGGATACAAGAAAGGCGACACCTGGACCGTGCTTTTATTAACGGCCTAATTTCGGCAAGGTCTTTCTGTTGTTACCCAACCTCTTGGTCAAATTCACATTGTGGCCGACATATACATATTCTTCGTTTTCATGGCCCTGCTAGTCACGTCATCTGCCACAAAATGGGGACGCAGAATTCGAATTACCGTAGGGAACTTAGTTTTTCTTTATGTGTTTCATTTGGCATCATTCTAGAGACAATCGTACAGCCTTGCCCAATACATCCCTCTCTTCTTCTCTTTTTTAAATAACTTGTTGGAAGTAATTGCAGTTGATTCCCTCTAACTCGTTTTATCAAGGGATACCAACATTAGTTACATTTCGAAAATTGTTTGTTGCATCCAAAATTGAGGACTATGGCAAATTATGGCAACCAAATTGATTTGATGATTTGAAAAATGGGTGGCTAATATATTTAGTCGAGGCTGTATAGGACAGTCTGGTCAGCATTAGATGCGCCATCTTTCGAAATTTTGTACGTTATATTTTCTGGCATGAAAACTAAGCTGAATCTGGTGGTAAGCGCGTCAAAATCAGGTGCATACCTTCTTAAAGGAAGAAGTTCGAACATTGACAGACGGCAACACTGTTAGAAGATTATAATGAGCAGGTAGACCATTGAGTTATATATCTCAATTCATCTATCTTTTCCATGATTACTTCTCAGCACTCGTTTGCCTATGTAAGCAATTGCAAATACAAATTAAGGTCACCCGAACTTTAAGAAACTAAGCGAAAAATAATGAAACTTAACGAAAGTTAACGAAGCTGTAATTATAATTGTAATAAAATAATATGAGTGGCAGTACAGCGCATATAGGGCCAGGGCCCAGCTTCTCAACCACCACTCGTGTTGTGCGTTCTTTTGTCATCTCACGAGTGGGAGGGACCTATAGTGTCATGCCGACTCCGAACGGCCAAGATTCTAGACAGGAAATAGGAGCCGTGAAAATTATTTCTGTCGCACACAGCATTAATCGAATGTCGAGGTTGGGGTCGAAGCACATACCCACAACACCACGGGCCACCACCTGTAACCTACAGTGTACCATATTTGCGAATCATGGAAGACACTCAACTGCTTTTCCCGCAAATGTTAAATGATTCCCAGTCACCCCTTCTACACGGTAAAATATGGTAATGGTGATGATAGTAGCAACAGACCGCCACGGACGCTAGCAACTATTTTTTATGCTGAAAGCACATACACACTTGCTTGATTCATTGCATGACGGCGACATAATTAAACGTCTAAAATTAACACCAAATCAGAAGAGACACAACAAGCTCGTGGTTCATACAGAACCACCCCGTTCATTGCATTTCATTTCTCTCCCGCGAGAAAACCGATTGCAGCAAATGTGTTCGGCACAATATTAATAAAAACGGGAAAGCAAAGTTTTCCAATTAAATATTTTACACGCTCACCATCACGCGATCACTATTGGGAATCCATTTAAAAGTTTGCTTCAAATATTGTCCATTGTCAGGAGTTTATTGCAAGTTATCGGTAATGGTGTGAACAGCATCTAACGGTGCCAACGGGCTTAGCTCGGAAGTGCAAGATAAACTTTCCAACAAATTGCACCCTTCTGGGCAGTGTTTTGTGAAAGTTGTTTCTAGCATCGGGCGGATTAGATGTGTTGATTGGTGAAAGGAGGACATCGTGTTCGCTGCAAGGGCTGGGCATGATAATCACATTTCGCTAGCATGCGTGTTTCAGGATGATGCGTGGTTTTGCCACTTCCGTGGAAACCTTAGCCTCTGTGGTTGTATGTTTCAGCTGTCAGAACGTGGGTACTAGTCATGGTGAGGACGTGAGGTTGTGTGTGACTTGGGCTGGGTAAACTTAAAGCAAACATCTTGTTGAGGTAAAACAGGACGAACACGAAGAAAGGAACGACGCTGACAGGTAACGTGGCTTCGACTTTAAGACTGTGCATTCAAGTGGAGGCGGGCGCGAGTGGAGCTAGCCAAAAATCGCGTGTTGGTTAAGACCAAAGCAGGTCGATGCATTCCAAGAATGACAGCAATTAAATCGCGAGTATATATCCTTACCAGTTAAGGAAAATACCATCCAATTTTCTTGGAATGGTAAGGCACTGTGGTAGGAATACGTAAGTCCAACCCCGCTGTGCGGATGCCAAATAACAAAAGCGCCCTTCAAAGCATTGCCCTCCGGATCGAGGTGATAAAACAAGACCAAACATCTAATCGTGATTCGACCGCCAACGGAAAACTTTGCCAACTTCTGATGACTCGTCGTAAAAGCGTTCATCTCCGTAACGCCTCCTCAGCATGCTGAGCCCATGCATGATGCGTCGGTGTGTGCGGTAATTTCTTTTAAGACGCAATCAATAACCGTCTCTTGTCCCTCTTCCCTCCACTCTCCACGTTTGTGCACTCCATAGAATTATAATCTCAGATATTTTCTCAAGGCTCAATGAAGCACTCATCCGTCGCATCGTAATCGTGCAATTTCCGGTGGACGATGGGCGATGCTTTCGCACAGTCTTCTCACATACGAGCCTCCATTCAACCGATTCCACCAGTATCGATGTCCTTTCGCATACCCTACCGATGTCCTTGACTTTCGGACACAAACAAATGTATTCGCATCCTCAAATCCCTTATTTGCCGGATAAAATATTCACTTATTCTGGTGTGGAAGTTAATGGGATTTCACGGTACACCGACTGTCAAAGCTTCACATCACCAGCAGAGACGAAAAGACAAGGACGGGCGAATGTAAGAGGATAGGTGCGACGTGTCTGCGCTCTTCCAGGACGCACGCAAGTACTTTATTTAGTTAATTAAATTCATGTTCAACCGACTTGCTGCTCTGTGTGTAATTCATCAATTCTCACTTGCTTCTTGTGGCCGACGAGGTTGTCGGTGACTGACTTTTGAATTAGGTGGCCGCACAGACACTCATCTGGGATCCTTAAATGTTCACCATGTACTCTGGGGTTCTTTGTTTGAGGGAGGTGGGGAGGCTTTTTGTTTCCCTGGAATTTTGACACTTTCAGGGCGTTTTCCAAAAGTGAGTACCTTTGAGCAGTTGTCGGGCTGCGGCACACCGCCTGTGTTTGAGGCGTCATGCATTAGTGCTGTCACAAGTCCTTATTTGATTATTCACCAGCACCACTAGCAAGCTCGTCCGACATAGTTAGCGTGGTACTTGAAGACTTTTGTGGCGGCTTTATGATAACTAGCTTAAAAACTGAATGATTTATTACGCGAGTTCCTCCTATGTAAAGTGTTGAAAATGATCCCACTCTGATTCCTTGCGAATCGCTTGAATTTGTCCCCACTTGTGTAGTAAATTGTTAGCAGCCCTAAAGAACGATCAAGTCGACAGCTGAGATTATGCTTGCACAAAAAAGGGTTTTCCAATAAAGACGTGACAACTTTTTTCTTTAAATAAAACGCTAATCATTTGAGATATTTGGAAAACGTTAGTATCGACTTGAAGTACAGCCGAACCATTTATGAAATTCGACTACGTTCATATTGCCACCGCGGACAAGTTTGCAGCCGTCGATTTGCACCCAATTTTCAACTACCCGGCCACACATTTCGGACAAAATGGCCGCTTTTTCGAGGTGACTGTAGGCTCGGGTCTGTGTGTATAGACACTTGAAGAACCATCCAGGTCCATATCATCCAATTTATTATCATGGCGCGATAACGCAGTAACGTGACTATCGTTATCGTCGACGAAAAAAGATGGGCCCGGTATGCAAACTGCACCAAACAGTGTGTGGATTTGCAACCCGAGTAATACCCCATATTTTGCTTGTTGACGAAGTTGAGTCGAAAACGTTTGCAGACGTTGCTCGTTCGTTCACTTTATTAAAATACTGAGCTTACTGTCACTTACTAGTCACTGACAATGCTCAAAGAGTGTTTCCTGACTAGTAATAGCTTCTCAAACTTGGCCTTTCGGATTCGGCATAAAACTGTAAGTTTCTTAAGTTCGTGAGATGGGGACGCTACAGCCCGTTGAATGCAAGAACCTGCTTCTCACCAAACACTGGTGTTGTGCGCGCTATTGTTCCTTCACGAGTGTAGAGGACCTACCGATTTATGGAAAGACTTTGTGAGCAATGGCAGTGACTTGAAAGAGGTGGGGCAGTGAAAAATATTTTTTTCGCACAGAAATCGAACCTATGACATCGAGGTAGTTGTCGACGCACATGCCTACAACGTCACCACATAATCATCTGAAAATTTACTTAAAAAAATGTATGTAATTTGGCCACCATGGTGGTTGGGAGATCTGTTCCGGTGCAACCACCCGTAAAAGTGCCGCTCTTCAGCACACTCTTTTCTATCGCGAGCAGAGATTGCTCTACTAAACCGGAGGAGATCCTCGTGACCGCCAGCGCCATCCCGTTCGTATAAGAGTAGTTTATCCACTGTTCGGCGTTCAACGTGGTAGATAATATGACATCCTTCCTCATCTTGTATCAGACCAATGTTATCGAGGTAGAGGAATGCTTCAGGAGGAATAAAGCCCTTCAAGCTCACTCTTTCGTGGTAACTGCTACTGACTTAGTAAGCCATAAGGATCAGGCGGTTAAAAGAAGTCATCGTATACCATAATTTTCCGTATGAGAGCTTGCTTCAGATTATCTCCGCCCTGGTATCAAGTATCAATTACTGAAAAATCTATCAAAGGCATATCTGGCCTTTGTCAGAGCAATATCTGTACATTTGTCAAAATACAGAAATTGATCCAGTCAAATGCCAAGATATATTACCACACTTTTCACAGCTAACGGTCGTGCCCGGTATGCGGTGGACAACGGGTTCCTGAAAAGGACAGTTTCACACTTCCGGAAATTGATAACCAACTTCCAGTCGCCGCAAGATAGCTGAATTTATCGAAGTCACGCTGCCTCCAGACATTTATTACCATAGGACCAGTTCTAAGTGCAACTAGATTGTCGACGATTGCTGCAACTAAAAGATCCGCAGTCAAGGAACCTGTTAGACGTTACGTCGCTATTTTTCACGCTAACTTTCCAGCCGTTATCATGTCATAGGCCATGTACAGCAATGGTTTACTTATGCCACGTCTGAGCGGCTTGATGAAGAGGTTCTCTAACTAGATGACTTCGTCAATACGCCTTCTCCAAATCAGTCAAACAGGCATCAGGGCATTGAATTTCATTTTTATTCCACTGATTGCCGGAAAGCGATTTTGACGCAGCATGTCCGGCTCTGAATTTGGTCTGTCCGGTCTGTTATATGTTATTCTTCTCCTCATTCTAGTATGAACAACAAATAGATATTAAAAATTAGTGGTCTTAAATGTCTTGAAACTGGTTTCAAATTTTTCGGATTACTATATTCATTCCACTCATAATCTAAAAACTGAAATGAATTGATTACTGAGTGAATACTTACTACACACTGACAACCAATCAATTGGTTCAGTGTACTCACGAAGAATGAGTACACAATACTGAGTACAACGAGTGCAATGAATCCATTCAAACTGAGGAAAATATTCTCTCCGATGAAGCACTTCTCGCTGGAGTAGGTAGAATTTTGCAGCTGAACTTATGTTAGTATATGGAAACTCGATTTGGTGCAAGCGCAACTATTGCCAGACATTGAAGTCATCATAAAAAATTACATTTGTATTTTCATACGTGCATAATCCCTTATTCGCTTTCTATGAAGAATTCATAACTTCCTTCATGTTCCCAAACTTCGTGTGCGCATGTTTCCGTGATACATTAATTTTTGATGCATTTCTTTCAATTTTCATTGAAAAATTGTTAGATTCTGTAAAACAGTGTAATCCAAAAATTGCTTAATTTTAATTTAAAATTCCTGACAACATTGATGTCGTCTACATTGACAGTACACATGTTTTTAGGCAATGAATATGAGCAGGTACATGCAGCTAAACAGCAAGCATACAAGGCAACGCTGCATCGAACAACGAGTGCTGTTGGTGAGCTCTACGCACAGAAGAGAAGGGAAGAGAACCGGCTTCTCAAAAGGAAACAAGAAAGCACATGAGCTGCGCACGGCCGTGGAGATGGGGTGCTACGACAGGAAGTAGGTCCGAAAGTTTTACCAAAAGGTCAGCAAAGTATCCGAAGAATGTAGACCTCGGACCGAAGCCTCCAGGGACGAAAATGGACAACTAGTAGAAGAATCGCAGTCGATGCTGAGAATTTAGAAAAATCACTTCTGTAGGCTGTTAAACGGCGATGACGACACAAAATGCGCTGTCAGGAAGAAGCGAAGAATCCTTCACTCAATGATGACAAAGAATTCAGTCCCCCGACTTAGACGAAGTCAAGATAGTGATTTGGATTGAAGTCGAACAAAGTTGTTGGAGCGGACGGACTGTCCGCGGAAATGTTTTAAACCAGCTGGAGATGATCTGCACCAGCTCATCTGTACGATATGATCGGAGGAAAGCATGCCCGATGAGTGGAATCTCAGCGTCGTTTGTCCGGTCCACAAGAAAGGAGATCCCTTTGACTGCGCCAACTATCCAGGGATAAGCCTCTTCAATATCGCGTACAAGATACTCTCTGCCGTTTTGTTTGAACGCCTGAAGCTCTTTGTCAGCCACCTGAGGTCCCTATCAGTGCGGTTTCAGATCTGGGAAGTCCACCATCGACCAAACATTCACACTTCGGCAGTTCTTGGAAAAAACTCTCCACCCTCCACCTATTTTATTCGATTTCAAGGCCGCATATTACAGCGTGCATAAAGACGAGCTATACAGCTCCATGTCTAGTTTTCACATTCCTTGACATTACTGCCCCCACATCAGCAAAGGATGGAAATGCTCCATAAACGATAGGACATTGAACGACACGGAATGACGTGCTTCACCCACAAATCCACTTCAAATTTGGGCTTTCGCTGTGTTGCACCAATTTTCTTCTGGCTCTCCTCCTATGCCCCTTCTAGAGCAGGCAGGTCTTAACATCGAACGCGATCAACCTCAAGGCCAAAAAACAAATTTCCAAACCATTCAAATTGTCTATCTAAGGTTAATGGCAGAGATTGTTTTTCTAAACCACTGCCTCCACCCACACCATAATACAGCCACACACACCGCACAACGCAGCACCATTCCATCCCATCGAGTACCCAAATTCTCCTGCATAACCATCTGAAATCCTTTCGATAATCTAATATCAGATAAGTGAGAAAAGAAATTCATTCCGCACAATGTCACCGCCCACTTGGGGCAGCAGAAAACTCATTCAAACTCAGATCAAACATTCTTCCGGGAAATTTGGCATACATTGCCTCCCACTTCGGTCGGAACTACAATTCCTAATGAAACACCGAAGTGGACACATGGTCCGTTTCATCGTCCTTCGTTTCGTTTAAATGCAGACAAGATTGTGTGCCTATTATGGACGCCTATCCACATGTCATAATTTGTTTATCCTGGCTGAGATTTTTCCCTGTGCACAGGCATACACACACATTTGCCACCGAGCGAGGGAAGCAGCTAGAGGACATGACAAAAATAAAATAATTTACTTACGAGCATTAGTTTATGATTGGCCATATAATCATTCGGATCTCTCTCACTTGAGGCCATGGTTCGTTGCACGCATATGTTGGCTGATTATAATCAAATGACAGCTACGTTAATATGACACGAGAGCAACTTCATTAATTCATTTGATTTTGCCCCGACCGGACTGGCGCAGGGGAGTGGGCATGTTCTACTCGGATTCATTAATTATGAACCCGTGCCCTGGGGTCTTAATTCATTGTTATCAAGGTGAACGGTGCAGAGGCCGAGCTGGTGAGAGGTGGGGACGGGTCTTTTGTTGGCACCGGTCCAATGCCTACAACCGCTTTCTGCTAATTGATTTTGGAGTGCGCTCTAGTAGATGTGACAAGTGCCACATAGGACAAGAGAATTTATGAGTGTACCATGAGGCAAATGTCAAGGACGCCAAGGTATACTGTGATTTATTGAAATCTGCCGTAGAATGGTCTTACTGCCTATCCTCCCTGGGTGGGGTAGGCATTAGAGAGGGCTCCTCACGTTTGATGTTGGGTTCGTACTTTCATGCTGCAGACTTTGAAATACATTTCCGGCGAGAGGAAGTCGGATGACAAATACCTTTTAGCAGAATGGAAACCATTGTTCCGTCGCTTTTGGATTTGCTACTTCACATCCAGACATTCAAAGGATATCACGTCTGTGGGTGCATGGGAAGGAGTGAGATGTCACTCACGGATAACAGGATCATATTTCTCGCTCGCTTTGTGTTTGATTCACTTGTCGGGGTGCCATGCGTGCCAGGCAATCAAATGTCCCGATTCCGTCGTTAATGGAGTAACTTCTAGTTTAAAGGGTGGAATACTGTAATCGGAGGTTTATTTTTCAGTGATTTAATGGCATTTTCCAGTTGGTAGCGCCTTAAGTGCCCCACTTCATCACTAGACGTGTGCACTTTAATGGAGCGCAACGGACTTTCTTGACACTTAACGTTTAATAACGAACCCACTGGTGGGACCATGCCCGCTAACGTTTTCCAAGATAAATCAAGTAGTGCGGTACACACTTGCAGGGTGTGTCAGGTTATTCTTAAGGGGTAACTGCAAGGGTTGCCACAGAAATAAACCATTGATCACGATGGCGATTAAACACATCCAAGTCGTACAGATGTCTCCAGGCACCTGCCACCTGCGTGCACTTCATTCGATTCTCGTCGCTTCAGTGTAACTTAACGCAAGGCCATTCGTCCGTCGACCGAGGTATTTCGTCGGGACACGATGGGGGAATTGGTGCTCTGGGGAGGTGATACCTGTCAAGTTCAGACACCGTAATCTTCCATATCATGAATTTTACATACGCCAATGAATATCAGTCGCATGGGAAGACGTTAAGTTGGGCATTCCTCGAATAACGCACACTCATCGTTGTGTACTGCGACTGCGATTAAGTATTTATGTGTCTGGACGTCATGTTGGCTTTAAAAGTACGAACAATTCGTGTTTTCAAGATAGGCATATGGACGAACTTGAAGTGATGGCACGCCAACACGACAGGGCCTTTACGCTTGTTTCTTTGAACTTCAGAGTTATTTATTTTATTTACCAAACTTCAACTGATGGCAAGCACTTAGAAAAAATAAATAACATAAATGTGTGAACAGAAGTGGGTCAATCCCGATGAATAAATAATTACCATCACCCAGTGCCAGTGCAAAATTTCTGGGTCTCACGATTGATCAGGTCAAGAAAGCCTCTTCTGCCCTTTTTAGTTGCAAAAAAGTCATTGAATGCAAATGGGGCTCACAACCACGCATCGCTTACTGGATTTTCACCTCGATGATCAGACCGACACTTCTGTATTATTCAGCCACTATAACCTAACCTACCTAACCTACCATCACACACAAAGGTACAGCGGCGATTGTGCAAACCCTGTGACATACGCACATGCTGGCTGCACTATCTATTCTGTGCCGTAACCGGACAAGCGTGGTCGTCGCATCAGCAGCAGGTCACGTACTACAGCTTCAAGGACTTGAACAACTTGTGGATCGCAAAGAGGTCCACCAAAGAGGAGCTGGAGTTGGATCCCATCCGAGACGGAGACATCATCCAGTTGGTGCACGGCATCATTAGTCGGGTGTTGAACAGATTTCACCTATATATAAATACGTGCTGCTGATTCCTTTTCTCTACTATTAACTTTCAACGGCGAACAGAATTGAAAATGTTCTTCCCCTGTCCTACGTTCTTCGCCTGCCATTCCGTTGAGTAGAACGGTGTGTAAGGGCAGTGTGTCAAAAATAGGTAGTACGCTTTTATATATAGACATTTTCTCACATTTATTGTGCAGTATATCAAAGTACATATCGAACAACAAATTATGTGATGCCGACGGATATTTCAACTGTTGTACTCTCTTTCTAAGGGCACCTCAAGAAAACAAAACATTTTTCGCCCGTCTGGTTGTGCTTTTAAACCTACACAATTTAAAAACCAAAAATTTCAAAACGGTCCAATTCCACTCCGATCGTTTCTAGAAAGAAGAAGTAGAAGTTCAAGTAAAAGAACGACATTAAGGTCACTAACGTCTTCTTCTTGTGTCGCAACAGTCCGGGTTGAACCTGGGACTCCTCAGAACAATCCTCTCCAGCTGGCACGATCCTTAGTCGCACTCCAAGTTGGTTGAGATCCTTCTCCACTTGCGTGCTCCATCGGCTTCGTCGTCGTCCTCAAACGTTGTCCCACTTGTTCTGCCCAAGTCGTTGGTGTTGTGTGTCCTTTCTTGAAGACAGCATATACTTCGTTTTGCCCTCACTCACCGCTAAATGCATTTTTGCCGCCTCCGTTGAAATACCAGCAAACGCTTCATTGAAGGCTCGCTAAGTTCGACCAATCACGTCAATGTCACCTGCGTATGCTAGCAACTAGAGCAACGGATTTTTGAAAAATTCGTGCCTCTGGTATTGGCATCTTCGAATCCGAACCTGTCGGGCAACGCAACAGAGGACGCCTGCGTTTAAGGTGGCGCACCCAAGTGGAGAAGGACCTCAACCAACTTGGTGTGCGAAACTGGAGACAGCTAGCCAGGGATCGCGCTAGTTGGGGGGGCATGTTGGTTGAGGCCCAGGTCCACCCCGGACTGTAGCGCCACACAAAGAAGAAGAAGAAGTATTGGCGTGAGAGTTGTGCACGACCTTCTCAAGTACGATGTTGAAGAAATCACATGCCAGCTCGTCGCCTTGCCTAAAACCTTTTTTGACATTGAAGGTCTCGGTGAGCTCGTTACCGACCTTGATGGAGCAGCGATATTTCTCCATCGTCATCCTGCACAATCTGACGAGTTTGGCAGGGATGTCAAAACTAGACATGGCGTTGTATAGCTCGTCTCTATGCACACTGTCATATGCGGCCTTAAAGTCGACTTTAAGGTGGTAAGTGTCGATCTGCATCTTTTGGGTTTTTTCGGGGATCTGCCGTAATGTGAAGATTTGATCGATGATGGACTTCCCAGGCCTGAATCCGCACTGATAGGGACCTATCAGGTTGTTGACGAATGGTTTCAGGCGCTTAAATAAAATATTAAATAAAAGAATTCAAATAAATTTCGGTTTCCTTCATTAATTGAACAGCACGCACCGAAAGACTTATCCCCCGATAATTGGCGCAGTCAAAGGGGTCTCCTTTCTTGTGGACCGGACAAACGACGCTGAGATTCCACTCATCGGGCATTCCTCCGACCAATAAGGTCACTAACAGCTCGTTAAGTACTTGTATCGGGCCCAGGAGCGGTTAAGAAATAACTTACATAAATTTTGCAGACAGACCCAAGTGCATGCATACCTTTCATTTTATTCAATAAGTGGAGTAAATGCGGCCGAAAGATAAAAATGTACGTTACGGACACGTGCAAACTCAGTCTTGCGTGGTCTTTCGACGCCCTTGAAAGTTATGCGTGTTTTCTATTTTCGTGGTATTTTGGTTTTTTGTAAGTTTTCTTAGGTGTACATTAAATTTGGTGTTAAATTGGTTGCAGTTATCTTAAACTAAATTCTGTTATTTATTTTCTTAAGTTGTTTGATATCATGTTCTTACAAAAGTGTGTTGAAATTTAAAATGAGTGAGCAAATTACTTTAATATGGTCTATATTTGATCTCCTTAAAACTTGACTGCTTCTGTTTTTTATTTTTAGAAGTCCAAAATCACGGGCAACTTGGCGGGAAGAGGTCATCATAAAAGCCATAATGGGAATTAACAACAAACATCCTCTGAAAAACGTTGAGTGAAATGTGTCCCAGGGTGGGCCATATTAGCCGAACTGTTTTTTTTTTTAAATTAAAATTTGATGTCGCTCTGGGTTTTTGTTCAAAACTTCTTGTTATTTCTTTTATTTAATAATAGATTTTCTGTGTGGCCCGTAGCGTTGGGGGTATGTGCGACGACCCCAACCTCGACGTCGTAGGTTCGATACCAGCTCTGAGCGACAAAGATATTTTCACGACCACACCTCTTTCGAGTCACTGACAATGCTCAAAGAGTACTTCCTGTCTAGAAAAAGCTTCTCAAACTTGGCCGTTCGGAGTCGGTATAGAACTGTAGGTCTCTTCCACTCGTGAGAGAACAATAGCACGCACAACACGAGTGGTTGCTGAGAAGCTAGGCCCTGGCCCTCTATGGGCTGTAGCGCCACGCATAGTATTATTATTATAATAGTTTTTCTAAAGAAAAATTAATTAATAGGACTGTTTAAGAAAAAAAAATAATAATAATAAATGCACTAGACTTAAATGTATGGTCTTATTTTAAAAATGTTAACTGTAGGTACTATATGCTATACAACCCTTACATGCAAATCAAATCGAATGCCTAAACTCTTACGCCCTTGCTGTGTAGTCGCGAATGCCGTCGATGTCGGTACCCAGCGATACCTACACATTTCAATTCCAGTTTCAATCGATGTTGATGCCAAGGAGACACCCATCGCCGCAAGTGCACCTTACAAACACGAAACTGTGAAAAGCCAGCATGCGATTAGATTCCGTATGCATTGAACCACAAGCAGAGGAAGGAGTCCTTTCGCATGACTGACTACTAAGCGGTTCACAGTCGACTTGAACCGATAATCATTCCATTGCAACCAACCATTAAATTGTCTCCTCTGATGAGCTAATCCCGCTGATTACGACTACGCCCCTACCATTTCCAGGGGGGCCATTGCATTCTTCCCACTGAAGAGCGAACGAAGTATTTTTTTATTACGTGCTAAATATCCCCATTTTATTGCTTTGTCACTCCTCCCTCCGAGAGATAATTAAAATCTGTTTATCGATCCGTTCGTCCTTGGTGGCGTGGGGGCTCTTTGGTGATTACACCAGCTTTGTGCAGCCATCACTGTGTCAGTGCAGTCCATGTCTATACCCACGGCGCCCGGAGGCCTTTCCGAAATATCCTCTCCCATCGTTCCATCGTGAGGCGGCTGTTTAACCTGAAGCTGTTCACTGGGTGAAATTTGCCAGGCTACGGTGGAATGTGAAATTCCGCGAGGAAAATCAATTAATTAAATTAGCCAGTGCGGGCAAAATGTGTGCGGCATTTCGTGATGCTGCACTGATTGGCACTGGCACAAGGAGGTCACCGGCCACCGGCATCCACGCGGAATAGTTGTGCTCGAATTTACATGACGGGGTGGTGACAATTCCATTAGCCGCGAGTAGTGGTAATTTGCGCAGGTGATGGGCTTTTATTCCTCTGAATTGTGGCACTGCGTTGGAATGGCGCTTGGTGTAGCCAGGTCTGGGTTTGTTATTTTGAGGCTGTTTGCATTTTATCAACAAAATGGAGTGCCGGGGATTATTTGGTTCAGACCTAGGCTCTATACAAAGGAGATAGCTTTCATTTTTTACGAAAATACGTGGCCATAGAAAATAGCCATAGGCAGCCATTATGATGATCACGAGGAAACTTGGTTTTGCCGCGGGGTACACACAATACAAGGTACACGGGCAAAGTTTGCTTTTTATTTGTTCAGAGCGTGACGTCACGTAAATAAAGCAAAAATTGCTCAGCTGTGTTGACAAAGTCAGTTTAGAGGAATTTCAAACAATTTTGAGAATAAATTTGTGCGCAAAATAATGTAAATTGGAAAGCAAAATAATTAGAGCCTGAGGAGTTGCCGGACAAGGAAGTGTCAATAGGAGATCTTCCGTTTAGTAGGCGATGTTAAGCAAGGGCTAAGCCAAACAAATGGAAGCATTTTAAAGAGAAGTTGCCGGCTGAGGCGGTGTGCTTAGTTATATTCGGAAATAAGAGAACAAGGTAGTATCAAACTGTTGCCTCCCTTGTCCCTTGATTTCGTCGGACTTCAGTTTGTTTACGATTTTCACCCCTTGAGCTCTCGAGAATAGCTGATAACAGCTGACGTACTGGGGAGAATCAGAGTTTTTATTTGATTTATGATTGATATAGTTTTTATTTGAAAATTTGCACTTTACTCACCATTTTTAAAATGCCTGCGCTAAATATCTAATACGTGAGGAGGGGTAAACGAAGCATAAAGCATACATTTGACTTACTTATTTCGCAGCCGACGACACATGAAGTGTCCGAGCTTGAGCAATTGCGCCTTCCATCGGTGACGGTACTGTGCACGCTACTTCCAGTCATCAAGGCTAAGCTGTCTCACATCCGCGATGACTTGATCTTTGTACCGGAGGTTCGGTCTGCCTCTCCTTCTCCAACCAGATTCGAAGACCCTCTTTGCTGGAGCGTTGTTGTCCATTCGCTCGATGTGGTCGAGACAGTGTAGTCGACAAATTTTTGCTTTCCGGACTACATCCACGTCCTTGTACAGCACGTAGAGTTCGCGGTTGTGTCTTCTCCTCTATTCGGCTTCCTCGCAGACGGGACCATATATCCGCCGTAGAATTTTTCTTTCGAAGGCATTACGAATCAGCTCTGCAGTCTTACTTAATGTCCAACTTTCGGCTACATAAAGTAGGACTTTCAGGATAAGGGTTGTTTAGAGGATGATTTTGGTCGTACGAGTCAGGAGTTTCGAACGCAGTTGTTTTTACAGACCGAAAGGCCATCGGTTGCCAAGTGCGATTCTACGTCGGATTTCCATTACGATCTCACTCGTGGAGTTTACGTTTGTCCCGATTTAGAAAAACTCCTTAACTACCTCGAAATTGTAGTTGTCGAGTGGCACGTTTTTGCCTAGGTAGTGTGCGGCAGATCGTTTTTTGCTCGATTGCATACATTTTGTCTTGTCCTTGTTGTCCTTTAGACCAGATCGATTCGCCTGTTTCTCAATTGCGGTGAAAGCTTCCACTGCGGCGCGTTGGGACATCGCGTTAATGTCGATGTCATCAGTGTATCCCAACAGCTGGACTGACTTTATAGAAGATAGTGCCTTCCGTGTTGACTTTTGCCCGCCGCACTATCTTCTCCAGTACCAAATTGAAGAAATCACACGACAGCGCGTCTCCTTGCCGATATCCGGTTCAGGTTTCGAACGGTTCAGCAGATTTTGAACCTAACTGCACGGTGCATCGCGTATGTGTTAGCATGGTGCGACACAACCGGATCAATTTTCCCGGAATCCTGAATTCGGCCATCGCTTCGAGTAACTCCTTGCGATGAATGTTGTCGTATGCGGCTTTAAAATCGATGAAAGATGGTGAGTATCGATTTGAAACTCGCTGATCATCCAGGATCTGCATTAGTGTGAAGATTTGGTCTATAGACGATTTGCAGAGCCGGAAGCCGCACAGGTACGTGCCTGGAGGCGACGTTGAGTGGGGATATACCTCTATAGTTCTTGCAGGAGGTAGGATCGCCTTTTTGTGGATGGGGCTTTTAGAGCTGATGTTCCAGTCGACGCTTACATGCCATGCTTTTGTCTTTCCAAATTCGGCGAATGGTCTAGTGCTTGCTTCCTACCAGTACATTGCCCCTACCTTTGAAAAGCTCAGATTGCAAGTACTGACTTCTTCAAAGCTAGGTGAGAGGGTTACTTCGTCGACTGGAGTTGGGATTTCTTGGTTCCCTATCACTCTCTCCTGGTCAGGCCCGCTAAGCAGCTGTTGGACTTCCACTATTCCCTGTGGGTCCATAACTAGGTTAACCTCGCAATTTCGAAGAGCTTGCGTAGCTTTCCTAAAGGCTGTGGCATGGCTTTTGGTTTTTTTGTAGAAGGCCCGCATTTTTTGTTTGTCCCTGGACTCTTCGATATCCTTGAGCTGGGAGGTTGCGAGAGACCTTTTCTCCAGGCGTAGACGTTTTTTCACCTCACCTCTTCGAGCCCGCTACTCTTCTTGCGCTGCTCTTGTTTTCCGTTGCAGCGCTTTTTGGTATGCCTCGTCGGTTGAATGTTTTTTCTGCTCACACTCGCCATCATACCACGGGTTTCTGGTCGGAGGTGGTAGGTAGCCTAAGGTAGTTTCCGCTACCTCATTGCTGGTCGAGCGGCAATACAATCACATCTCTTTAGTTCTTCAATTTTTTTTCGGAATTTATGTATGATTTCCCCATATGACATGTAAATGAGATATATATTATATTAATAGATTAAAGTCAAGCAAAATGTTCCTGTAAATAATATTATTCACACAATCCGCTTAGCTGTACCCTTTAAAAATGAGTCCACTGAACACTCTCCGAGCTAGAGGATACGGTCGTGGCCAACTTCACACTATTTTCCCTCAAAGTCCCAGGTATCTGCCATTAATTTCCCACAAAATCCACGAGTCGGCCACCATATTGCATCCATTGTATTTGGGTAAGTATGTGTGATGTTTATGGAATTTCCACTACTTCTAAATTCTTCTCCCATTTTGACTATGGGAAAAAATAGCAGCTCTTGGATATCTCATTGCTGTCTTATGTTGCGTACAAACCTGGAAGACTGGTTGGGGGAATAAACGACTTGGCATATGCTGCCACATTTGTGAAATCATTTGTTCAGGTAGTGACCGAACTGAGAGCGACTTTTCGGGATGAAGACTCAGTCATGTCATGTCTGTCCTCCTAGTTGCTGATGCGAATCGCATTCCAAGATGTGCATAAGTGCTCTCACCGCTGCCGATGTTGTCGGTTGCCAAAGAACTCTCTGATTTATCGTGGCGGATTAAATTGATTCAAAATAAAAAACGAGCCACTGTGCAAGCCATTCGTACAACTTGTTGGACCGTCTACTCATTTATCGTGAAAAAGAATCCATTTGTGCCACTTATTAATCAGCTAGCGACGGTAAAAATATTACTTAACACGAGTGTTCTATTCCAAAATGGATAACTGAAGTTACGGGGTTTCTGACGCTAATATGCGTACCAACGCTTGCCAAAGACCGAATCCTGCAACGATGTAGGTTAGGTTAGGTAGTAGTGGCTGACTACTACAGAGCAGTCACACTTAGGCCAGATTGTGATACCAAGCAGATTGACTTCTCCTAACGCTGGAACCAGTTGGTGCTGCTAATGAAACGATTTAGTTGGCCAATGCTGGCACTTTTTAGCTCGTTACGGCCGCTGGAGTAGTATGTTCCTATGTACAGGAACCTGCGACTGGCAAGAGCACTGCAGGAGCAGAGAAGGTCAAGAATTTATGAAAAACATTCTAAAAACCAAGAAATTTACCACGATACATAGTTGGGCTTTACATGAAGTACACTCACGGCTATGGAGCCGAAGAAGAAACAGAGGACCTTTCTCACTATCCATGTCTTTGTCCAAGCGTCTGCCGGTTCAGAAATAGAACTTTTGGAGAAAACTTCTTCCAAGACTTCCACGTTCGCTCACGTAGATATGCCAAAAAATCTCTTTGCAGCTTTATTAGGTCACAGGGCTGACTCGATCGAATCGCAAACCGGAACCGCAAGCATAGTCAGAAAATCATCCCCTCAACAAGGACTTAAGTGTGGTGAGCTTCGGTTCCCCTCCCCTCCTGTCAAATCTAACAAAAGGAAGCTCTTCAAAAATTAAATAAATCTCTTCCTGCGTAACTTCATGTTATGGAAGTATTCAACAAAAAACCTGCCTTACTTGAATATGCTGTCACAGTAAATCCTATACATAGCCTATAATCAAATAGAACTATCTAAAGTTTACCTGTTCATCATGTGTTATGAACGAGACCGCAAAATTAATTACAGCTTATTTTCAGAAATCCTCGCACTCACACTACAAAACAAAACTTCATAAAGTCACCGAATGCCGGTTATATTTAAAAAGCGTTCTCAAACTAACAAATTAAATTAAAATCAACGAAATTTACTGTGTATGGAGCAACCTCAGGCTTGGGACGGTACATATGTACATGGTTCGTCAGCCGCTGTCTGCCAACTTCGCTGGCGAGCATGGAGTACATGTACCCTGGCACCCATGGCATTTTGTCAGTTATTTGTCAGTTCTGTGAAGTTTTCCCCCGACTCACGGGCTTACATCATGGTTATGCTGTCGCTGTGCTGCTCATGTATTCATTCAGATTTTTGTGCTGCAGTAGGAGCGGGTTGGTAGGGTGACCTGAGTTAGTTGGTTACCCCACTCTGATGAACGAGATATGGTTTCATACTTGGTCTATGGGAAGTTGATGATTATGGTTGTGTGTAAAAAATTGACTGAATTGGAAGGAATCACTCACGTTGTACGAACATTTGAGGTAGCCAATTGTAAAGTGGAGTATTTTATTCAAGTAAGTCACCTTGCTGCATGCAGTTGATTACAACATTGTTGTTTCCATTTGGTGAGAGACCTGACGCACTGCAGACGATAAGTTTTGCCTGTCTTTGACCTTGGTAGTTAACTAATTTTTAAAGGAGAATATTATACAAAATTATCGGGTTAGTTAATTAAAGGATTAGCAGTCGATACAAGTAAATCGAGTTAGTTTCATGCAAACCATGTTAACGACATGTGCAGAGACCTATGACTCACCACGATCGCCGTATCATTTGCAAAACCCCAATGTATTGCCTGCTTGAATACTCGTAAGAACTTATTCGTGTATGGAATAAAAAGGATTGTTTGCTGGGGTCGTCAACAGTAGATCGGTCAGTATACGAGGCTAATTGGTCGTCTCTGAACAAATTGTTTTTTCACAACCCCCAACTGGGAGGCCAAGCCCATTTATTTTACCCTTGAGCGAAGGGTCCGGATGACTCCGGTATCAGTAACCTCGCTGAGGTTGTGAGTGCCGCCGTTGACCCTATATGATAGGGTTCCTCCGCCGCCAACTCTACTCCAAAATCCCGATATGACCTTGAAGGCAACCTTTCAGATCTGAGCTCCGAATATGTCAGAGTAGCTCTAAAAGGGGCAGTACCAGGTAGCTCTGGATGTCGCCGTTGGCTAATCTGATGATAAGCTCCTCCGCCGCCATCCGTAAAGAAGATGAGCCGGGGGCTGGGTACCCCATCTTCAGTCGAAGGTGCTCGGCTCCCGGATTTCACCACGGGGAGGTGAGAGTAGGAGTCCATTGACAGAGGCTAAATGCAGACGTCTGTGCTGCATAAGTCGCTTGTCAACGCTTCGAAATCCATGTAATAGTTTAGGGTATCAAATGCCTTACTGAAGTCCACGAATAACACTAAGACATCATATCTTTTGTTCAAGCTTTAATTGACATAGTTTGCAAATTCCCCTGGTAACTTGGCAGTACTTTTACTTTTGTGGAACCCACATTGATTTAGGTGTATAGGAGAGTTCTTTGAAATAAAATCGTGTAGTCTGCTCGTTATTACCTCTTCAAGACATTTTGCTATTACTGTCAACATAGATAATAATAATAATAATATATAATAATATGGGTGGCGCTACAGCCCGTAGAGGGCCAGGGCCTAGCTTCTCTGCAACCACTCGTGTTGTGCGTGCTATTATTCTCTCACGAGTGGAAGGGACCTACAGTTTTACGCCGACTCCGAACAGCCAAGTTTTGAGAAGCTTTTTCTAGACAGGAAATACTCTTTGAGCATTGTCAGTAACTCGAAAGAGGAGCAGTTTTGCACCGCACAAATCGGCACGTACTAGTGTGGCTTCCGGCCGGGCAAATCAACTATAGACCAAATCTTCACACTAAGGCAGATCCTGGAGAAGACCAGCGAGTTTTAAATCGATACTCACCATTTTTTCATCGATTTTCTATTTTAATGCATTCGTCAGCATTCATCGCAACGAGCTATTCGAAGCGATGGCTGAATTGGAGTTCTCGGGAAAATACGCGATGCACTGTGCAGTTCGGTTCCAAAACCTCGGAACTGTTCGAAACCTGCACTGGATTTCGGCAAGGAGATGCGCTGTCGTGTGATTTCTTCAATTTGGTACTGATGTGGCGGGCGAAAATCAACACGGTAGGCATTATCTTCTACAAGTCAGTCCAGTTGTTGGAATACGCTTATGACATCGACATCAACGCGCGGTCCCAACGCGCCGCAGTGGAAGCTTTCACGGCAATTGAAGAACAGACGAAACGAGCTGGTCTAAAGGACAACGAGGACAAGACAAAATATATGCTGTCGAGAAAAAAACGATCCGCCAAAAGGTTACAATCGACAGCTACAATTTCGATTAAGTAAAGGATTTCGTCCACTTCGAGGCAAACGTAAACTCCACGAATCTTAGTGGAGCTCCGACGTAGAATCGCCCTTGGCAACCGAAGCTACTTCGGTCTGTAAAAACAACTGCGTTCGAAACTCCTGACTCGAAGGACCAAAGTCATGCTCTACAAAACCCTTATTCTGCCAGTCCTTCTTTATTTAGCCTAAAGCTGGACATTAAGTAAGACTGCAGAGCTGATTCTTGGTGCCTTCCAAAGAAAAATTTTACCAGATTTCTTTTCTAAATTACTTGTTTTTTTAAGCTTCTGGGACTCATACATAATTTAACCTTTGGTAACACTGGTCACCATACTTCATGTTTTCATTCGGAAAAAAAATAGCTGCTTGTGATGTCATAGAGCGGAAAATACCCTTACCAGGTTATTTAATTTTGCAAAACAATAAGGCCTGAGGTCTTACCTGTCGTTTGTGACCTCGTTTTGACATTCAGGCGTCTTCGATTTTTGATTTAAGTTAAGCAATATAACACATAGTCTCAAATTTGCCATTTCAAGCAATCGATCTTCCGCTCAGATCGCTTTACTCTCGGTCCAAAGGACCTAATTGCTTTACTCTCGGTCCAAAGGACCTAATTGCGAAACTGCTAGATTACGATTCTTACATACACTTACAGGAAAAATTGCGATTGGGATTTTCTAGTCACAGTGATTTAAAAATGACACTGTGATTATGAAAAAGTAGCGACTAAATCGCAATCGCAGATAGCAGACAGGGATTGCGATTTTTCAATCAGTGTGAAAAAAATCGCAGATTTTTGCTCAACTGGGCCTACTCCCAGCAATCAATTCCAGTTCGGTTGTAGGTGACAATTTTACAGAACTCGCAGCGCACCAACATTTTCCTTAAATCAGTTTGAGAATGAACTGAGTCGTAAACGTAGAGCTACTCTGTTGATTAACAGCTTTAATGTACTAACATCAGCACCACACAGTAACTACTGTCGGAACATTTTTATGACCGCGCCCAACCAAGTCAATATTTTCAGATCACTGGCTTTTGTTCAAAATCATTTCATCTCAATTATTACCGAATAATAAGTATAAAAATAAAAACAACGTAAAATGGGAAGAAAGCATAAAATCCGGACGGAGCGATAGCCCCTCCATCCGACTTTTGTGTGTCGAAACTCGAAAGTATCTAATAACTGCTTTCGTAGAAATGTTATTTCATACTTGCGCCGCTTAAGCTTCACTCTCGCGAACGTCAGAATGATGATTTTTTCACATCATCAACCGGATGATTTATCTGCGGGAAATCAAAACCACATAAATCATTTAATTCGACGGAGTCAGACATTAAACAGACGCGAATGAAAAAGTTAAGCCATCAACAAGTTAATTCACTTGTCGCGTCGCTGTAGTCTCCTTTTCAAATGCGATTCAAGTTGTCAGCCGGAAGTAGTCTTACTTTTCAATTCACTTAGAAAGTGAGAAATTCGTCGTTTTTTTTTTCGTCTTCTCAGAACTGGCATCCAACCTTGCTCTATGTATGTATCGTGTGAGCAGTCACAACACCTGCATCCACGGGAGCCCTCGTATGTGGCAGTATCTGTGTATACTTTAATTCAATCCCTTGCGAAAACATAAAGCACCCAGTCTTCACGTAATCCCACGCAGAAGCTTTCAATTTAATGGCATTTGTCTGAAATATAGCCTCTATACACAAAAGGACTTCACACAATGTTGCTGTCGGAGGGTGGTGCTGTGCGGTGCGGCGCGGCGCAGCCTGGTATCCTTTCTTTGAAGTTAACACAACGTTATCCTGTTGCTGGAGGAGAAACACTGACAAAAAGGGATAATACCTTCAAAAGCATCTGGGTCACATTGAATGATTTCGGCACCCTTGTCTCGCTGGCCCGTGTTAATTGTATTCCGTTTTGATTTATCACACACTATGCACATAATGCGCAAGCACAGCTCACATTCAACAGGGGGCGGAGCAGAGTAATGGACTATCCGGGCAATCTCTGCGAGACATCGTCGAGTGCGAGGTGATGATGATGTGTAATTATAAGCGATGGTCGGGTATCTTGACAAGATTTATTCAATATTTTCATCATTTGTGCTGAAATAATGAATCCTTTGTTTGGGCAATAATACAATCCTTGATGTAAGCTCATGAGTCAGATGTTCCTGTCTGGCATTCATCGATGATCCGTTTCAGGGGAGTGTTTTGTTTCCTTTTTAGGAGGGAGCACATTGCGAGATTGTGTAGTATCCTAGCGCAACAAAGACTTTATTGTATTTCTGGCAGTTCGAGGTGGGGTCCAACTAAGCAACTTTGGTTACACAAATTGCTGCGTGGTGATTGCCAAGAGTAGGCGGTTTCAACGTTAATGGCCCCACCGTTGGGACAGATGCAGACAAATTACACGATCCTCCCTTGGTCTCAATGTGAGGTAATAAGAAGAAGTAAATAATTGAATTAATCACTTTATCAAGTCAATTCGTTGATTGGACTGTTGGTTGGCAATTTCTGCCCAAATCGCTTACCTCTGCTTCTGCGGTTAATTAAAGGCAATAATCCATTCTGCCCAAATTTGCGCTCTCAGATCCGCGATGTTTTACCGCTCCTACCGACTAAAGCAGTTTAAACAGACGCTGTTGAATATCCTGCGGACCCAGTTTCTTGGAATTCACACACACCCACCGCACAAAATTACACGCCCTGTTGGTCGGTAGTAACACCCACGGCTAACTGGATGAACAGGAAAGAAGCTCGCTGTGCCAATCCAATATTGCAGGACAGCGTGTACCACCTTAGACGACTGGAAGGGCCCTGGTACCCTTGAAATATCCACCCATGTCCATCGCTAGCATTTATTGGAATCCTCATTTGTCCACTGATGACAAATACAAATTGACGCAACTACTGGTCTAGAACGTGATCAAGAGACGTCTGTGGCTTGGCATTGAGGCCACTAGAAGAGGGCACAACACTTGAAACAGCCTTTCAAGGAATCACTTTTGAAGGCAATTTAATATGTTTTATGTATTTTCAAAAACGATTGCTGCTGGATAACCGCCCTGCCACGATTTGTTTGTCCCCGCAAACGCTTTGCCAGCAGAAGTGGATTGCCACATAATTCAATGGGGCACTGCTACCCTCGGAGGGACACACTCACGACACATTTTGGCGAAGAAATCAGTTCAATTCGAAAGGAGCGGATTCCCTGTAAAGCACATGCCATTGCTTTATTTTTTGCATTAATCTATAAGTTTATTACATTTTCTTGCTTCGGCAAAGAACTTCAGCCGATGACGGCCGCGTGCCCCCTGGCCCCGAGGGCAAGACCATATTTCACACTTAACGAATGATAATAAAAATGAAAAAGGACCTTTGCTGGAGGAAAATATGCTTTTTACGGTACTTTGATGACGAAATGGGTGGGGCAATGAAATAAATATTACATCCTTAAGAACGAAATTTTATTAATGAATTATTAAGTGAGGTGCTTGAGAGATGAGTTAAACTTTTAATAGGACACCGGGTGTCATTGTGTCCCGATGGCAGTGGGCTTCATCTCGGATGCGTTTATCAATTAATGCCTCGGCCCCAATTGATGTTTGGCGATGAAATTGAACGCGTGTTGCATTAAAAATGCATGTGATTTAACGCTTAATGAGGCAGCCATCCGCCTAAAAGGGCGTCCTTTGATGAGGTCATCAAAACGATTCATAGGGACCTTCTGATTTTTATTAGCATAAATTATGTCTCCATACTTGGTTCAGATTTTAATGACAATTACGAATGCATAATTGACGGGTGACGGGGTGGCTTTCGCAAAAGCCATGTCATTAACGGCGGAATAATCAATTTGAGGTTAAAAATAACGTCGTACTAATGGGAATAATATACGAGCATGTTTGCTTTGCTTTTTCAATCAAAATTTCATAAACGAGTACCAAGCGGCGAATGAGTCATTAACAATGCGAACCTGTGTATTTTTAACGTGGGGCAAATTAATCATAAAATTTCAGTCACTGCAGGTGGGTGATTGAATTTCAAACGATTTTTTAAGCCTTGCACCCTTTAAACTATAATTTGTTCAAGTTCCTCTTGAACATTTTTCAAATATTGGGGCGAATACACTTGTTCTTAAGTTTGTGTCCTTTAGGCTGTTTCGAAAAAGAGACACTAATGCCTTGTTTCATAGTGAAGGCTGTACGAACATCCGGAACATCCCTTGTAAAACAAGCAAGGCCGAGACGCACAACTGGGGCTTAAAGGGGAGAGTCGAATGAGTTGCGAATGAGCTTCCATTGTGAAATTTCTCTAAGGTATGCTATAATTGCAGAAAGTATTCGTGCAACACATGACACAGGGCAGATGACAGTATGCAGGCTAGACATTGATGTGTGTAGGAGTCACTGCTCGCTTCTAACATGCTGCGGCGACCACAATTTAGCGCTAACATATTGATAATTAGCTGTAACGTCTTTATCGTGCGTCGATTGAAGAACAGGCGATATGAGATGGTTTAATGGTTAATGAGGGAAAGACGACAGCAAAGACTATCCATCACTCACCACCACTCACCCCATGACAGCTATAATTTTAAGGTAGTAAATAAGATCGTCTATCTTGGTGCAAGTGTGAACCCCTCGAATGACATCACAGTGGAGGACCACCCTTGGCAGCCGATCTGTGGAAATATCTGACTCGAAGGATCCTAATCATGCTTCACAAATCTCTCGCCCTGTCCCACTTTATGGATCCGAAAATAAACGATAGGCAAATCTGCAGAACTCATTCGTGGTGTATTCGTAGGAAAAACACAACTACATCGGATATATGGTCCCCTCTAGAGGAACTCGAAGACACAACCGCGAACTCTACGTACAAGGATGTGCTGTACAAGGATGTGGGTGTAGTCCGGAAGGCAAAAGCGGCCACAACGAGCGCATGAACGCCGACGTTCCGGGCCTTCTGATTCGAGAGGAAGATGACGACCGAACCTCCGTTCTTGGAGGCACCATGCCCAGGAGCGTCAACGATGGAAGGCAGTGATATCTCTGGCTCCTAACCACGATGGTTCATACGCCTGCTTGCTGTTTTGACTTCCGGAAAGTAAAATTCAACCAATAATTAATGGGGATGTGTGAATTTACAGAATCCACGAGTCCCGTTGCTTACTTGCAGCCAACTTGGTGTGCGTAACTCGAAGGACCTATCAGCAGATCCACCCCGAGTGGTAGAATCACTTAAAGGGTGCCATATATGCTTATGAGAATTGTTTCATTATATTTACCGTAAAAATAGGAACCTGTAAGCAATTGTGAAAAAAATCCAAAAATATATAATATGGTTGGCGCAACTGCCCAACCACTTATGCTGTGCGTGCAGTTTTATGCCGACTCCGAACGGCCAAGTTTGAGAAGCTTTTTGTAGACAGAAGTACTCTTTGAGCATTGTTAGTGAATCGAAAGAGCGGAGGCTGTTAAAATTATTTTTGTCGTACAGACCAGTTTGAGGTCGACGCACATACCCACAATGCACACACATAGCAACTAAATTACATACCAGGCAACGACTTTTTGGTCTGAGCCACCTCTCAGAATTTGAAAAAACCTTCTGGGGAGGAACATGTTTATGGGGTACAGATTCTTGGATTTCCACCATGTTGGAGCGTACATTTATTTTGGGGTGGAATAAACTTTGTGTTAGCCATCAGCTAACAAAGGCCACCCACCTCGGAATAGCATTGAGACCTAACAAAATTTCGAAAAGTTCACTAAGGCACTTCCAAAGAACAGAATATTCATAGTTTGGGGAAACTTCAATAACACGCACAGCGACACCGGATAAAACTCGAACACCGCCATAAATATATGAGTAAACTCATTTACTTTTGCTCTACTCATTTATTTCTAATTCTTCTAAGTAATATCATTTTTATTAATAAATACTAGCAGTCTTCTTGCTCACATCCCAGGGAGACTAAAGCTTGTAGTTAAACAACTAAGTATTAAAACAGTACTAAAAGTTAGTTTCAACGTTAAGCCCAGGCAAAAAGGCTCATCACGACATTTAAGGCGGGCCTTGAAGGCGATGTCATAATTTTGGCGACTGCTTAGCAGAACCTGGATGTGGTGGTTGAACCAAGCCCGACAACTTTTTGGCACCGCGATCATGCGGACCACTCACTAACTGTCACATGCTTGAAGGAGGGTAGATGAGCTTTATTTGGAGCCACTGTAAACATAATCCAAAGTCTATATACAAAGTCCATTAATAGGACAACATCACACTGCACCATCCATCTGGGCAGGCGTTGTCCTTCCATCACCGATTTGATTAAGATAAAACTTTGTCCCCATCCATTGAAGGTGAAATTATGATTTTCTCTGCCCGAAGCCTGCATCGAATTATCCCTTTCATCAAAATGACCCTTGAGGATGTTAATTGATTCGAGCCCCTCTGCACCCCCTGAAGGTTTCAAAACTAATTAACATATTCGCAACCCGAGCAATTTTGCATCGGTGACTCCGTCAAATATCAATTTATTCCTGTCGACGTTGTCGCTCAATCGTCCCTGTGAGCACCCTGTAAAGCGCGCGCACTCGGAGCCTTGAGAGCGGTATGCAAAATGAACGTTTAAGCCCATTGACATGCAAAAACAGTCGCCAGCCTCTCATGGATGGGCTGCTATGTCTACACTCTGCACTCGTCATTGAATATTCATTACGGCTGTGCTTCGTCTCCACTTCGACTCGACGGGCGTGTGCATGTGCATGGCGGGAAAAGGAGGAGGCAACCTTGTATCAACTTAATTGGACATTCCTGTTCGTTTTTTTATCTGTTGCTCGACTGTACTCAAAGGATTACACGCTAAGCACGTATAAGTTAGATAATGAATAGATTATTTGTATCATTTGCATGCGCTGTGTGATGAGCGGGGCGGGGAGTAGCTTTTACTTTCATCTTGTGGAAACAACCGTCAATCATTCTCATGTCCTGATGACGCGCTGCAATAATTTCCTTTACATTTGTAGCCTGTAGCATTTCATGCGGTTGTTTTGCCACTTGGCACAATCAAGCAATTACTTGTGAAACACAAACGAGTCTGCAACGGGAGCTCTAGGCCATTTTGCCGTTTCATCTACAGAGACAGGTGCTTGTGATTCGGCATAGGATGCTTTCATATTTTGGAGTAATGAGGGGTATCTAATAAATTGCCTTCGGTCGAAAATGATTGTTATTGACAATGGCACGTAGAAGGACATCTAATTCCCCATGGGGATTCATTTTTCATGCTGCGAGCACATTCGTCAAACCGAACATTCATTGAAGACATTTATTTGTTTAAGGATTCCCAGTTAGCAGTCGCTAACATTCTGGAGTATACATACATGTGCGTTTCGGTCATTCAAGCATTTTCGCACGAGCAAGTTATGCTCGACTAGTTCGCCTCTGAACTTAATGCTAAATTTAAGGCAATTCCAAGAGATCGTCTTGCCTTGATGCCTCTTTATCATCGAAGTCAAGTCCCTAATCTGTACAGCAGAAAATATGGGTGCTGTTAACAAAAATGTTCAAGAAGACTCAAATTAACCGATGTTGCGGTGGCCACTGCATTCTGGCTTGGATCTTACGATGCACTACTGCTTTTTCTTCTTTGAATTTGCATGTGTAGCTTAATAACTCAACTGAGTCAAGAGCGGAAGTCAGCTGGTCAGAAAATACGTAGATTGTCTGAGCACCTGGATGTATAGTTCTTCCTCATTTTCTTCACCGATGAGAAGCATTTTTCACTTCGCACGTGTTCATTAACAAAAACCTCGCGTATTTGGTCTGCTGTTGCTATTGGTCTGTTCTCCTTGGAAAATGAGGAGGCCACTACCAAATTTTGATTACTTCCCGGAATGCTATTATCTCAAAAAGAAGACCATTCACGGTAAACCAAAATTAGTTCGACTATGAGGGAGTTATCTAACTAAGCTCAAACGTAAACAACCGAGGCACGATTTTCCAAAAGTCCGTTCAACCGCTTGCTTACTCGGACGCCATTGACGTGATTGGACGAATACAGCGAGCCGTCAATGAAGCGTTTGCTGGCATTGAAGCGAAAGCGGCTATAATGGGTCTAGCCATAAACCAGGGCAAAACAAACTACATGCTGTCATCACGGAAGGACGCACAACATCGACGTTTCGGACAGAGCGTCATATTGGGCAGCAGAAACTTTGAGGTAGTCAAGGACTTCGCTACCTAAGCTCTGGAGTAGGTATAGGCAACTGCTGTCTGCTTTATGGCGCAGAGACATGGACGCTATTGAGAGCGAATGAGGAACTCTTGGTTGTTTTGAGAGAAAAAGTCTGCGTACGATCTTTGGTCCTGTTTGCGTTGATGGCGTTTGGACGAGAAGGTTCAACCACAAACTGACTTCTTCGCATCCAACGCTTAAGATTGCTAGGTCATGTAGAGCGGATGGGTACCGCAGCTCCGGCCCGAAGAGTCTTTGATACCGAGCCATTGGGACAGCGCAACAGAGGACGTCCTCGCACTAGATGGCGCACACAAGTGGAAAAAGACCTCAACCAGCTAGGTGTGCGTAACTGGAGGCAGCTGCCGAAAGATTGTGCTGGCTGGAGAGGTATGTTGGTTAACGCTCAGGTTCACTCTGGGCTGTAGCGCCAATCAAAGAAGAAGAATAAGAAAAGGAGGGATTTCGAGTGTGGGAAATTCCAGAATGCTTGAAAAGAAGGGCATGTGGTTTCAACAAAGACGGTGTCACATTTCACACAACATAATCCGTTTCGGCTTCATCACAATAATACAATTTTTTTTTGGAGTTTTATTGATGTGAAATTGTCACCGACATCGAGTGGTATTATATCGCAAGCCCTTGAAAAGTTCATCTCAACTGCCTAGCTCCAGCAACCACACGTGTTGTGTGTGCTATTGTTCCCTCACATGTGGAAGGGACCTACAGTTTTATTCAGACGAACGGCCAAATTTGAGAAGCTTTTTCTAGACAGGAAATAATCTTGGAACATTGTCAGTGACTCGAAAGAGGTGGGGCGTTAAAAATTATTTTTGCTGTACGGACCAGGGTCCTAGTGAATTGAGGTCGATTTATATAACCACAACGCCGCGGGCCACCACTCTTTACGTGCTTTATGCCTCTATGCTTAAGTAAAACAATATGAGTGGGAATTATTTTCTTTTATGCTTCCTATCAATTCCACTACATATAAATTATATCACACTTCAAGTCTCCGTTGCGCTCAAGCCTCTCTGCGTGGTGGACATCGCAAATGTTTAACATTCCATGTCTAACAAATCATGGGTTTTGTTGGCCAAGGTGTCTGCTGAAGCTTGTGGCTTATTCGTATAGACCTGCGGCTTGAGAAAATCCTTGTTTCTCTCTCATACACTCCAATCGCTCGTCCAGAACTTGAAATGTGGCATGAGCCTGTAGCGTCGTCCTTTTGAAAACTACATGTCTAAGTCAGGGCAAATAAAATTGGTAATCATTGACTTTTAGAGCTTGTCAAGTGTCGTCTCTCTCTCTGAAGGTCTTAACTTCACAGATGCCAACCAAATAACCACACGATTTAAGCCCCGCTGATCTAGAAAAAGACCTCATCTTATGACGACCGTAAAATGGGGAAAACGCGCGAAGCTGTTCAGTAACAGAACTCTTATTTCGATGGACGGAATTCGTAATCGGAATTTTATCATCTGCACGTGTTGCTTAACGCTATGTTTGTCCGTGGTGATCTGACAATGCAGACTGTATCAATGACAGCCTACTTGACAGGTGTAGCTTCTGCAGTATGGCCGCTATCACCTGTAAAAAGGTCTGAAGTCCTCTCCATATTCACTAAAACCACATGAGAGCTAGCGCCACTAATGACTATTTGTTGTACTATACGACATATATGGAAATTTGACAGTTCCCTAGGAGGAAGAGTGAAGAGGCTGAAGATATTTGTTTTCAAATTCAAAATTTTGTGAAAATATAATTTGTGAAATTTTTTAACAAATAACTAATTTCGGGTAGTTAATGGTGAAAAACTGGGAAAAAAGTATGCCAGTTTTGTTTTGCATAATACTTGCTAAGTTCTTTGAAGAACTAGTTTACTCAGAATCGCTCAATAAAACATGTGTGTTTCTTCTACTGAATTAATTGACTAGGTCTGTTCTTATTGTGTGTACGGTAAGCAGTACAAACAGTTCAAAATAACGAACATCTTCAAAAGTCTGTATGACAAAATATGGGTTTTACATATCTTTCTCTCGAGAGAGAGTGAACGATTTTCGCCACCCTGCCCATCTTAACCCAAGAAATGTGTGCGGGTAGTTTGTTGTTTTTCTGTCAAACAATTGATGTCAAAACTCGAATTTAGTCTTGGCGGTTCTTAAAGAGCTCTGTTTTTTAATTTAAGTTTTTCGTTATTTTTTGAATTCGTTGTTCATAAACCTTTGCAGACAATTTTTTGAAGACATAAAAGAGGAAGTACAAATTTTACATAATTTTTTGTTGTCTTTGTTTTTTTCATCAAAGAGAAGCCCTTCTTTTCGGGGCGGCCTTCATGTGATTTCCGCTCACTGGAACATCTGAAACCAAAAATTCCAATGGGAATTTTAGATTAGAAGAGTACATGGTTGGCTCTGATATGAACTACGATAATTATTGTCGCACAAAAATTTATAAAATGGAAGATCTTTGAATTTGTTTTTTTTAAATCGCCTTTTTTCAGCCACAAATCAAGTTAAAAAGTAAGGAAGATCCGATTTGATTCATCCTGCTTTCGAGCAACCTCATGCACCAGTCGTAAGAACACTGTTTCGAGAAAAGCGCGTTTAAAGTTTTAAGAAGCATATTCTTGGCTTTAAATCGCCTGATGCTTCTAGCATGAATCAAGAGTTTATTTTTAATTTTTACTTGAAATTTTAAAAGGACATTCTTGAAAAGTCTTAGGTTACTCAAACCGAGAGTAGGAGGATCCACTTAACAAGTTTTGCTGCAACTGATGACATATGACATCTCTCAAGTCAGAAAAAACGCAACAAGCTCTTATAAATGACATAAGCTACGCATTTGGTCTAATTGCGTTCCCGTGCTTTCTTGATATTTTACTTCAGTCTGAGAGGTGTTTACCCCAATAGACATAGTTTTTCTAGATGAGGTCATAAGCAACCGTTTCCGAAAAAGTGCACCAGGGGCCGGCAGTTCATTTAGATCCATATCGGGGACCACGAGCTCTTCCTCTCCAGACAATTATCGTGCCATGGGAAATTTCGGAATAGTTCGTAACCGATTGCACCAGTGCTATGGATGATGCTGATTTGGAACCCCTGACCGGCGATCTGTGCTTGTGTCTGTTCGCCCGAAACAGAGACAGTCGTTAGAAAATGACAGTCTTCACAATTTGCTGCAGGAACTACTTTACCAGACCTCATATGCACAAAAGTATATATCACATATTCCACTGTATTTCACCGTGCAGAGTTAGTTTTACTCATTTTGTTCAGTAAAATCAAATTATTATTTCTATAATTTTTTTTGTTGAACAAGAACAATTGCGTGTGGGTTGACGGTCTATTTATATTTTTTAATGTAGTGTTATGCAAAGCTGTTACAAATAAACTCGTGATCATGGCTTAATACAAAACTTGGGCATTTATACGCGGTGTTCAGACATTAATGGTTTATTGTAAGTCACATTTCGAAATCTCAGCGCAGATTCCTATTCCCAAAGGAGCTATCAAATATCCTTTTGTAACGTTTAGTACCACAATGTTCAACACAATTTTTCTGGCACAGGTCAATTGAGATTTCTTTTCCAATTCGAGCGGGAGTCACATAAATTCATATAAAAATGAAATGGCAATACCATCTCTGTTTGGCTTTGAAAGATGTCACCAGACGAGTTGTCAACATTACCGCCTTAAAAAACAATCACCAAAAATGCCACCTACCGTCTCACACGTCATTTTTTTGAAAATTGCTCTCCCCATCTAATAAAAGATTATGCTAAATAATTGCTTGTCTTCATCGTAAACATCTATTCTTCACCAAGAAGAAGAAGAACCGCCATCATTCAATATTCGATTACATCGATCAGCATACTAAATGTCTATAATTATTATTTGGAACGGTCCAGGATTCACTTCACACCCCCCCGGCAATGGCATTCTCCGAATTTGAATTCCTTGAATGATTAAGACAATCAACTCCCCCCACACCAATGAGGGGATACTTAAATAAACGTCTCAATCTCCAAACGCTTAATTTGCGGTCTTCATCCAGAAAACCACTTGTTTTAATTTATTGAACGACTGTCAGTGCCTCGGGGACCATCGCATCTAATTGAGCAACGGCAAGGCATCAGCTTGGAATTACTTTTATTCGTTCGTCGGATGTCTTGGGGAACAGTTTTCAAACGGAAATACGTACGTATAAATAAAAATCGAAGTCATCCCCCGATACAGTCATCCGATATGCAAATACTAAGCAATTTCCAATAATTTCACATCAATTTGCTTCCTATCCGTCAGATATCAATCACTTTATAAAGGGAAAATTGGAGATTATTGCGATACATTTGAATTGGGATCCGCTCTGCGCTGAAGTGACGAAGGAGACAGAAACCTCTACTCAGACTGAGATACGTTCACTTGTGAATAACGGTATGCAAATGGATATTCTACTTCATGAATACGAAATTAACTTCGTGCTCAAGCCGTACTTTGAGGTTTCTATTTGAGCGATGGAGTTACCTAGAGCGATGCAGAGTCTGTTTTTGCAGATCATCCATCTTCCTGGAATAACCCGCACACATGCGTGTGCAAAACATGCATGACTTAAATTCGAGACATGCTCTGTAGTCCTCAATGAAGCCAATCACTTCCATGGCTTGATTGACCCAATTCTCGAGCCTACGGAAATAGCTTGCCGACACACATTTCCAGGGAATTCATGCATAATTCGATTCTGAGTGTTATTTGGCCGAAAATGAGGAAGACGCTCCCACAAGGGGCTGTCGGCCCAAGAGAGTTGGACGTCCATTCCCGTCGCTGCGTGGTAACTTTTCGATTATTGTCTCAGCCTCGGGCAGTGTTGTCGTCCGTATTGTGTACTCGCAGGTACTTGTGTGCGTTGACACCTATTTTTGTGGTTTACGGCCGTATTCCGCTGCAGAGCGGCTCATATTTTCATAGGCAGGCAGGATGTATACAATGGCCTGGAGTTGAATTATACAATTCACCTCCTCCGGTTTCAGGGCTCCTCTACCGTCGCACGTTGTGCGCTCAGTCATTTGTGGGATGACAATTTGTCGCCACAGAGATCAAAAATAATTACATTTAGAGTCTGTCAAACTTCCTGAGGTCTACAAGACCGCACAACGAGATGGAAATGTACTTAATTGGGGTTTTCCTAATCACCTGCGCTGTGGAAGTTTCCTGTGGCAACATTCCCCGAAACCCGAAAGGGGATCCCGCCCCGAGAAGGGGGTGCGCGAACTTAACACAAAATAACTACCTTGTTGTGAATAGAAGGGAGTTCGCGCTCGCTACAAGGAGCACATTCAAATAAGTTCATGCAGGGCGCTAATGGCTCCCGCTCCACCGCATGAAATGTTATTTAAATTTATTTTTCTTTCTACATGAAATCTGTGAATAAATAATGAAATAAAATTATCACTTGTGTTTGTCTTTATGTATTCGCAAATTTACATGCCAAGGGCGCGGGCTGGGCGCCTGCCCCCATTCCAGGGAGGCAACGAGACGAGATCCTCGCTTCACGAGATGTGCTCAACAAGATGGCTGGGGAATGTGAATTGAAAGGAATGCTTAAGAGCATGCCGCTGACACGTTGTACGTTCAACAGGGAAACGCAATCATCTCGGCTGAGCGAATTCTTTTATGTTGCCAAGGTGTAATCGGCTACAACTGAAATAACCAGCGACGGCGACGAAGGGTAGCGTGTGGCGGTGCTTAGCTGAAATGGAAGAAGTCAAAAATGTCCACACTGTCTGGGGCGTTGGCGGTGGAGGGGGCGGAGAGGATAAATCTAATTTGACTATCCCGTTTAAAAGGGTCCTTAATTTGATTTAATTTCGGTTAAAATATCCGCAAGCGTGTTTTTAGGTTTTCTCTTGCCCCAGCATAAACACGCATTCTCATGTTTTTGTTTTTTTTTTTGCTTTGCTTGGCTTGTGGGTGCGTGCGCTGTTGACCCTTGTCGGTGTCGGATGTGGCCAAAGACTGAATACTGAAGGAATGTAAATTCATGAGGGATGCTTTCGGCGCTGTGCGAAAAATGGTTATTGAATCTAATTTGTAAGAGAACATTAAATTCATGTTAAAAGTTCAACTAAGTTGATTAGTAGAAAAACATCCATTTATGTTTAGAATTTTTTTTGGAATTCGATTAGCACATTGCAGTTCATTAAGGAAAGGATCGAAGCAACAGGGAATTGCCCTCTGAATTTATAGGGATAGATTCTTCTTCTTCTTTGTGTGGCGCTACAGTCCGGGGTGGACCTGGGCCTCAACCAACATGCCTCTCCAACTAGCGCGATCCCTGGCTAGCTGTCTCCAGTTTCGCACACCAAGTTGGTTGAGGTCCTTCTCCACTTGGGTGCGCCACCTTAAACGCGGGCGTCCTCTGTTGCGTTGCCCGACAGGTTCGGATTCGAAGATTCTTCGGGCCGGAGCTGTGGTGTCCATACGCTCTACATGACCTAGCCACCGTAGGCGTTGGATCCGTAGACGCCTAACTAGGCTCATGTCGCTGTACAGCCCGTACAGTTCGTGATTGAATCTTCTCCTCCAGAACCCGTCAACACAAACAGGACCAAAGATCGTGCGTAAAACTTTTCTCTCAAAGAGACCAAGGACTTCTTCATCCGCTTTCGAGATTGTCCATGCCTCCGCGCCGTATAGCAGGACTGGGATGATCAGAGTCTTATATAGAGTCAACTTGGTTCTTCGAGAGAGGGCTCTATTACTCAATTGCCTCTTGAGCCCGAAGAAACAGCGGTTGGCAAGAGTTATCCTACGCTTGATCTCGGTACTGATGTTATTAGTACAGTTTACTCCGGAGCCGAGGTAAGTGAAGTCCTTGACTACCTCGAAGTTATAGCTGCCCATTGTGACGCTCTGTCCAAGACGTCGATGTTGTATGTCCTTTTTTGAGGACAGCATATACTTCGTTTTGCCCTCATTCACCGCCAGACCCATTTTAGCCGCTTCCGTCTCAATGTTAGCAAAAGCCTCACTGACGGCTCGCTGAGTTCTGCCAATCACGTCAATGTCATCGGCGTATGCTAACAATTGCACGGACTTCTGGAAGATCGTGCCTCTAGTGTTGGCGTGTGAGTTTCGCACGATCTTCTCCAGGACGATGTTAAAGAAATCACATGACAGCGCGTCGCCTTGTCTAAAACCTTTTTTGACATTGAAGGTCTCGGTGAGTTCGTTACCGACCTTGATGGAGCAGCGAGAGTTCTCCATCGTCATCCTGCACAGCCTGACGAGTTTGGCAGGAATGTCAAAACTAGACATGGCGTTGTATAGCTCGTCTCTATGCACGCTGTCATATGCGGCCTTGAAATCGACGAACAGATGGTGAGTGTCGATTTGCATTTCTTGGGTCTTTTCCAGGATCTGCCGTAGTGTGAAAATTTGGTCTGTTGTGGACTTTCCTGGCCTGAAGCCACACTGATATGGACCTATCAGATTATTAATGAATGGCTTCAGGCGGGTACACAAAACGGCAGAGAAGATCTTATATGCGATGGAAAGAAGACTGATCCCTCGATAGTTGGCGCAGTTGAAGGGGTCTCCTTTCTTGTGGATCGGGCAAACGATACTGAGATTCCACTCGTCGGGCATGCTTTCCTCAGACCATATCTTGCAGATGAGCTGGTGCATGCGCCCTACCAGATCATCTCCAGCTGCCTTAAATATTTCAGCGGGCAGACCGTCCGCTCCAGCAGCTTTGTTAGACTTCAGTCTTGATATTGCTACCTTGACCTCGTCTAAGTCTGGGGGACGGTATTCACGTCTGTCATCGTCCAGATTGAGTGGAACATTCTGCCTGACAGCGGTATTTTGGTCCTCATCGCCGTTTAACAGTCTGCAGAAATGATCTTTCCAGATTCTCAGTATCGACTGCGACTCTACTACCAGATGTCCATTTCCATCCCGACAGGCTTCTGTCCGAGTTTTATATCCATTGGATAATTGTTTTACCCTTTGATAAAACTTTCGGACGTCATTCCTGCCATAACACCTCTCCATCTCCTCGACCGCGCGCTTCTCATGCTCTTTCTTTTTTCTTCTGAGAAGCCGGTGCTCTTCCCTTCTCTTCTGTTCGTAGAGCTCACGAACAGCCCTCGTTGTTCGATGCAGCGTTGCCTTGTAGGCCTCCTGTTTGGCTGCATGTGCCTGCCTGCACTCGTCGTCAAACCATGGGTTCCTTCTAGGTGGTGTCGTAAAACCCAGCACATCAGTGGCAGCTTCTTTGATGGCTTCTTGACAACGACTCCATTCTTCTTCGATGGTTTGTGCAGGCGGCGTCGAACTAACAGAGAGTTTCTGGGAGACTCGGTCGGCAAAGATCCTGGCAGTCCGCTGCGATTGTAGCTTTGCGACGTCAAACCGTGGTGTTCGTTCTCGACTCCGTTGTTCTCGTGATATCCTGATTCTTACCTTGGCTACAACAAGGAAATGGTCCGAGTCAACATTGGCTCCTCGGAAAGTTCGGACGTCGAGAATGCTGGAGGAGTGTCTGACGTCGATCGCAACGTGATCAATCTGGTTGACGGTTGATTGATCTGGGGACCGCCATGTCCCTTTATGGATGTTGAGGTGTGGGAACCGCGTGCTAGCAACAGAGAGGTTACGTCCCATGACAAAGTCCACCAGCCTTAGTCCGTTACTGGACGTGGTGTCGTGTAGGCTGTGTTTCCCTATGACTTTAGCAAAGATTTCTTCTTTACCCAGCTTAGCATTGAAATCTCCTAGAACGATCTTGGTGTCAAAGCTGGGGCATTGATCGTATGTTCTTTCTAGGAGATCATAGAAGTCATCTTTGCTACTATCATCTTTGTCCTCTGTCGGGGCGTGGGCGCATATCAGGCTGATGTTGCCGAATGTAGCCTTGATGCGGATTGTTATGAGGCGTTCGCTTTTACAGTCAAAGCTTAAGACTTTTTGCCTAAGTCTGCCTCGAACAACAAATCCACATCCAAATAAGCGCCTCTCTCTGCTGCAATCACCGTAGTAGATGTCGCAGTTTTTCATCCTCTTCTTGCCCGGCCCATTCCATCGCACTTCCTGGATGGCGGTGATATCTGCTTTATAGCAGTCAAGGGCCTCCGCGAGTTCTTCGGCTGCACGTGGCCTGTTAAGAGACCTCACATTCCACGTGCAGAACCGAAAAGCATGGTCAGTTGTTCGTTTGCTGGGGTCGTCAACAGTAGATCGGTCAGTATCCGAGGCAAGTAGTCGTCTCTGAACAAAATTTTTTTTACGTGGTGAGGGTGTTAACCCCACGCACAACCCCCAGCTGGAAGGCCAGGCCCATTTATTTTACCCTTGGGCGAAGGGTCCGGATGACTCCGGTATCGGTAGCCTCGCTGAGGTTGTGAGTGCCGCCGTTGACCCTACACGATAGGGTTCCTCCGCCGCCAACTCTACTCCAAAATCCCGATATGACCTTGAAGGCAACCTTTTAGATCTGAGCTCCGAATATGTCAGAGTAGCTCTAAAAGGAGGTGTACCAGGTAGCTCTGGATGTCGCCGTTGGCTAATCTGATGATAAGCTCCTCCGCCGCCATCCGTAGAGAAGATGAGCCCTGATACAGACTCATCCACTCTCCCCCTCTCTCGTTTGCAGCCGCCAATGACGTCCCACGGGGGTTGGGTACCCCATCTTCAGTCGAAGGTGCTCGGCTCCCGGATTTCACCACGGGGAGGTGAGAGTAGGAGTTCATTGACAGAGGCTAAGTGCAGACGCCTGTGCCTGCATAAGTCGCTTGTCAACGCTTCGAAAGGGATAGATACGATGGATAAAAAAAAATATAAAAACGTTGACCCATTTGCATAAAAAGTTCCATGCACAATGGGGCAAAATGGTCAAATTGCGGAAAAAATTGAATTGGAAATTGTTACATTCGATTCGGAATGTGCCAGAATTGAAGCAACTGATGGACTGGGATGAGGTAGATAAAATGTTCGTAAGTTAGTCTCTAAGTCAAATTTAAATAAAGAGGCCAAGACCTAGGAAACACATACTTGAATATAAAAAAACTTCTCCTTTAATTGGCGCTACAGTCCGCGGTTTACCTGGGCCTCAACCAGCATGCCTCTCCAGCCAGCACAATCTTTCGCAGCCGCCTCCAGCTGCGCACACCAAGTTGGTTGAGGTCCTTTTCCACTTGTGTGCGCCATCTAGTGCAAGGACGTCCTCTGTTGCGCTGTACCAATGGCTCGGTATCGAAGACTCTTCGGGTCGGAGCTGTGGTGCCCATCCGCTCTACATGACCTAGCCATCTTAAGCGTTGGATCCGAAGACGAAGACAGTTCGTGGTTGAACCTTCTCCTCCAAACGCCATCAACGCAAACAGTACCAAAGATCGCACCCAGAACTTTTTTCCTCAAAACGACCAAGAGCTTCTTCATCCGCTTTCAATAGCATCCATGTCTCCACCATAGAGCAGGACTGGGATGATCAGAGTTTTATACAAAGTCCACTTGGTGTTTCGAGGGATGGCTCTGTTACTTAATTGCCTCTTGAGCCCAAAGAAGCAGCGATTGCCAAGAGTAATTCTGCGCTGGATCTCGGTACTGGTGTTGTTGTCCCTATATCTATTCCAGAGCCTAGGTAGATGAAGTCCTTGACTACCTCAAAGTTTCTGCTGCCCAATATGACTCTCTGCCCGAGACGTTGATGTTGTGCGTTCTTTCGTGATGACAGTATATACCTTTTTGCCCATCTACAGTCTATAGTTCTAATTTATACAAAAAAGAAACAAAGAGAAAAGAGCAGGTCGAACACGTTCCACATCATCCATGGCCCCGTTCATACGCGTCTCACAAGGAACCGTGAAACTCGGTATCACTGTTTTAACCAACCAAAGCGTGTTGTGTGTTCACATCACAGCGAGTTAATGTCTGCAGTTTGATGTCCAATTTAGATTTTAGATGGCCAACCCGAGTCAGTTGAGTCGGGTTCACACTGCGGCGAATGGTGCGCCTTTTATTCGTATCATTTTAGTTTTGAACAACTCGTTTTCACATAAATTCAACTCGGTTGAGACGGCTTGGAGGTAATTCGGTTTAATTTGGTTTAACTCGGCTTGTCAACTTGAGTTGATCCATCTCTATGGCTAACGGCTTTGTCATTGAAGTAGACAAATATTTGTCAAATGACTATAAGACACAAACCTTAGCCATTTCGTTTGCCTGGATGCCCATTGCGGTGTTGTGAACAAGCGGATAAATCGACATCGTAAGATTCGGGTTTTTGTTTATGAGACTCTGAAAAATGGAAATCATGTAAGTAAAGGTTATTCCAAAATCTCTTACCTCATTCCACTTATTGTGGCAGCATCTTTGGTGACTACTAAACATCATTCCATTGACTTTTGATTCATATGTATGCCTTGTGTCTAGAATTTGTAATGGCCTCAGTTTCTTTTTGTTTTTATGGAACGAAGAAGTGAGTGTTTTCTTGAAGTACACACGAATTGAAATACGTTATATTTACTGTAACTCGGCATGAGGACGATTTAAAGTCGTTGACTGCGGTACATTCAATTGTTGTGAAAATAAATCGTGAGCCAAGGGACGAGTACAATTTGTATGCACTTTGTGTGAAATACGGCATCAAACAAAAAGCCAACATTTTTCTCACAACTTGCTCTTTTTGGTACATTTTAAATGCCCGCTCATGGGCATGGCCACACACGTGGGTATCATCCATCAACTCCTTCCCTTTTCTGTTTAATAGTCCAATAGCCAATATTTGGGTGAAGACCGCTGACTAGGTAGTCGGTTATTTCCTATGGGAACAGATCTTGAACAAGTCTTAAATATGGAATATTTTTGCTGAGTGCGTTGTTGCAAATTTTTATCCTTGATTAGGAGAAAAATCAAATTGGCATTTTATTAGTAAGTGTTCGAACTGTGAACTCCGGATAAGAGGGGGTATCTGATTTCAACACATGTACCCTTCATTGTAAACAGGGCAGAGTACAGTGCTTTTGTTGGACTTAAAGCGCCGAAAAAACCCAAAAATTCCAAAGCTACACAAGAACCGACTTGGAGACAAGCAGGAATTGGGGAACGTCCTCTTGCAATCCCAATCGGAGTTTGGAAGACTTTGCATGTAGCTGGCATTGACGATAACAATTTCTCTATTGTCCCATATCCTATTTCTCAGTCAGTCAGATCCTCACGCATCAAGATCCAGAACCGACTAGGTTACTTATCACCGATGCCCGATGAAGGATCTGAGCCTGAGAAATTACTGCCTTCCGTCCGTGACAGTCCTGGGAGCGCTGCTTCCAATCATCAAGACCGGAGCTTTCGATTTTTTCTCTCCTCTTAGAAGCAGGAGGCTCGAAGCCCCTTTTTGCTGGAGCGTGTGGGTTTATACGCTCTACGCCTTTGCCTTCGGAACTACATCCATATCCTTCTACTGATCGTAGAGTTTTCGGTCAACTCCATTCGGCTTCCTCGCAGACGGGACCATATATCCAACGTAGAATTTGTTCGTTCGAAGACAAAAGGAATCAGCTCTGCAGTTTTGCTTAGTATATCGGCTCCATAAGGCAGGACTGGCGGGATAAGAGTTTGCAGAGCATGATTTTGGTCCTTCGTGTCAGGAGTTCCGAGTCCAGTTGTTCCGTCAAACCGAAGTAGCATCGGTTGCCAAGGCCGTTTCTACGTCGGATCTCCACTAAGATGTCATTTGTAGAGTTTGCATTTGCCCCGAACTAGACGAACTCCTTTACTACCGTCCAGAACAGCGGCGACAGCAACGTATGCCCAGTGGAAACAAACACCTTAGGATCGAGGACAGGCCGAGGCTTCACAGCTTGACATCCTAGAGGAGACATTCCTCCTACGGGGCGACTGTGAAGGATGTGGCCAGAGTGTGGTCAATGTTGAAGGTACTCCTGAATGGTATCACTGTTCCAATTGACAGTTAAGCGGCCTTTAAAGCAAGCTGTTTGAATGCTGCCGCCAAGAGTTGAAGACTTTCACGCAGAACTCGATTACTTTATGGTCGCTTTTTTTCTCCATATTTGTTTTATTTTTTATTACTTAGCTTAACTAACTAAACAAACCCTTACACCTAACCTACTGACCCTACACGGGTACTCTAAGCTATTCTAATTGCATATTCGTTCTGTGCCTTTGGGCTTATGCTATGTGGTCTTATTGTGCTAAAGGACACGCTGATTTCGTTTTATTTGTTTCGCCAAGAAAGTGTCTTTAAAAGCAATGCGAACATGTTCGCCTCATGAGAGATACTTTATGGTCGCCTCGAAGCACACGTACATAACTGGCGATAAAGCTTCGCCAGGAGAGCGCCCGCATTCAACCAATGCAAGGCAGTTCAATGTATCAAACCATCTCTTCCGGATCTTAAGAAAACCTTGAATGATCAGAAGTGAACAAAAGGCTTGACTCCCATGACATGGCCAAGAAGAATGGTGCAAAAATCAATAAACAAATTGACAAACAGTTTCTATCGATGGTTGACGAACCATTAAAGGTTGAGATGAAAACTCTGAGAGCACATTTCTTCCAAATATCCCTCAAAAATCACTTTTTAATAAGTTCACAACAATAAAAAGTAAGAAGAAGCAGCTCAAATAATGTACCCCTCATGGGACCCACATGGACATCATCCCAACTGAAGCGTTGCATGTACACGTCCACCCACGAACCTAAGCCAACAATTAACTTGAATAACTAAAAGAGAGACCAATTAAATTGGGGGATAAAAAGGGTTATTCGTGATTGAGCACTGATTGCGACTTTTTTTGGGATGAATCTGTAGGGAGGACTTCAATTAACAGCAACTCCTTCACATTGCATGTTTTCGATGCACTGCACTTATTTATTAACCCTTAGGGAATTTTTGAATATCTGCCGATAACCTCGAAAAAACTCAAAAAAGTCTGAAATTCGTTTGAACTTGGAAAGTTTTATTGGGATCATGAACTTGCAATCTGTCCAATCATGTGAAAGGAAGTACGTATTGCAGAAGTGAAGTGTTCATAGTGCCGAACTGAGACACAAAAATTCAGCGAGAATAGATGTGAGGATGAGTTTCCGTTGCTCTGTGGTGTGGTCGTCGTGAAATTCCAGCTCACACTGACCAGCATTTACTTTATCGAATAAAAGAAGAAAGTTCGAGTTTCCCAATTTGGATACACTCTTCCGTTCATCTTCTATTGAATCCGACGCATTCCATCCAATTAAATCGTTTTCTATTGTCAACAGAATCGATGAGATCTACCACAAAAGAGGGTGAGACAAAAATACAAAAAGCCTTTCACGTATCCCATTTCACATTCGTCCTTTATTTCCATCTCCATTCAATAATGCCAATGGAGCCAATGAATTCAGCGGGAGTCTCCATTCAATGCGGACTACACCACTTGGAAATGAATTCATTGTCCCATTGACATTTAAAGCACGTGCCTTTAGTGCAAGCCGAGACTAACGACCCCAATGGACACACACGAGTACATGCATGGGCCCATGTACAAGATACAAGTGATATGGTTAAATGGGCCACAATTGCGTTGAAATTCTTTTGTATTTTTAGCAAATTTCATTACGGTAGTGGAATGCTTGTGGTTTTCATTGATTCCAGAAGCCAGTGGCAGGGTTTGCTTTTAAATGGCACACAAAATGAAACGTTCCCGCAATATCTTGGTAATGTGCCATCGGGACAAGGTTGAGATGCCTTCATTTTGGTGAAACTGGTTATTCTATTAGCCACAATGGCGTGATGGGAGCCAGAAATGAACGCCATCAAGATGAACTGCAACCTGCTTACCTCTCGTCGTCTACCTCTTCTTCAGCAATCAGCAGACAACAACCACTTTAATGATTGCATCGAGCAAACACTGTGTATTTGTTGTGTCTACCACGTACCCCACTTATTTGATGAGCTGAGCAGAGCAAACTCCTCGTTATATTACCGTCCGGGAGCTTCGTTGGTGACTGGGCTTATTGCAACGGACAACGTTGAGCTAAGCTTCTTACATGATGCAATGTCTTCGGATCTCGTTGCAGTCCAAAGGAAGACGTTGCGTAAGCTCCTTGTAATAATCTCTGAGAGATTATGCCTGATGCCGCAGACAGAGAGCAGTTGTCATCAACTACCATAAATGGCAGCATTATCCCAGCACATGATAGTTCTCCGAGAGCGCCCTCCACACAAAGGTGCTCCACTCCGTATACTCGTGTCCCCTTGAGGATCCACCGAGTGCGGTTGAGACGACAGTTCGTTGGAGATGCGCTTTCATTTCACATGTCTGTCTGAATATCCTCGGGAACCTCATTACGATACCTCTCAGTCAAATCTTAAAACATTTCCAACACTCTCTTGGCAACTGATTCGTGATACGTCTTCTCAGGAGCTTATGCGCGATTCGCACATGTACCACATGCAGACACCCGGGCTTTTCGACTTGAGGGAAAGGATTTACGCACGATGCTCGATTCCTGCGGAGGAGGGAGTGCTTTGATAAATCGACATGCCATCAAATTGAGTTTGATTGACGTAAATCGGAAGTGACTTGTGAAGGGATTCTGTCAGTCTTTTGCTTGGTTTCTCAAATTTAATTCAGTTCGCCTACCGAAAAGTACTTTCACTTGATTTCCTCCCACGGAAATATATTCTATTCTTAGTTACAGTGATTCAATCACGGCTTTTGTTTAGACTTCAAATCAAGTGTGAACATGACAAGAGGAGTTACAAAAGAAAATGGGATGACGTGGGGACGCGTTGTACAGTAAATACACATACCCACTGAACATGGGAGTTGTGCACACCAGCGATTACACAAAAATTACAATTTGAGTACAGACTTGTGAGAACGGCCTTCACTAACATGTCAAGATGGAAATTGGAACTGAATACAATTTATTTGTGCCACTGTTCGTCGTTTACCATGGTTGCCTTTTCGAAGCAACGATGACGGTTGCGAACAACTCGCTCTGGCGCTGAGCGTGAAATGTGTTTTCATCAGCAATCAGCTTTTGTTTTTCTCATGAAAGGGAGGACTTCAAATTTATAAGGGACTCTACAATCAAACTCACAAGTAGCTGCAGTGCGCGCCGTACACACCGTAGCTCTGGCCCAGGCTGAGCTCCAACAGCAACCTTTCGTGTTATGCGTTCTCCGAGGAGTGGAGGAATTTTCGACGTACAGAGGAGTATTTGAATCAAAAACTTGGACAAAGGTCGATTTTCTTAAAAGTAAAATTTTGAAGTAAGTGCCTTACAAGGCAGATGGTAAATATTGTAAGTGTTTGCAGCGAAAAAAAGCTGATCCTTTTCTTGACCTTTATTGCAATTCTTGGATATTTGTTGAGTATTGTTTAGAGAGGGATTGCGAGTGGCTATGATTGCAAACCTGAAAAGTTCAAAAGCCGAATTCTATTGCAGGCATGAGAAAATAGTTTCAGAAGCATGCAATGTTTTTCTTTGTTCTTTAGAATTACAGTGGAAAAAATACTCTGGAAGTGTAAGGATTTTGGTGTTTTCTACACTGCCATGCCCTATTGATTAAAAGGCTATGATAGATTTGACTATTCGCTAAACAATATTCTAAAGGAATTGATTCCGGATAAGGAAATGACGTGCGAATGAAACGTTTGCTTGAAAAAATTCTCATCCGCACTAATGTCGTGCAAATCAGTTGAGCCAATTGCTAACATCGAGTAAATAGAAATAATAATAACTTGGGTGGCGCTACAGTCCGTAGAGGGCCTACTTACTTTCTTATCAGGCCGACGACCCATGAAGGGACCGAGCCTGAGCAATTGCTGCTTTCTTTCGGTGAAATTCCTGGGCGCGCTACTTCCAGTCATCAAGGCCAAGCTGTCTCACATCCGCGATGACTTGGTCTTTGTACCGGGGGATCGCTCTTCCTCTCCTTCTCCAACCAGATTCGAAGACCCTCTTTGCTGGAGCGTTGTTGTCCATTCGCTCGATGTGGCCGAGCAAGTGTAGTCGACAGATTTTTGCCTTCCGGACTACATCCACATCCTTGTAGACGTAGACGGGACCATATATCCGACGTTGATATTTTTCACCAGGATTCAGCTCTGCAGTCTTACTTAATGTCCAGCTTTCGGCTCCATAAAGTAGGACTGGCAGAATAAGGGTTTTTTAAAGCATGTCTTGGTCCTTCGAGTTAGAAGTTTCGAGCGCAGTTGTTTTGACAGACCGAAGTAGCATCGGTTGCCAAGGGCGATTGCCCGCTAAGCAGCTGTTGGAAGTTTTGCTCAAACACATCCAATATTACTTGTGGGTCCGTAACTAGGTTACCCTCGCAATTTCGAAGAGCCTGGGTGCCTTTCCTAAAGTCTGTGGCCAGGCTTTTGACTTTTTTGAAAAAGGCCAGTATTTTTTGTTTGTCCCTAGACTCTTCGATATCCTTGGTCTGTGATGGCTGGAAGGGATAGCGCAACATCAACATCTGTACATTGGAGGCTCACACAACGAGGGAGACAGGTTGCATCCCCATGAGCATCATAATGGGTCCAATAGGACCTAAGTGAGACGTGGACCCACCACGCTTACCCACAAGCCGTCAAACATGGTAATCGCGATAGAAAACAAACATTTCTGTCCATTCAGTTATGTATGCATATATTGCAAGACGAGTTCAACGCTTCATCTGGTCGACGTCGTAACAATGCCTGCAACACAACGGTGATGCACATTCGGACTGAGCCAAAAACAACTGAAATGTATCAAATATTTCAACCGCTGTTCACTAACAACAAATAGCAGCGCAATTGAGGTAATCAAAGGTATACATACCTAGGAGTTGCTGTCGATGAGCATTTTCTCTTAAAATTAAAGCCGTGCGTTTTCATCTTAAGACCACTTCCTTTGCAGTCACTGAACTTAGGCGTTTCTCAAACGAAACGCAAAAGCATGTGCACTTCTCATTACCAGTCGCGTATTAGTTACGGTGTACTGGCCATAAGCCACCCACTGAATACAAGAAGACGTTTATTCGGGGAGCTCACATCTTTTGTGGAGAACGGAAACTAGGACGCACAGCGCATGAATTTATTCGCTTCCACAGGTTTTTTTTAAAGTGAAGTTAAAGAATGTCTTAACGAATTTTTAATTTCATTCCGTTTTCCTATCCACCTGATTTCCGCCTAGAAGCACATGAATCGCATATCACTCACGGAATGCAAGAACTGTACATCTTGCACACAATTCATGTACCTGTCTCGAATGTTTGTTCGGAAAATTTATTCAGCCCACCCTGGGGCTCCTCTTCTAGGAGCACGTTTTTCACCTTTCGAACGGAGGCTGTGCTCTCTCTGCGTTGCTCTACGACTAAAGTGAGTGTGGCTAATGTAGGAACACTTTGCCTATGCGTCTGACAGGCACACGTACATCTACGCACTTGGATAAGTTGCTACAAATTGACATGACATCACAATAAATTTGAGTGGCGTTAAGTCGAGGCGTATCACAGGGGAATTTCCTCAACATTTCTCGGTTTTTCGCAGTCTGATTTGTTTCTCCATGAGAATACTTGTATCTCACATCGTTTTGACAGATCCATGACTGGGGAGTTTGAGAGTAGCTCCTGCCCCACCTGGAACGGGAAGATGTGGCTTTAATTCTTGTGCAAATGTGTGCACACATGACTGAGAAACCGTTTGTCGAACAAAATCACACATGTCGAGTGATGCACTCATCTCGTCCGAGTCCCAGGAAAATAACAGCAATCTTCTGGCGCATATTTCATTCTAATCAAATGAAAAACTTTCGCAAGACTGCATTAAATCAATTTTCTCCTTCAACCGAAAGTGGTAGCCTTTAGATTGTATTATCAGGTGATAGAAGCTGTGATTCAGTTGAGTTCATTTTTCCTGGAATTGAATTGAATTGAATTTTGAGGAAATATCATCTCTCCCAGCCTGGAATACCCTCGGTGTGAGGTTCTATATGTGTGTGCACGGTCCTTAAACCTATTGGCTTCTTTTTATGTTCTTCCTCATATTTCCTCCGACTCTCGTTTCATTTCATTTTGTCAAAGAGAATTAAATTACGTTCAACGTCCAATGTATCCCGTCATAATGGAGGCGGTAGGGCAACTTGAAGTATTTATAGCACAAGGATGCAGCGTATTCGAACCACACAACATTTATGCGAAAACAACATTCTGTGCGTCATAGTCTCCCTCGCTTCTGGCTCGTATCCTTTGAAAGTCAAAGGCGCCCTCAAGAGGTTTTCCTTTTTTTCCTTCATTTTGTCGTTTTGCTTCGCTTTTCGTATCGTTCTGCATTTGAAAATAGATATCTTTCATTATGGGACATAATTGATATTCAGCGGGAGTCATCTCGAAGTGATATGGAACTCAGTCAGTCTATTATCCAAGAGCCGAAACCTCAAAAAATGAGGAGGAATTATTGACTACAGAATCATTGAATGGAGCTGTGTACTCAACTATGATGTCACCGTCGCTTTGATCTTACAGTCAACGACCGGAATGTGTATTCACTTCATTCTTATGCTTGGGAGAAGTAACTTTTTATTTAGAAATTCATTTTTGTCGTTTTTTCGTGGTGGCCCGTGGCGCTGTGGGTATGTGCGTCGACCCTCACCTCTTTCGAGTTACTGACAATGCTCAAAGAGTATTTTTTGTCTAGAAAAGACCCAAACTTGACCGTTCAGATTCGGCATAGAACGTTTGGTCCCTTCCAGTCGTGAAAGAACAATAGCACGCACAACACGAATGGCTGTTGAGAAGCTAGACCCGGGGGCTGTAAGGCTATCCACATATATGTATACTTATTTTGATCGTTCGGAACCTATTTTTCCTCTTTTCTGACCTTGAAGTCATTCGTCGAACGAATTCTTCATGTATACCGCAATGGGTCGAGCCTAGTAGGCATCAGTTAAGTAATGCAATACTGAATCCACACAAAGCCCAGATATAATCAATCTGTAGGAAAGATTACTTGCTCATATTTAAACTTGATCGAGAAATGTACCTCGACTCAGATGGGTAAATATATATTGACAAGAGCTAAGGTTGTTAAAAAATTCATTTGAAAAAATTGTGTATGACGAAAAGCAAAGTTTAGGTTAGATCGTGGAAGCTCAGCCTCACATAGAGATACTGGTCCTACTGGTCCTACTGGACTGAAGTCCACTGTGGCTTTGATTAGGCAAAATATTACAGTAGTTTTGCAAAGTTTATGGGATGTTGTGGTTCACGGCGGCCATATACTTGAATGTTTTCAAGAATTGTTGACCTAGACAGACAGAACAGAAAATTCTGCTTCTTTTCTTCAGTTTGTAGCAGATTTTAACGTTTAATAGCACCGCACAGACCCCTTCATGCTGCCATCTGTGTAATTGAGTTCTCCGACTCACATATGCTTTCAAACCAGTCAGCATTATTATGAAATGGGTGATGGATTGTGGGTAAGCTGTATTAATATTGGGAAATATGTATAAAGTTGTTGTGTCAGCCGGGGAGAATGGGGTAAGAAGTTTCTTCAGAGGATGCAACGACCTGAAAATAACGCAACTCGGCAATAATTGCAATGAAAGACACAGAAACTACTTATATGGGTTTTTGTTCAACGAAAGATTCAGACTTAGGAGCCACGTAGATTCGATCCTTAAACGGGCAGGTTCTGACTAACATTTGGTATAACCACTGCTCCGAAGAAGGACTTAGTCTTAGAACGACATGCTTATTTTCAATCCGTCTCTCTGTTTGTCCGGAAGATTTCAACAATGTGCACCGGTCTTCCGCACTGAAATTTATCCCAGCAAAAAGGATTTATGAAGAAGCGAAGATCAAATTACCCTCCTTCAACTTTCCAGTAAACTGTGCTAGCAGTCACCCAAATCTGGGTTTTTTTTAAAATAAAACACTAATTATTAATGGGAAAGTAAAAATATTTTTTCAAAGTATTGGCCATTGTTTTCCACACATTTTGACCACCTTTCTGGCAATTTGTGAATACCACGCCAATAAAATTGTTCGTCTTTTAAAGCAAACCAATCAGATACCTAATTTTCCACTTCTACGTAGGAATCGAAGTGCTGCCTAGCCACCGCGTGTCCCATCGATGAAAACAAATGGTAGTCGGAAGGAGCCAATTCTAGTGAATACGGCGGGTGGGGTAGCTGCTCCCAACCAAGTGTTTGAATTGTATCCTGACCCAGTTTTGCTTTGTGTGCAGGTGCATTGTCATGGAGCAAAATTACCTTGCCGTGTCTTCTGGCTAATTCTAGTCGTTTCTAGATCAATACCACATCTGGGTCTGGTCCCACCAAACACACAGCATTGTCTTCTTGCCGAATCGGTCTGGTTTTGCAGTCGATATTGATGATTGTCCCGGATTAACACATGATTTCTTCCGTTTGGGATTCTTAGGATAAATCAATTTTTCATCGCCAGTAATAATCCGAAGCAAATCCGATTTTCTTACGTGTCTCTGAAGCAAAATTTCACAAGTGTTTTTCCGGTTTTCCATCTGTCATTCATTCAATTCATATGGCACCCATTTTCCACACTTTTGGATCCTTCCCATAGCTTTTGAACGGTCAGAAATTGTTTGTTGTGCAACATTTAACATTTGGCTCAAAGCGTCATCTCCATCCTATATCGTTTGCAATTCGGCGTCTTCAAACTTTTTTGGTGGTCTTCCACGTTCTTCATTTCTCACATCTAAATCATTACCATATTTCTGAAACGTTGAAAATATCTTTTGCATGTTGCTTCTGATAGAGCATGATCACCATATGCCTCGACAAGCATTCGATGCGACTCTGCAGCACTTTTCTTCAAATGAAAACAAAAAATTAATGATCTCCGCTAATCATCACTCTCTGGTACAAAATTCTACATTTTTAACACGATGAACAAATACGTTTTTGTCTGTTCAATGACTTGATGTATACTAAATATTGTTCACATATGTCATAGCAAACAAACAAAAAAGAAAATAAGGGCTCGTTCACATGTTCAAATGTTCCGCTATACCTGGTATACAAGAGCTGTAAAGACTTCCTTTCGAGCCTAACCACCGATATCTTCACACCACGGCAGTCATCCATCCTAGACTTAAGCTCGATAAAACGCAGTTCTATAAGAAGAACAACATCGGACACTTCCGCGACTGGCCTCTGTTGGATGTATGGATTTTTTATTTTTATCAAAAAAACACAACAAATGAAATTAATTAAATGTTATAACTCTGATGGAGCATGCCACATACAATTAAGTGAAATAAGTCAGGCCGTTATGGTTGAGCCGGCATTTATACTTTAGTTGTAAGTCTTATGTAAGCCATTTGAAAAATAATGCTTAACCGCAATGTCTTTGGCAAATAGGTTAATGGGAGGTGCATCATCTGTAAGTGTTGATTTTCTAGCTTCCAATATTCCAATGCACTTGAGGTGTTGTAACTTTTCAAGTTTTTCCTCAGTGATCGGGGCTTTCCGCTAAACCAAGGCTTATAAGATTGCCAAGAAACCCAGAAGAAATATTTAAAATACAAAATGATTTTGGCTCTGACCTTCTGCGGGCTGTAGCGCCACCCATATTATTATTATTATTATCTCAGATATTAGATTCTAGCTAGTCTAGTCTACCAACCACGAATTTCCACCTCATTAAATACTCTTCGTAGGGGCCAATGATTACTGCCATTTCATTCAACCACGAATCTTGTCAATAAAACCGCAAAATACACACGACATATGCTTCAGCCTCCTAGTGTAGAAGAATTTATCTTCGCTGAGAACAGGACACCGTTTGAGCATCGTCAAGTGACCTTCTTTCTTCAAGTGCAAAAAAGCCCTTTACGTCCATTTTTTTTTCTTCTATCACTTCCCCTTTCCTTCCTTCTGTGCCCGACTAAAGTAATCTGTTTCGTCGTGACCCGACGGCTGTCGATGTGTTAATGTGTTCCCTCAATCGATAACCGACATTACGGGGAGACCTAGAGGATATTAGCTCCACTCAACAATTCGACAATCAGGGCGATGCCGGCGAGGATGGGAAATTCTATCGATGAATTACACGACGGAGTCTGTTTGCAGAGGACGTTGCTCAGGGAACGATGCCAGGCTTTTGATCCTTTACAATTTCGAATTAAAGGAATCGTTCTTGTAGGAGTGGTGGTCATGATATCAAGGGGTCCCCTCTTTTCACTCGAATCAGTCAATAACTTGATGCTAATTGAAAACCAAATTAATTCCATCAACTCATACCAGCACATGTAGTGCGTGCAGATGAGTTTGGCTTTACTCGACCATGTGCATATCTGTTTGCGGTTGCCACAGACAGAGATTGAGTGAGTGACGAAACATGTAACTGAGTTGAATTAACCGCGAAATCCACAGCTCTACAGGGACGGATTGAGACAAAGTGAAAGAAATGTTGCCGATGCTGCCGTAATAAATTCGAACGATTTTTCAACAGAATGGGGTAAAGCAACTGACTTCAGATGCTATCCACAGCTAAGAGCTATTTTCTCTTCATTACAGTCATTTGCACAGTTATCTCTTCTTCGACCTGCTTTCCTTCGTGTATTTTGGGGCAAATGTTATTTAGATAATGCATTGTATGTATAGTACGGTTGCAAACACAAACACGGAAGTGATCTCGAGGCCGTCGAGGCAACGCTCTTAGTAAAGATAACTAATACGAATGCTTGTATAAGCGGGCAGCTGTCCTATCAGAGTTCGCCCTTGTCAGTGTTTAATCAGAGAATGAGCAACCAGCAACCAAGCTGCTCTGGCTCGCACTAATCAATCACTGAGGTCCTGTGCACCAAGGACTACGTACGGGCTCCCTATTGCGTCCTCCCAAGGGTACATTGGTGAAGGATTTTGCATTCATTCTATATGGACAACTTTTGCGTTACATTTGTGGACAGCATAACCAAAGACTGAATGTAGAACTATTCTCATTTAAGGACCAAGTCAGGATTCATCTATTCTTGAAATGGTCCAAGTCACCATTAGGTATGATCTAGTTCCTTTACAACGTCCAGTTGTTAGTTCGGGCCTTCTACTACTGCCACATCGATCGGCAGAAGTTTAGTTTCGTTTAATTTTTGAGAGTCAAAGTAGAATACGCCATTGACTGCTTCAGGAGTGCATCTTGGTGATGTTATCCCTATGAAATAGATGACGTGGTTAATGACCAGACTACTGTGTCGTTAGTTGAGCCTGCGGTGTAGTGTTTGCGATTAAAAATATATAACTGGTGTCAACAACAAGTTGGTGTTCCCAAGCAGTCATCTATCTTAATAATTGTCTTTGGCAGGTTCTCCTACAGCAGTGTTTGAAAAAAAAGGATTTTCATTTGATCATTTATTTTGCTCTACTAAAAAAATCGGCAGCCAATCTCGAATCAAAAGCACATAAGGATCACAGATGAACCGCTCAGCAGCTGCCGCAGTCAGTCTTCGATTGATTTTACTTTTCTATTGCTTTCGGTCACCACCACAAGTGGAAGCAGAAGCAATGTCATGACTTCGGCAGTCGGCAGCAGTACATTCAATTGCTTTTTGCTGCCTTATCACTCAAATAATCCTTTTTCCTTTTTTCATTCTTCCGACGGCACTTGATGTCTGACCCGACCCTAAGCAAATTCATCATCAGTGATAGTTGTGTGCTTTTGCTTAGACTCTGGCTGCCGATTATTTTAGCAACAAACAGAGTTTGTTAAAAAATTTCAAGAATTTGAAAGAAGACGAAGCCGTCCCAACATGATCTAATGTTTTTAATCTTGGTTAAAATCGTGTTGGGCGCGATGGTACAATGGGATGAATGATATGAGTTTCACAGAAGAAGTCACTGCCCAAGGCACGTAAGCTTGTAGTGGCTGACTGCTAATGGTAGTCAAACTTAGGCCAGGGAAGGCCCATTGTGATAACACGCGGAATGACTTCTCCTAACATCGGAACCAGTTGGTGCTTCTAATGAAGCGACTTAGCTGGCATATGCTGGCGCTGTTTAGCTCATTGAGGATATTGAAGTAGTAGGCCTTTAGGTGTAGGAACCATGGCTAGCCAGATCGCTGCAGGAGCATAGTAGGTGAGGAGTGTTTTCTTCCTCCTCTTCATCCATGCAACTTCTGCAGAATCATAATATGGGACACCCATCCTGCGAGCATGAGTGCCAATTGCACAGTGCCCGGTTATGACTTCTGTGTTCTTAATGAGTGTTTGCTGAGTCTGAGTAGACTGAGTCACCGTTTTAGGTTAAGTGATGGCCAGATTTCTTTTGTTTTAAGGCAAGTGGTGCCTTCTAGCCAGCTACCGGCATGGAAGATGATACCCCTGCTATTGATAGGGACGAGGTTGTACCACACCTGGCGAGTTCATCGGCTTTGCAGTTTCCTGGTATGTCACAGTGTCCCAGCACCCACATGAGGTGAATGTTAAAATGCTCAGCCATCTCGTTAAGAGACAGGCTGCCATTGAGGGATGCTTTTGAGTAAAACAGTGCATTGTCCAGGTATTTTATAGCGGTTTGACTATTGGAATAGACAACACGTTCTGTTTGAGCCATGAAAACGCCTCTTTAATCGCTACGGTTTTTGCCTGAAAAATGCGACAGTGATCAAGGAGCTTCAAGGAGACAGCAATGTTGAAGTATTGGCAATACACACCCGCACCCGCACAAGGGATCATCCAACGTCTGCCTATTAGACATCCAGCCCGATCTGGATGGAATGCTGATCGAGAATTTCTTCTCGACGATAGCCTGGGGTATTAGGCGGTCAGTGTCGCTAGGAAGGAAGTTGAATTCCTTGAGAATGGTTGAGTGGCCAGTGTTGAGTTCGGACCACAATCGAAGTGTCTTGAGTCTCAGGGCTGTTCTTACTGCTGCTTGTTTCCCGAATATTTCCAGAGGTGAAAGATGGAGGAGAATATTCAGTGCGTTTGACGGAGTACTTCTTAGTGCTCCGCTAATGCACAGGCAGGCCAGTCTTTGTACTCGATTGGGTGCCTCGCCGTTGATACCTTCGTTTAGTGTTGTCCACCAAACTGAGACTCCATACAGAAGAGGCAGTGAGACAATAGAGGTAAAAATCCAGTGAGCGATGAGTGGTTGTAAGCCCCATTTGTAAAAGGACAGATGAGGCTTTCTTGACTCTTCCCTGGATGTTGAGCTTCCAGTTTAGTTTGCTATCCATGGTGAGACCCAGAAATTTCGCTCTGTTCGCTGTTATATAGTGCCACACAGCAGTGTGGATCTTGTACCTTCTCGTGAAGAGTACAATATCCGTTTTTTGTTAGTTAACGCCGAGTCCGCATGTTTGTGTCCATCCTTCCAGCATGTTGAAGGCATTCTGCATTATGTCTCTAAGAGTAGGGACGAATTTGCCAGATGCCGCAATGGCAATATCGTCCGCATAGGGAATGACGTTGCATCCTTCCTCTTCCACGTTCCAAAGAGGGGAGAGGGAATACCTCCTTGTGGGGTGCCCCTATTAACTCCTCTATGGATCTTAGCGTCTCCCATCCGAGAGTGTATTACCCTGGTGGTGAGTAGCTGATGAATGAAAGCCACTAAGGACTTTCCGATCCCGAGGCTGTTAAGCGCAAGTGAAATTGCTTTTGGTTTGATATTGTTGAACGCACCTTCTCGATGGTGCCTATCAGTGAGTGGAGGGCTGTCTCTACAGACTCACTCTTATTGTAGGCACTTTGTGCAGATGAGGGTCTGTGTGCTTGAATAGCTTCTCTAATATATTCGTCTATTAGTATCTGCAATGTTTTCAGATTAAATGAGGAGAGACTGATTGGTTTGAGGTCCCTCGGTTCGGCATAGCCAATGTAGCTTCTAGGTACCTCTAAAGTTGCGTCACCCAGTACGTATTCTTGTGCAGTTAAAATAAAACGTCTCATATCATCAAACAAGCAAAACAAAAATTTGCTTAGAACTTATTTGGCAGCAGCACACATCCAGTTGTCCCAAATTTCGCTTTGAATACGTAAAATCTCCCAGCGACCGCGTCCTATTTCACTGTCACCAATATCGGTTAATTTGTCATTTGAACGACTACAAAATTGCAGGGCACCCCATTGCCAGTTCTGTGAAGAGCACGAAATCCAATGCCGCCATAAAGCAAACGAATTCCGGGTCAGATACAGCCCGCAATCAGTGCAATTCTCCGTACCCGTTGGTCCTTTTTGGATGGGAATTCAGTTTCGGTTTCCCAAAATGGTGTGACCGTAAACCTTGGGCCAGCCATCAATTTCAGAATTCCTCTCGTGTTCGGGGCAACACTCTATTTACATATGGCCCCACAACTCCCCGACAGAGCCCGAAACTATTGAACTCAATTGGACTTGAAATAGTTTTCGTTCGATTTAAACTGAAAATTGGTTGGCCCCTGGATCGTATGCATGCACTTGTGTGTGTAATCCTTTTCGAACAAGGATTACTTAAGTGGTGACTTTGTTATTGCGGGTTGGTTATTTATTTCTACAATCCATCGTCTGCTTTGTTGCGGTCTGTGATGGAGTATGCTGACTTGGTTTGAAATTGCATAGAATAAATTTGATTCCTGGAAGTGTGGTGGACGTGTGCAACGAGTCCTCTGGCTGTCGGCACTTGGAATAAATTAGCATCTGTTTTCTGTTGCCTTTGAAGTCCATCAGGGGCTTTCGCGGAAAGGCACTTTGCCGTCTGTTGAATATGCGTGTTTTCAGACAGACGGGGGGTCACGCTGGCCAATCGTTGTATTTTTGCACTTGGAAGGCCACTGAGGAGTAAAGCCATCTCTCGAAGAATCTAGACTTATGTGAGACGTTGATAGTGCCAGTCCTGCTGTATGGGGCAGAAGCATGGACATATACTACAACGGACGAGGATATTCGTTGTCGCTTCGAGAGAAAAGTCATTCGAATTATTTTCATTCCCGTATGCGGATGGACGAACTGTACGGGCTGTACAGCGACATCGTGTTAGCATCTCTCGCCTCGGATGACTAGGTCACGTAGAGCGAATGGACATCAATGCTCTGGCCAGGAAAGTCTTCGACTCCAACCCCGAGGGGCAACGGGGTTAGGGAAGATCACACCCCAGCTGGTGCAGCAGCTAGAAGCTGAATAAGTTGAACGTGCGTGGCTGGAAGCAACTTGCACACGACCGGGCTAAATGGAGTGGCATGTTGGCTGAGGCCCAGGTCCACCATGGACTGTAGCGCCAATCAAAGAAGAAAAAGAAGAAGAGCGTTCTTTGAAAATACTTTATGAAGCCATTTTATGTTCCAGCAATTTATTGAATTAAACTATTATATATAAATCATTTATAGTAAGATTTAACAGGGTCAGGGGAGTCTTGCGCATCAAAAGCAAAGTTGGCTGATTGCTCTCAACTGCACAGGAAATGCACAGTAAATGCACAGGTCAAGTTGACGGGCTCCTCTTGGCGCCCTCTACATAGCCTGTTCTGCAAGCGCTTAAGGGTGAAGCAATGTATGCAGTGACCTCTTGTCTAGGGGTTTATACCAGGACCCGGTCCTCCAGGTTCGAAGATTTCGCGTGGTGTAAACTTCCCCACTGTGTAAAAAAACTTTTAGTTCTGACATAACAAGGTGCCTCGGGTACGGATGACTCTACTGCTGACGATCATGGAAGAGGAAAAGAGTTTTGGTTCTGCGCGTGGAAAGTGAGTTGTCTTAACAGACCACGTGTAGCCGATAAACTTGCGCAGGCTTTCTTGTTAACACATATGTTTGTAGCTTGTATGAAGGGTTAGGTCTGCTTACATTATCGTCCACTCCGTCTTTTCAGTGACATCGACATATTCAGAGGAGTGATGGTCAAGAAAACAGCGACTCAGGCGGCGCTAGCAAGTGGAAAGAGATATCAACCAAATGTGCACGAGAAACGGGAAGCAGCTAGCTAAAGATCGTGTCGATTGGAGACGCTTGTTGGTCGAAAAATAGGTTCACCCGAACTGCAACGTCACTCTAAGTAGGTTAGTACCGCTCAGATTGACGGTAGCTCCTACATTAAAAATAAAGTTGCTCAAATTCCAAAACATCGCCATAAGTCTTTCTATTCACCTCTCGGGTATCATATTTCTAATTTTTCCAGAACGCCAGAGCTGCTTAATCAGAAGAGTCACGTGACCACGCCGATTTTATCGTCGCCCATAAGAGTAACTCATTTCCAGCAAACAACTGGTGTCATCGGCATGATATCATCTTCAATTGACTGCGCTGCGAGAAACCATTCCCCGCTGCACAGACAGATTGTCTTGGCGTTCCAATTAACTTTGCCAACAGCGTCGCCTCACACTGGGCGGGTTTCATAATAAGGATTTCTATTTTTAATTGAGCTGTAATTGAAAACAATTTTGTAAAATCCAAATTAAACTTTTCAAATCTCACAGAGAGGGCGGAGTGACTCTGAATGAAATGAGTTCTTGTGCTAATACCCGAACGAGAGCCCCCCAAAGACGACACAATTCCTTGTGGGCGAGTAATTACACAAAACGATGTCGCAGCTGAGGGTGCTCGCTTTGAACCCCTTTACAAATTACATCTGAACGTCGTCGTCGGCCCCCAGGGGGCCACTACGAGTGTCAAGGCATTTTAATTTATCAAATTTACCACTTGTTCGCCTGGCAACATGCTTTGCGAGACGAGATATGTTATTGCACTTGTAAGCCAGGTCCCTTTGGCAGTAATTTCTTGGTGCTCTCGGCTACAGAGTTGTCATTCTTGGAAAAGGGTCAAATATGTTGGAATTACTGTGACACCACAAAGAAGAGATTCATTAAAGATTAATTTTCCTTTTCCTGCAAGGCCCACCCCCCCGTGGCATGGTTGTCATATTCAATCCGTTTGACCTAGGGAACGGGGGCACTGCGTACCGAGTCCCAAAGTGCGTGGTAACTTGTTACTGTGTTCGGTGGGGTTCATCACGTTCTTCATCGGGGCCGGGATGGGCTTCTTTGCCTCGTAAGGGGAAGGGATCGACAGGTTCTTGCCGAGTCCGACTGGAGACGTCGAGGCCCCAACCCCTTTGTGGTCACATGCCGAAAACATTCAAATATGTGTTATTCAAGAACGTCACCACAGCTTTAAGGCTGCGTGTCATCCCCGGAAGCCGAAGATTTGTTAAGAGATTTTCGCTTTAAAAGAGCCAGGAGCCAGACGACGTAGCGAGGCAAGTTCCTATCAGATGCCCACGTCTCCGAAGAGGAAGGCGTACTCGTGTCTATTCGTAACCCTTTTCGGCATACGGCGAACTTGCTTTATCATCCAGAAGCCAGTCAAAGCGCTCGTTGATTTATATCGTGGGAGATATCACTTCGAAACTCGCTTCCCGGAAGCTACCTTCCAGCCCACGCCGCACCAATAAATCACGACAACCTACCCCACTCTAGTTCGCGTCTGATGAGATTTTCGTTTATAAAACGCTTCGGTAAAATTGCGGGAAGCAGAAGCGGTCGGTCTTTGCCTGTCAGGGCGCATCTAGGGGTGTGCCTGCACTCCCTCGCACGAAAGAAAGGGTAACCTTGTCACTTACCAGCGTGAGCACATGGCGAAGATGTGAATGTTAATGAGTCGCCTGATTTTCATGAATAATGTACACCCTAGGATGATAATTTCATGCGCGTGGCTTATGAAAGTCCGAGACGACAGGATGCAGCGTCACACCAACGCGCACAACGAATCAAGGATATTCAAGGAATAAACTTGCCAGTCGTTTCCTTCCCCTCCCCTCCCCCCACTACGGACAGTTATCCTTTCCGGCATTCGTTGCCGATTTTGGGGCTTTGCAAAGCCATTCAAGATCTATAAAAATTATACACACACTCGTACTCCCCGGGTCGTTTATTTACTTTTCGGTCTGCATCCCCCTTTCATCCAAAGGATCTCCGGAGAATAGACTATACATGCGAAGTCAAAACTTCTAAGCGATTCTCTATCTGCCTACGTTTCGAACGGATATGGAACAAAAACTGTTCGTGTCTTCTTTTTCTTGGTTATTTATGCATTATTCATGAATTGTTTTGAATCGGAATACATACCAACGCCTCGGCAATTGCTATTCGGCAGAGGGTGGCGGACGGTTCTTTCTTCCACGATGTCCATGGAGAGTGCTGCTAAAGTGTGCAAAAAGCCTTAAAATATGTGCTTCATTAGGCGCGGGGTAGGTTCGCTTGGGCAGAGAGAGAGCGGCGGCGGTGGCACAATAAGAAAGCAAAAAAGTTGCAGAAGCTCGCTGAGTAGGGTTTCTTGGGATTGGCTTTTCTCGGTTTTGCCTTCCACTTCAAAGAAATGTAAAGGACGACTTTCAGGAGAATGTCCTTGAAAGTCTGGTAACCTGAAGTTTTAAGTAGAAAATATGAATTCATGTGAGAATAGGAGAAGCGCTCATCCCTTGCGACCAGGTGTGGATCCTTATGATAAGGTATTGCCTGCCACAACTACGTGTCTAATCCTGTCAGATAAATAGGGGGAAGATTGTAATTGAATATCAGAAATTGTGTGTATGAAAGTCAGGTGAAAAGGCAGAGATTATGCTTGTTTTGAAAAGGATTAAAGCATACATACACAGATTTTCGATCAACGTTAATGGGGACATTAAATGGGAGGAGAGAAACAATGTGGCAAGAATGCACCGGAGAAGTGGTGCGGCTCCTGATGTTCGAGTTTCTGTCTGATCAAGTCACACATCTGTGGGAAGAGGTGAGTACCTAGTTAGGACTACGTTCCAGTCCAACCCCGGTCCAGTCCTGGCAACTTATTTATCACGTCCACTTTTCAAATGTCTCTAAATCCAACATGGTTCTTTGATATACTCGGCAGGGATCTCAACAAGTAACTTAAAAGTAGATATACCTTATGACCACCAGCCAAGCAGCTGACTCTAGCGAGAGCCAGGCAGGTATAAATGAAATGTGTCAAGGTCTCCCTCTTAGCTAAGTTGGTGCAGTTGCGACGATGTACTCACTGTAGGACAGTTTAATTTGCCTGATCTCCTATCGGCCAGTACAGATGCTACAAATCTGCCCAGCTTTTGTCTGTACTCAGGCCACATCTTATTTCATGTTGAACAGCTCGTTAGTCTGGCCCATCTAAGATTTACTACTTCTGTGAAATGTAGGATATAAGCTTTGACTGCTTGTATCGGGATGTGGACCTCCTCTGACAGCTAGCACTGGAATGCAGGTCATTACCCAGAAAGTTCGTGTCACTGTTTTCTGGAAAATAAGACAAATTTAGAGATGACCTCTCTGTCTCTCCTTTATAATTATGAAGAATAGGAGGTTCTTAAGCCCTTGCTGCTTGGCTCTCGATGCGTATGCAACCTTCGACCGCTGGAAATTGTTCCGTGCACATTAAAATACTGTTTCAGTCTGCATGCTGTGGACATGTTCACGAATTTCGAGGACACACCCGCAGAGTCTCTTCCGATCTTCTTGGAATCAATATTCCCAACAGAACCAATTACTGAGCAATTAGTTATGGTTGCAAACCAATCTCTATGCGCGTGGACTCCACGCCACTCGTAGGTAGAATGAATTGTTAGGAGCTACAGTTTATGGAAAAGTAAAGCACTCATTGGGGATACACTGCAAGAACTCTATCCTGGGACGATGACATGCCCTTTTGCAACACAATGCCTCGGGCGTCCTCACCATCCTCCCAGCACTATGGTTTACGACGCTACCATGTACCAGCTTACAGCTTGGTCGTCCTCTATTGCGTTGGTCCACTGGTTCGGAAGCAAAGACTTTTCGGGCTGGAGCAGTATTGGCCATACGCTCTACTTGTCCATGCCGTCGTAGGTGTTGAATCAGTACGTCTGTAGACATGGCGTGGTCCTTAAATTCGACAAATAGGTGGTGGATGTTTATCTGTATCTCTTCGGTTTTTTCGAGGATCTGCCGTGATGGTGATGGTGGACTTTGGTCGATGGTGGACTTCCCAAGCCTAAAACCGCACTGATAGGGACCGATCATGTTGTTGACGCATGGTCTCAGGCGCTCACACAAAACGGCAGAGATGACATTTTAGGCGATGTTAAGGAGACTTATTCCCGGTAGTTATCGCAGTCAAAGGGGTCTTTTTTCTTGTGGATCAGGCAAACGATATTAAGATTCCACTCGTCGTCATGGCGTAAACTGTTAGTCTAATTTTCATATACGCTTCCCAGCAATCAATCAATACTTGCTTTAAATTTAGGCGCCCAAGTCCAAGTGTAACACAGACATGTCTCTTTACTGGTCACAGTTGACTGTAAAGTTTTAATATGAATGCATGAATATTTCAACGCAAAAACTGGTCGTAATGGTGATTGTTTTTTTCCAGTTTTTCGAAACAAATTTAAACAGTTTGTAAACGATGCGCCCAATGCGCGATGTCAAACCCAAGTAACCTTGAAGCAACTGGGACAACCTCAATCAGCTGCCACATTAAAGAATATTACCAATTTAAAGTTTCCCACCGGGCAAACAGTGTTGTTTCAAATTCAGAGATTTGTCTGTTTTTTTGTTAAGATTGATGGGCTACAGGTCCCCAATGTATCATCTTCTAATCTCTGGTGACTCAAAACCAAACTAAATGATTTTGCTAAACTAATGCGTTTATGCTTTAGAAACATTTATTTTCGTTCATGAACATCAACCCCAGTCAATTGTCTTGCTTTTCCTCTCGATGAACATTGTTCCTTACACCTACTGCTGAATTCCAAATTTTATTATTACAATGAAAAAAGAGGTATGTGCTCGTTGGTCTTAAATTAAACATCACCACTTTTTTATTCTGAAACGTGCTGGATGTTGTAAAGGTGTGTTAAAATGTTAAGTGTCACTTCCAAGGGAAGGAGAAGTGGCAGAGAATTCGGTGTTGAAAGTTTATGGATTGCAATACGAGAGAACAATTTCGTTGGGAATTTTGACGGAGGGGAATTCACAAAAGTAGTTGGGTTCGTTGAAATCGGTATATGTTGTGTATTTGTGAAGATTTCTTAAATGGCGACTTGACGAGTTTGAATTTACTTTGTGAACACTCTCTTTCACTACTCATCAAACGGTCGCTGTCAATTTATTCAGTAACCTGAACTGAACAGTCATCATGGTCAAAAACACGAACGAGCAACGTCTGCAAATGTTCTACCGACATTCGGAGTTGGTGAGAGCAACCTTCAGAGGAGCGTTGACTCCAATTTTCGGCCGTAATTCTCGCCCTAGTAGACGGCAATAATAAGTTCAGTGCACAAATTCGATTCTACATGTTCGTTGTGTGATGTTGCAGTGTCAGCGAGGCAACGGGTTGGTCGAAGTTTCGAAAATACCGCTGCCGTTCGGGCGTCTGTAAAAAACCATCTAAATCGGTCAAATCCACTGCGTCCTCACGAAATGGTCATCGCTCAGACCACCTTATGGCGTAGGAGTCATGGTTTACACCTACACAAGATCAAGCTGACTCAATAATTGAAGCCGATGGATAATTTTTAGTGACATAAATTTATTTTAAAAAAAGTTCCAAAGTCCTTTTTGGAAGACCTACTGCAAATACGCAATCCAATGCAACAACTGCAACGGTTTATATGTAAAGCTCTGCAGTTGTTGCATTGGATGATATATTTGCAATCGGGATCACCGTTTTTGTCGATGGCGCATATGAGAGTATCACCATTCCAAGTTTTCCAGGCGATCTGATGTATGCTCCTGCTACCGCCATTAGTCTTGAAGAGCTGGTATGGTAAACCATCTGAGCCTATGGCTTTGTTTTTCTTCAGGTGGAAGGACTACTTTAAGGACGAGTTGGGTTTTCTTGTTTTTCTATGATTATCTCCCGTCAAGTAGCCGATGGCAGTGTTGCTTAAATAATCGTAATTAGAGCACGCGGTTTTATAGTTTAGTTGATGCTAGAAAACAGGGATGTTTACCTATTGTGACTAAAATATTTGGAAAGCTTGTCCGTTTGAGTTCCGCACGATCTTCTAGAGAACTATGACAGTGCGTCGCCTTGTCTACACACCGCCATGTCTAGTTTTGATATTCCTGCCAATATCGTCAGGTTGTGCAGGATGACGGTGGAGACATCTCGCTGCTCCATCAAGGTCGGTAAAGAACACTCTGAGACTAGTGGCCAAAAAGGTCTTAGGCAAGGCGACACGCTGCAATGCGATTCCTTTAATATATTGATTTCGCAACTCAAACGTCAACACCAGAGGCACGGACCTGAGGCGCGGACGCATTAAAATGATAGAACGAACACAGCGAGCCGTCAGTGAAGCGTTTTTTTATTTCCGTATTGAAACGGAGGCCCCAAAAATGGGCTAAGCGGTGAATGAGGCAAAACGGAGTATATGTTGCTTCAAGAAAGGACACACAACATCGACGACTCGGTCAGAACGTCACCATAGGCAGCTACAACTTCGAGGTGGTAAATGACTTTGCAGAAAACTCTAGCCAACCGCTGTTTCTTTGGCCTCAAGAGGCAATTGAGTAGTAGAGCCCTCTCTCGAAGGACCAAACTGATCATCCCTGTCCTGCTCTATGGTGCGGAAGCCTGGACTATCTCAAGAGCAGGTGAAGTAGTCCTTGGTCTCTTCGAGAGGAATGTTTTGAGTTCAATCTTTGGTCCTGTTTGCGTTGAATATTTCTGGAGAAGAACATTCAACCACAAACTGAACGGGCTGTACAGCGATATGCGTCTAGTCAGCCGTCTACAGATTCGCCTAAGATAGCTAGGCAATGTTGAGCGCATGGGCAACACTGCTCCGAAAACATTTCGACTCCGAACCAGAGGGACAACGCAATGGAGGACGGTCACGAAGCCGATGGCGCACACAAGTGGAGAAGGACCGCAACCAACTTGGCGTGCGATAGGAAGCAGCTGGGTGGCTGAGGATCGTACCAGCTGGAGAGACTTGTTAACTGAGGCCCAGGTTCACCGCGGACTGTAGTGCCACAAGAAGAAGAAGAAGAACAAAACGAAGACGAACAAGAACAAGATTACGCCATGTACCCGTCAGCACCCTACATCAAAGCAACTTCATGCCAGAGTGAAGGTGATCTAGTACATAGGCCTTATTCGGTCAATCATGACGTGCGGTTGGCCATTGCTGTTTAAATTCAGTCATGAACAGTTGTTGTTGCCCGAAATACAGTGTCTTAAGATGTGTCTTTGACTGATTCTTACGCCTGTGTACATCAAAATCTCGTGCAGACCGAAGCAAACTTGACGATTTAAATTCTTCCGACCGCGACGACATCTACATCTTATCTCGGACCTGATGTGATTTCCTCCCCTCCTTATGCGAAGTCCTTGGTATACACAAGCATCCTCCGATTCAGAAGGAACCAAATCTTATTTTCTCCACTACCTGTTCAACTGCAGTAGCAACCAGCCACAGCCGACATCGAACGGGCGCTTTTCACCTCCTTGTGGTCTCCTCTCATTCACACTTGGATCCACGACACACAGCAATAAACTGGCGCAGAAATAATTTGACACAAACGACAGCGAAGATCATACCGACCGCGACGATGGAGTTCACAAGGCACGTTGATTTATACAATTCTCAAATTGTCACATAACAACGACGGGTTTAATGTGTCTAAGATTCTGAAAATACATATCTTGCGACACCCCGTAAGATGTGCCTGAGTGAGAGACCGCAAGACGCAGCGCTTTTACAATCTCTGAGAAGCATAAAAGGCAAGATTCACTGCTCCCCGTCATTGTGTCGAGTCAACAATTCTGACCACCCTCCGTGGCATTAATCTCGCGAGTTGTAAAAATGCGCATTAAGCTTTAAAGCGAAAGTGCTCGCTCCCCACACCAAGTGACAATGACCCACCCACCCTTTGAAATTGCCCTTCATCAATCCTGAAAAGAAACATCCTTCAAGTCGAGATCAAAGAAACCAACACAATCTGGCGAGGCTATTGACACAGAAACTGCGAGAAAGACACCACGAAAAGCACAAAAACGACGAGAGCATCCTCGGCACAAGTCTCGAAGCGACTGGTTCGCTTTGTTTCATCATTCCCAGTTGAAGACACTTTTTTTTCACAAAAATGTCCTCATGGTCCCTTCACTTTAACGCCGGCTCGCTCGTTAGTTGGCTGTGTGTCCGTCTGTCCGTGCGTCTGGGCATCGTCGAAAGCAATATAAAAACCAATAGATTTATCTCGACATTTATATTTTTGAAAGGAGGGATTTATCTTCGCACTGTTTAGATTGATGGCGGTATTTATCTACGTAAATTCCGGAGGGATGTTTCATCTCATTTCTCCCCGAATGATGTACGGGTGTATCAAGGATCATGAATAAATTGTATTTTTAAGGTCTTAGGGTTATGATAGACTGCGGCTTATTCGAAATATACATCCACACCTACAGGCGTAATCCGAATTTCATTGCTGTCCAAGGAGCAGTGGAATAGTGAAGGGAATAGATGACACTTCTGAAACCCCAGTTGATTGTTGATTGATTTGCCAACAAGGTTACGACTTCGACAGTGAACCCTTAAGTTGAGTTCCATCCCTCGCCCGTCTCTCCCATTCCGTCATGGCTTCGTCCTTCGCAATGATGAAATGAAATTTCAATAATTCATGAATTGCCGGCGATACTTGAAGGAGGGTAATAAAAGGACAGAGGAAGATGTAAGTATAGGTTCTCCGGTAAGGGAAATCGACTGCGCAAGCACCCGCAATTTTATACGAAGTACCCGTTTATTAGATTTAATTTAAGATGCCATTGTTCGCATTTTGCTTGCAGCCGAAGGAGTTCATTATTGCCCCCCTTGGTTGTACGCTGGGAGCGGTAAGAGGTCATAAGCCCCGTCTATTGATGCATTTGGGAACAATGATCATCGAAATGCAGTTGAGATTTGCTCCGATGTCCGGACTTGACGTGGAATAAATTTCCAATTGGTTAATCAACTTTAATGGTCGATGGACCGAGATGAAGAGACTCCCGAAATTGTGATTTTATTGAGTTAACCACCATTTGATTCAGAATACCAATAAGCTGCCATGAGTAATTTATTGTGATGGATTTGGCGTGGTGGTTAGTCCCCTCCTTCAACGAAATATGCAATTTGGAGTGCGGGTGTGAGTATGTGGCTGTGAACCTCGAACACTCTTTTGTAATGACATGAACAAAACAAGTTGTACGAGGGAGGTCATTATTTTTTTATTCATGAGTACAAGTTTGAACGATCAGCAAAACATCAGAGTCGATTCTTGGTGCCTTAGAAAGTAAAATTCGACGTTGGGTGTATGGTCACCAGTGTTGCCATAGGGTAAATTATTTATGAGTCCCAGAAGCTTAAAAAACAAGTAATTTTGAAAAGAAATGAGTCCCAACAAAGGTTCTTGATAACACAACACCTAATAATAATAATATAATAATTTGGGTGACGCTACAGCTCGAAGGGGGCCTGGGCCTAGCTTCTCAGCTATCACTCGTGTTGTGCGTGCTATTGTTGTCTCACGAGTGGAAGTGACCTACAGTTTAATGCCGAATCCGAACGGCTGTTTGAGAAGCTTTTTCTAGACAGGAAATACTCTTTGAGCATTGTCAGTAACTCGAAAGAGGTGGGGCCGTGAAAATTATGTTTGTCGCTCAGAACTGGATTCGAACCTACGACATCGAGGTTGGGGTCGACGCACATACCCACAAAGCCACGGGCCACCACGATAACACAACACCTCCTAATGTGAAAAGAGAAACTAGTGTGTTTTTGGAGGACTGGTCCGTTGTACTACTAGGCAGCAACCTACGATTAATTCGGTGAACCAGCAGGCGCTTCTGTGAAGAATACCTACAGAATCAGCTCTCACTACATCAGTGCATGTGCAATCAGCTGTCTCGAACTCTAACCAGAACCTATTCTTGGTGCAGTACCAAGACGCGGACGTATTCCGGAATGTGTCGGCCACATCAAGCGCATGCACTACAGCGCTCGGTTCTTCGAATCCGTGCCTCAACAACCAGGTGACGGAAGGGGAGCGGGACCCGTGCTAAGACCAAGTTATCGCTGACGCAAGACAGCTTGGACTTGATGACTGGAGGTAGTGTGTCCAGGACCTTCAGTGATAGAAGCATCGATTGCCCAGAGCTATGCTGTCAAAGAGGCAATAGCTCGAGTACTGAAGGAGCACGTATTTCTCGAATACAAAAGATTCAGAGAAAGAAAGACAAAGAGAGGACGAGTGGTACGACCAAAATATCGAGGGAGTCGATAATAAGGAGTGGGTGATGATAGTCTCCAACAGTGCTCGAAAATAACTCCCAACCTTTTGAAAGGTTCTTAAATTACTCTCTCTTGTTGAGACTTTGAAAAAAAGTCACTTAATAACCGATTTGCATCACCATACTTTTTTCGCTCTTGGTAGGAGGGAAACTTTGTTTGTTTTTAAAATATTTGAGGTTCTGGTCAACCAGTGAGCGATATCACTGAGGGAACGAAAATAAACCTCATTTAGCCGACTAGTTATGTGATTAGTCATTTCAATGGTAACACGCGTCAAACAATATTCAGGAAAGTAAGTGCAAGTAAATATGAGAGGCACAAGATCAAGTAATACTGTTGGGAATTTCTTTCAGCATAGTGAGCAAACAATAAAATTGAAGTGCGTTGTTTGTGATTTGGGGTTAAGCGGGCAGAATTTAAACCAATCACATTGTTTAAAATTCTTGTGCTCTTGTAATCAATTTTTTCTTATCCAAAAAACACTTAACCAACAAAATAAATCTAGAATTTTCAATTATCTAACTCACTTCAAGGTACCATCCCTTCTACTTCAATTAGTAAAGTTGACGCGACAGCGACACATGGTGTTGACTGACTTCTTAGCTTGTACTTAGATAGCATTAAAGAAAATTAACAGGAAGCATATCGAAGCACGGATATGAATCGAATCGGCGAGATGTACGCACTTTTGCCATTAGCTACCAATAATCTTTCATTTTTCACATATGCCCTTACATTTTTAAACTCGCTTTGGTCGTGCTTTTCCTACAATTAACCCAAGTAACTGTCGAAAGAGCTTTTTTTGTTTGAATTATATTTTAAGCAAGAAGGTATAGCTTAAGTTCTAAGACCCTTAACAGCTTACTTTTAGCAAATCTAAATTCTTAAATAATGCCCTATCTTATGTATAAAGCGTTTATTGAAGATATTTGATTTATTCTCCACGAAATTGGTTTCAGGTGGAACCTTTCCACTTACTTCTTCAAAAAATGTCAACAGATGAGTGGTATATTTTAAATTAAAGAAAGCTCTCACACGAAGAGCGAAGAATTGATTTTATTTAATATATCTCGGAGCAAGTCCTAAATTTCGATGACCAATAAAAGTGGTGGCCCGTGGTGTTATGGGTATGTGTGTCGTCCCCAACCTCGACGTCGTCGGTTCGATTCCTGCTCTGTGCGACAAAAATAATTCACGGCCCCACCTCATTCAAGTCACTGACAATGCTCAACGAGTATTTCCTGTGTAGATAAAACTTCTCAAAAAACAAAGCCGTTCGGATTCGGCACAAAGCTGTAGGTCCCTTCCACTCGTGAGAGAACAATAGCATGCACAACACGAGTGGTTGCTGAGAAGCTAAGCCCTGGCCCTCTACTGGTTCGAGCGCCATCCATATAATTATTATATTATTTTTTGCCTTGTTCGTTGAATTGCCGAGGTAAACGAAGTCTTTGACAACCTCAAAGTTTCTGCTATGACGCTCTGTCCGAGAAGTCGATGTTGCGCGTCCTTTTATGGCGGTAGCATATGCATACACTATCCTGCTGAATGCTATCCCTAAGGACACAAACAGCCCACAACCTCAAGCTATCTTCGAGAAGAAATTCTTCGCCAGCATTCCTTCCAGATCTGAATGCCTACCAATCGCTGACTGAGTTTGGACCGTAGGTGTCTGTTACAAGCACCTCTTCGAAGCTACCTGATCATTGTAGCGGCTTTCATTTAATGGACGATGTTTGGCCCAATGTCATAGCAAAAAATTAATATCACCTGAACTGCGGCCAGTTTTGACAGTAAATTTTTTTTTCACTACTTGAAGTTTATTTAAGAAAAACACGTGTTATCGTATTTTCAAAGCATTGGCTATCAGAAGTGATGACTATTTCCATGACAACTAATTGCAATTACAGTAGCTTTCCAACAAATGTTCCAATGAAATAATACAAGTTACGCCATCTCTGAGCAAACCGCAGTAGACGCCTAAGTTGTAGACCTATATACTTGAATAGTTTTTCGCAGTACGGAGCTTCTAAAATTCGAATACTTTCGACGAGCAGGTTAATGTTCTTCAGTTAAATGGTGCTAATGGTCCGTCGTTAAAAATAATTCAGGGAGCCCTAACATAGACTTCCATTCTTTGTGGTCGACTGCCTTGCGGCACCGTAATCCCTTAATTTGCCATTCAACAGTCCACAGTTCCTTTGTGTACCCCATTCAACGGATTGCTCGAAATTCCATGGAACGGCAATACACTTTCCAGCGAGGGGGGATTTCCGGCTTCCCAGTGTTGCTTGGCTACTGTATCAACCTTGCCCCCGGTAACAATATCCTGATAATTGCCAACTTTATCGAAAGTTTTTCTCAAATGCCGGATTCATGGGGTTGGGAGGGGGTGGAATTCACTACTGCCAGCGTTGCGAAAGCAAACTTCTCGGCAGCCGGATTCCACATTGGGCGAAACATTCTGCCGGATATCCAGTCGCATGAAGCAATCAGTAAAATAACCGAAACGAATTTGAGCGCACATCAAGCGTTAAGATATACATTTCAATCAAATTAGTGCGCAATTCAACTTTAGCAGTATAGTTTGCGCTCTTGCGGCAACTACATTTGTACACATACATCGTCCGCCGTCATGAATTTATTGAATCTGCGGTATAGACGACTGCTCTATTTGCCAGAGGTGGCCAAACGAGTGGGGATCCGGCCATAATCGCGTGTCTCCAACGTCCTGGGTACAATGTGTGCGGCCACATTCAATCGGACGGGCACACGGTACACCACATATTTTCAAATTCGCAGATTTGTGTGCGGCGTACGTTTAAGTGGTTCATAGACACTTTTGCTGTGGCCCCAATTTGCTACCCCGATAGCGTAAAGAGAATACGAAAGCACGTACCTATGGCTGATTCATCGCGAATGTCTGTGGAATGGAATTGGTTTCCCGCCAGAGAGGAAGACACTGCAACGAAGCACGGAATTCGGCTTGTTATTGAATTTACGACAGCCAACTTATGCTGGCTCCGACGGCGGTGGAGCACTTAAACGACCACTGCCACTGCTCGTTGCTGGGCTCATTCATGGAATATGTTCGCCCATAAGTACACCGACTACGGTGATCTCATAACTTTTGCGAAAATGTGATGGGTTTGTTATCTGGAATTTTTGGAATCTGCGACATTTGCCACGATAAATATAATTCCGGTGAATGGATACCACAGCACACGAAAGCTGGTTAGGGTTGATCGGGACAATAGTGCGGCAGGGTGTTTTATGAAAATTTTCAATTTCAATGTAAATTTATGCGATTCGAGGGAAAAACTGTTGCTGCGACGTAATGTCAGTTTGTTGATCGAACGTGTTGCTTGCGAGGGATGGTATTTGTATGCTTCTGATAACCTGAGCTGGCTGTAGGGCTTATGCGAACTTTTTGGGAATAATTTAAAAATGAAAGAGTTGTATTGGAAGTATCTGACTTCGTTTCTGTCATTGATGAGTAGGTGTTGCTCAAGGTATTGCGGGAGTCGCAAACTTTTTTCCCATTTGCTACATCAGACGTAGGTGGTTGTATAGACTCACGCCACATCATAAGCGCGGACTCAGCGATAATAAAGAAGTCACTAACTGAAACTCGTAAATAAGAAACATGTCTTACTTACCATACTTACTTAAGGTTTCGCTACAGTCCGGGGTGGACCTGAGCCTCAACTAACAAGCGTCTTCCGCCAGCTCGATTTTTAGCTAGCTGTCTCCAGTTTCATAGTTGGTTGAGGTCGCCATATAAGTAGCGGTATTCCGTCCCTCGGGGGTGGATTCGAAGACTTTTCGAGCCGGAGCATTGGTTTCCATCCGCTCTACATGACCTTGCCATCTCATTCGTTGTTTCTTCACTTTTCTGGCTAAGTCGATGTCGCTGAACAGCCCGTATAGTTCGTCGTTATATCTCCTCCTCCACTCGCCATCTATGTAGACGGGACCGAAAATCACCCTAAGAATTTTCCTCTCGAAGCAACCAATAGCAGCTTTATGCGCTTTTGAAAAAGTCCATGCCTCCGCTCCATATACCAGGACTGCGACGATTAAGGTCTTGTAAAGCGTTACCTTGGTTGTTCGAGAGAGGGCCTTGTTCACCAATTGCTTTCTTAGCCCAAAGAAGCAGCGATTGGCAAGAGTTATTCTTCGTTTGATTTCAACGCTGGTGTCATTGTTTGAATTGGCCGTGCCGTGCCTAGGTAAACAAAGTTTTTGACCTGAAAGTTGAGACACGGAGACGTCGGTGTTGGGTGTCCTTTCTCGTTGACAGCATATACTTGGTCTAAACCTCGTTTATCGCTAAGCCCATATTCGCTGCCTACGTTGCAATACCCACAAAAGCACCATTGACATCACGCTGCGTTCTTCCGATAATGTCAATATCGTTGGCATATGCGAGTAGTTGGACGGACTTCTGAAAAATTGTTCCTCTGGTGTTAGCGCCCGAGTTTTGAACAATTCTTTCGAGAACAATGTTGAAAAAGTCGCATGAGAACGCGTCGCCTAGTCTGAATCCTTTTTTGACATTAAAGGTCTCGGTTAGGTCTTTACCGACCTCGATGGAGCAGCGTGCATTCTCCATCGTCATCCTGCACAAACGGACGAGTTTGGTAGGGATGCCAAGACTAGACATTGCTCTGGTTAGCCCGTCTCTATAGATGCTATCATCCGCGGCCTTAAAACGATAAAAAGGTGGTGGTCGAAATGTGAATATTTATTCGATGGACCAGGCTGTTGACGAGTGGCTTTGGGCGTTCACACAGTACGGCAGATAAGATCTTGTATGCAATACAAAGGGTCTCCTTTTTTATGGATCAGGCAAACAATGCTGAGTTTCCATTCATCGGTCATGTTTTCCTCCGACCATATTTTACAGATGAGTTCTATAAATATCTATAATACTGGAGGAGTGTCGATCTTGCGTCGATCGCAATATGATCAATCTGATTGACAGTTGTTTGATCAGGAGATCGCCATGTTCTTTTGTGAATATCGAGATGTGGGAATCTTGTGCTGGCTACTACAACATTTCGCCCCGCAACAAGGTCAATCATGTGATGTCGTGCAGGCTGTGCCTCCCTACTGTACCAAGGATGTTAACTCTTCCTAGCTTTGCGTTAAAATCGCCAAGGAAAATTTTAATGTCGTAGCTAGGGCATTGCCTATACGTTTTGTCCAGGAGCTCATAGAACCTGTCTTTGGTGTCGTCATCTTTCTCCTCTCCTGCCTTATGTTGGCAAATTTAGCCTGGATGATAATAGTCGTGAGGCGCTCGTTCACGGAACTGAACGATAAGACTTCTTTCCTAAGTCTGCCTTTAACGACAAATCCACATCCAAATAGGCGCTGCTTTTGTTGTTTGTAGCAATCACTTCATACATATCACAATTTTGTATACAATCTTCCTCCACCAACCAGCAATGGTGCAGTGCAGACTCGAAGTATATGGTCACCCTTTCATACTCGAATTTTGGACAGCAGCCACCAACCAAGCCATCGACACATGAAGGTCTCATGGTATGAGAATATTACTCAAAAGATCCAACTTGGTCTATGTGTGTCACAGGAAGAAGGTCGTTAGGCCACCTATATAAATCGCTCTGCAATACATCGTGACGTGTTGAGAAGGAAACCTGCAACGTTTGAATACTCTGTCTCGAAAACGACTGCTTGTTATCCGCCAGAGACGAAGTCACGAGGAACCGCCTCAGTACGCCAAGGCTGTGCAGTTGAGAGCCATATCGGCTCTACTGGCTTCCTTATCTATCGTTAGAGCCACACATGCCTACATACATACATGTCGAAATCGTCACGTTGATTCACCGAATGCCAAAATGTCTTCCCGACTAATGGCCATCCTCACGGGTCAACAATGCCGAAGTTACGTCTGTTTTTTGTTCGTTTCCTGATAAGGGCTGTTTCACACTTCCGGAGGTTAATGTTCAACTTCCCAGCACGGCGTGAGTCGCAAAATCGACGAATTTTATCGAAGTCACGTTGCACCATGATATTGATTACTTTGACCTTCGGAGCCCACAATTAAGACGTCGGCACGCGCCGTTGAATACGACATGGAACCTACGCTGGTGAATATTGCGAACATGAACGCCAACTATAGCCAACACTTAAAAAGAAGAAGGTTCACAGTTGCCCGTATTCATTTCCCCGTTTCGGGCTTAATGGATCCAGGAATTGCTGGAGTTAGAGGATACAGAGCAGACTACATTTCTGGTTCGGATTCGCGGAAATCCATGGTGTGTAAGTAAAAATCCTCATCATCCTCGGCGGCCCATCCGACAGCAAGACTCGCGGCAATTGTTAATACAATCGTTTACGAAAATAGTTGAATTGACTCGTGCTCTCCTCTTTGTTTGCAAAGTAAAGTCTTGTATGGAGCCACGAGAAGGCATTGTTTAAGGCACCACGCTGCAGAGCGTAAGGAATAAAATTTACATTTCATTATCCCTAAGCGACGCTGTCAGACTTAATGGGATTTCATGGTACACCAACCGCCAAATGCCAAATCACGAGGAGGCTACAAGGGTTAAGCCTAATTACTTAATCTGATTTGCAACAGTGGCACTTAGCAATATTAATTAGTTAAGTTGAAATGCGACGCTAACTTTCATAAGATTCATTTTTATCTCTCCCCGATGACTTCTCCCCCGGGCGGGAGGCTGACAGCAGCGTTGCTTCGTTGATTTGTGATTTGCTCTTGGGTGAACGTGAACAGTCGGCTGCGTATCGATTTGTTGCCGTGATGTTGGAAAGAAGAAAACGAACGAAATTAAATTGAAGCATCGATTGTCTGACATCGTCTGCTCAGCCATCTCGATTTGAAATGGATTTATTCTGCGGAGGCCCTTGCCATTTTTAACTAGTTACAATGCACTGCCGCATACCTCTTGGAGCCATTTATAAAAATGACTTGCAAATGCGCTGCGAACCGCCTCCAATGTGTGTCGGGGACGACGCTCTCATTCACTTAGCACAAGGACACCACGTTCCTCTGCAAACAGCAGACGAAAATAATCAACCCACAATTCGGTTACGATAATCTTTTTATGCACGCTAAGCTACTTTAGTGACTCTCGTGTGAACTCCCCAAATACCTCGCATCAGAAATTGTGCGCGCTGATATCGCGGACGTAATGACTGCCTACTAATGAGAGCCATTATGGTAAACTTGCCCCTAACTGTTGACTGCTTCTGATTTGAAATTGCTCTTGTACGTGTAGCAACGACTCTAAGACCGATTAGGGACCTGTGATGCGGGGCTTGCTGATTATGTTAAACCTTCAACATCGATGAAGGCTTTTCTGTAAAAACAAATGATTATTCATTAGGTGTGGAAATCAGTTAACGGGATGAAGTATTTTTGTTGACACTGACAGAAACACGTTTGAAATGCTGGGTGAATACGAATGCGATGAGATGGTTAAACAGTTTAGAAGGCAGTAACAAACATGAAATTATTTATAACAACGGACTTTTGATTTGTGTTCAGGTAAATGCTCTGTTGAGTGCGCTTAATAAGGTAGGGAGCAACAATTTAATTAAATTTCTTAATGAAAGACTACGCATAGGAAACAACAACCTAGTTGCATACCGCAACGAGAAAAAAAAGTTGTGCAGTGAAAGTGGTCACCTCGTTTCATTTTCTGTCGGCGCCGGTGACTCATCAGAGATTTGTCGAATAACTATAAAAAAGTTTTTCAATTTCTTTTCTTCTTCTCAAATTCTTCCCTTTGGTCAATTGGCTGTGAGTACTTGATATCTGACGTCCACTCTGCATCTGATAAAGAGTAAAGAATTTACCGATTTCCAGGTGTTTCACACAAAAATAGTCAAGAAGCATTGGACGAGAGTGTTTCTTGTGTTCTTCTTCTTCTTTGTTGGGCGCTACACTCCGAGGTGGACTTGAATCTCAACCAATAAGTCTCCCCAGACAGCACTATCGTTCGCTAACAGTTGCGCATATTATGTTAGTTGAGCTCCTTGTCCACTTGTGTGCACTATTCGTTCGAAGACGTCGTTTGTGGCATTCTCCCAATGGCTGGAAATCGAAAACTCTTCGGGCCGAAGCTACGGTGCCCATCCGCTCTACATGACCTAGCCATCGTAATTCTTTGATCTGAACACGCTCAACTAGGTGCATGTCTCTGTACTGACCGTCAGACGACCTCCAGACGCCACCAACTTAAACAGGACCAAAAATCGCAAGCAGATCTTTTCTCTTTAAACTACTAAGAGCGAAGTAGTGCAGGACAGCGATCATCAGTGTATTTTAGTGATCCTACAATCGCACGTAAGCCTGGAACTTGGCTCAGACCAGATTCGATCAGAGAACATGCCAGAAGCTTGAACAACTTACCAGCCCTCACCGCCAACACACTCAATGAATCTTGAAGTCCTCTTATTATGTCAGGATACATAGCCAGGCGCATTGATAAACACCAAATATCAACTAGTTAGTACTAAAACGTTAGTGAACTCGTAGCTCTTATTAAGACGTGTGTCAGCTTAACATGACATCCCCCGATAGTTAGCGCAGTGAGTGTTGTAGATTTTAAATATGCATGTTGTGCAATTTCACATTCAACGTTGAACCTGTCACACAAGAAATAACGCGGCTTCTCATTTTGTATTGGGTTTACATTTTTGTCACGCAGCACAGCGGTCGATATATGGTTGCTAGCTGGACTTTAAATTTAAATGAAGGTTTTTATTTTTTAATTTTTGAAATGCAAGAGTTATTTATTTGTGCTTCTAATAGCACATCCAACGCTTCAGGAGGAAGATGCCTTACGATAGGATCGGACGAAATTGTTTCATGTTTTTTGAAAAGCTTTTACGGTACAGCTTCTAATCTTTTTGGCGGGCTTCTAAAACAAAGGTCGACAGTTGGCCATTTGGAACAACGGAGTTCTCAATAACGTCAGCACCATGAAGAAGTATTTTATGGACGCAGGCATTTTATACCAATTATATTTACTGACAAATAGTTTGGCTGTATCTCAGCAAATTTTTGTGCATCAATTTTCAATCCTGATGAAAGGGGAATCAGCACTATGCCAAAACGCTTAAGGAGCTCATGGTCAATATCTATGATAGCGGCTGTTTTTGCTGGGTCCTCAAAAAACGTGCGTGCGCACTGCACATCATTAGTGTTACCTCCTTGTTGTTTCGGAAAATATACCAGTATAACCAACGCATTCCTGAGCTGGTCTTGAAGATGAACTATTTTGTCCTGAACCAGTCTTCTGACTCCTCTCTTCATCATTGCTGTATTAGTACAGATGCTGTTCCAATTTGAGTGCTGGCCTCTTTTGTTGTTCTGAACTAGTTCTTTGGATACTTCTCTCTAGATTAAAGGGTAAATGAGTTACAAAAATATGTTCATTTTTGACTTATGACCAGCTACCGACATATGAAATCGGAACACTTTGCACAGCCAGAACTAAGCCGACCAAACGAAGAAACACATTCTTCAGCTAAGGAATTTAGGAAGCCCTGTGTGTATCAGTCTGGCTTCAGGCCCGAAAAGACCACAAAAGACCAAATCTTCAAGAAATGCAAAACGACACTCACCATCCGTTCGTCGATTTCAAGGCCGCATATGACAGCGTGCATAGAGACGAGCTATACAACGCCATGTCTAGTTTTGAAATTCCTACCAAACTCGTCAGGCTGTGCAGGATGACGATGGAGAATTCTGGCTGCTCCATCAAGGTCGGTAACAAACTCACCGAGAATTTCAATGTCAAAAAAGGTTTTAGAAGTCCTTGGTCTCTTTGAGAGAAAAGATCTACGTGCGATCTTTGGCCCCGTTTGTGTTGACGGGTTCTGGAGGAGAAGATTCAACCACGAACTGTACGGGCCGTACAGCGACATGAGCCTATTTAGGTGTCTACGGATCCAACGCCTAGGGTGACTAGGTCATGTAGAGCGGATGGACACCACAGCTCTGGCCCGAAGAATCTTCTAATCCGAACATGTCGGGCAACGCTACAAAGGACGCCCGCATTTAAGGTGGCGCACCCAAGTGGAGAAGGACCTAAACCAACTTGGTGTGCGAATCTGGAGACAGCTAGCCAGAGATCGCGCTAGTTGGAGAGCCATGTTGGTTGAGGTTAAGGTCGAACTTTAGCGCCACACAAAGAAGAAGAAGAAGCCTGCATTTCCTGGTCTATGCTGTAGCAAATGTATTGTTACATCAATTACGCTGCTTTCGGAAACTATTTCGACTATTTTTGAACCAAATTTTAATTTTTAGGTAGCATTTGAAATCCTGCATATATTTTGTATTTGATAGTACAAAATAGTTAGATCCAGCTAGAACAGCGTTGGTATATTTAGTATTCACATGGCGCCCCTATGTGCTTTGCACATATGGTGTATACGGCCCTGAGTCTGAGGAAGGACTATTTAATGCGACAAGTTCTATACATCAACAGCACGTTTCAAAACGCTTCCGAAAACGTATAGTATATGCCAACAACTTACCCATCAAATACGTAAACGATACATCCTTAGTCCTTAGAACGGAGTCCAGTAAGTTGAGAGCTCACAGAGTACACCAATGACGCTGCTGAAAGTCTCCTACCGTCTCATGGCTCAGGGAGGATTAAGAAAAAACGCCCGAACTTCCTAAAAAACCTTTCTCTTTAACAGGATCTACAATTTCCAACTGCCAGATTCAAAGTGAGGGATAAACAAGCTCCATATCCATTAAGAAATCATGAAGTATCACAGTAACCCGACCTACCCACTTGTTTTGTTCGGAACAATACCCCCTCTTCCGGCATCCTGCCCCCAGCCAAGCGTCACATGAAAGAAATCGAATGACAAAATCAAGGGTCCCGCATAGAGCATCAATTATAATCCATTACAGAAGGATATCAATTTGCAAATTGAAAAGGCACGAGTGAGACAGATCGAAATGACTGATTTCAACGAAAGCGTGCCTTTTGGATAAGCGCAATGGATTTCCACACTCTTATTGTGTTACGTTTTTTTTATTTCCATGGAGGGTGACACATTTTTGCTTTTAGCAAGAATCGTGACTAGATAAATCTGGAATAGGGACACATTTGAGGGTTTTTTTCTTGATTTTTCTTCTTCGTCGTGGCGTAAGACGTATGAACATCCTGGGGCGTGTGTCTGATTGAAAGTGTTGCGGTACCTCGCCAGGAGGAGACTCAGATGTAAATTTACATTTCGTTAGACATGCAAATAGGGTCTATGCCTTGGGGGCAAATTTAAATTGAACTACTTGTGACGATGGAAGACGATTCGCATGTGGAGCAGTTCCCATGTGAATTGGACCAGGGCGTTAGAAAATTCAATTTAATGTCTGCAGACGTCAGAGATTACTGCACATCAGAGCTTTGGCTGCGATGGCTTAATGAGTAACCGGGGAATTGCGAAAGGTGCATGAATTGTTCTCTAATCAGATCGAAGCGATCGAAATGGCACAGACACTCTGCCCTAGGCGTGGCGCGGGCATTATTCACAACTGTGCCCAAGGAGAGCGCAATCTAGGTCAGGTCTGGTTGATCATCGTGTACCTTAGAAATGTGAGATTTTGAGCACCAATCTTGCAATAACATCGCCCAAAGTTAACGCAAACTATCATGCGAAAGAATTCACATTGCAAGCCGACAAAACCACTTAAAAAGTATCAAAAGAAGTATGTCCCATGGCAGCGCACTGAGAGCTGCAGATGGCCCGGGGGCGAGCGACTGAGAAGCGACGTAAAAATGGGGATAGAAAACTTCCTCGGAACAAGTTATCTGCCGGCTGAAAGAAAAGTTTCCCAAGTAGGATCGTGGTCGTCCGCAAAAAGAAAAAAAAAACCGACTGACATCTAAAGCAAAACTTTCAGTGTTAATTGAATCGGAAGAAAAACTTTAACGAGCTATGAATATAGCGAGTGGGACATTTTCTTCCCAGAGACCAGCAAACTATACGGACAGTTGGGAGCATCGGCAAAAACCGCCTGAATGAGTCTGACGACTGCCCATAGCATTAAAGTTTAAATGCGTAGCTCATCAACCACAAGAACCACTTACTGTGGTCAGCAAAAATATGATGTTGCCAGCATTATGAAGTGCCCCCACTTTGGCCACCACATGTGCATGCGATGAGGGTGCTAATTAATTCCCGACATATCAGACCATAATGCGAAGAGCCACTAGACGACCGCAAGCACACACTCGTAACCGACCGCACGCCAGGAACGCAATTGTTTATTGTCTCCTAATCAGCGATATCAATCAATTAAGCCCGCGAATGTGTTTTAATTCAAAATTGTGCGTGTCTCGTAAACGCATCTCCCCGATGGCGTATCGATGGGGTATCAAGCGAAGATTTCACATTAAAGTGGCTATGCGTGGCCGATGTTAGCATACACGTGAGGCATGTTCGCGGGTAATTGAAGCGTTTAATGTCGTTCAAGTGGCACCATTACACCATCATTATGACATTGACTAATAAAATCGCACAGAAATTCAATGACATTAATATTGACGATAATTGCAATTCCGTGAGGAATGATTGAATCCTCATGTCTGCTGTTATCTCGATTCGGTTGAGAGCACTTACCCGACAACTAGCTCTCGGAGGTTCCTGCTTTGAGTGTCTACACAAACAGCGATTAAATGTGTGCTTTATTGAGCAATGCGATAATTGAATTTCTCATTAAGCGTCATTGATGTGGTTGATTTCAAAGTTGTGATTTGCGGCCAATCAAATTGAGATCAGAATTGAGGATTGGGGGTAATGCGCGAAACGTGATGTGGATAAGCAAGCTTAACGGTGTGGAATAATTTGTACGTAGGATTATATTCCTTTAAGCATCACACAGATGGACAAGTTTAATAAAGAAACAAATAAAACCAGTGGTGATGAAGATATGAATGCTGGGGCGAGACAAATCTCAATTGGGGTGGTGGCACCTTTTCTACCGCCGCCAACGCCATACGAACTTACGTGCAACTAGGCATATTTTAAATTTTAATCCAACCGCATCATCCTGCGTCTGCCAAGTGGCCGCTTACCGGATGGAATCGCATTAAAATCACACCTCGGACATCCATAGTACTTTCCGTTCAAAGATCTAGGTGCTCAACGGTGAGTTCCTCTCTTACTGACCTATCCACGCGAGTTTCTAATCCTACCCCACCTCAGGAAGGTTGAATTTGCGATCTTATTCTCTCGGTCACATTTCGTGAATAAAAACTGAGTACAAGCCACCAACTTGTCTTTGACGCCAAGCTGCTAAGCATTTGAAAATTGAAACAGCTTGCCCAATCGGTGATATTGAGACTTGTCCATCTGTTAACCCAAGGCCATAAAAGGCTGGAGTCCCGGCTTTGCGGAGTCTACCTCTAGGCACTTGATTAATTTTATCCTTAATCCACAAAGCAGTTGTTGATCGGTTTGGCGTACTCCTGAGCTGCCGGGACGAAAGCAGCACAATTGAGAGCCGCAAAACCATAGCTCTAGAGCGCCTAAAGATTGACTTCCCCGGAGTGACTTGATGCTGCTGTAGTTCGAGCTACATCGCCAGGGTGAGCCTCAGCCAACAAGCCTCTCCAGCTTGCAAGATAATTAGCCAGCTGCCTCCAATTTCGCACGCCAAGTTGGTTGAGGTGCTTCTCCACCGGAGTGCGCCATCGGCTTCGTGGTCGTCCTCTATTGCGTTGTCCCACTGGTTCAGAGTCGAATACTCTTCGGGCTGAAGCAGTGTTGTCCATGCGCTCAACATGGATTTGCCATCTAAAGCGTTGAATCGTAAGACTCATACATCAAAAGGTTGAGCGCAGAACTTTTCTCTCGAAGTGACCAAGTGCATCTTCATCCTCTCTTGAGATAGTCCAGGCTTCCGCGCAATACAGCAGGACAGTGATGATCAAGGTCTTATATAATGTGAGCTTGGACCTTCGAGAGATGGCTGTATTTCTCAATTGCCTCCTGAGCCCAAAGAAACTGCGGTTAGCAATAGATTTCTGCGTCTCGGTACTTACGTTCTTGGTTCTATTAACTTGGGAGCCAAGGTAGATGAAGGTAGTAAAGGACTACCTCGAAGTTAAAGCTGCCTATGATGACGGTCTAACCGAGTCGTCGATGTTGTGTGACCTTTTTTGGTGACAGCGTGGTATACTTCGTTTTGCCCACTAAGCCAGTTTTTGCCGTCTCCATTTCAATACCAGCAAACTCGACATTGACGGCCCGCTGTGTTGGCACAATCACTTCAATGTCATCAACGTCAGCAAGCAATGGAATGGACTTTTGGAAAATCGTGCCTCACGTGCTTACGTTTGAGTTACGAAATCAATATATTAAAGAAATCACACGACAGCGTTTGAAGGCCTCGGTTAGTTCGTTACCGACCTTGATGGATCAGCGAGAGTTCTCCATCGTCATTCTGCACAACCTGACGAGTTTGGCAGGAATGTCGCAACTAGACCTGGCGTTATATAGCTCGTCACTATCCACGCTTTCACATGCGGCCTTAAAATCGACAAATATGTGGTGGGCGACGATCTGCACTCTTTGGTCCTTAGAGGAGGTCTTTCACCGTCTTCCTAGGCCACTTTAATGTCATGAAACTCCCACTTTCCCCGTAGCCTTACGCATTTTAGTCCCACAAAGCCAGCTGGCAATAAGATGTCGTTCTCGTTGCGCCACCTGAATGCAATATTGATCACCGCAAGAATGACATGATCTCCATCCGGAATTCATCGAATAAGCCGATCCGCGAAATGAACAACAGAAGACGTCAGAAGGTTTATGGAGGGGAAAATCAGCAAACAAACAGGAGCGAACAAACAGACGAACCAATGCTTGGTTCTGTAAGATCGTGAAATTAATTGGATGCACAAAGAGAGCAATATTAAGGCAATCATCAAAAACCCAGACTCGTCCGTAATGAATGAGAATTAAATAATATTGCTTTGGAAGCAAAAAAGAAAATAACCCAAAAAAAGTGACAACGAGTAGAGGATAAATATGTAGTTAAAGTCAACAAACTAGTTGTCACAGTAAATATATAGAAAAATAAATAACCAAGTCAATACAAAATTAAATAAATAAATAAGTTTTCGTGATCATTACTAAAGACGTCGTGGGGGTAAATCATGCACTATAGACCCCCCAGGTCACTCGATCGTTCGTCTTCGACTCTAACTCATCAAGATTTATGCCCAGGTGCAACCAAACCAGTTTTTGAACTTGTTCCTGATGTAGTCGCATTTGAGGCACACTTTAGGAGACTTGATGATGACATTCGTGACACGTGTCCAGCCCATCGAGACATAGCTCTTTCTGTTCGGAGAAGTAGCTGCTCGACATTGAGCTCCGGATTTACTTCTGTGTTTCTCACCCTATCCCAGCGAGTAACTCCCACAACAGCACGAAGAAATCTCATCTCGGCAGCTTGTATTCGCGATGCTATACTGTGGGTCATTGCCCAAATTTCATGACCATTGTTGAGAGTTGGAACAAATACTAAGTAGAAAACCGACAACTTGGCTTTGTCACCAATCCTGCAGGAAAATTCAGCATAGCTCTCACCACACGACCCCGAGATTCCCCACGGCAAGTTTATCATCATTTCAAGTAGTTTGTTTTGAGATACAGTGAAACCTGCGAAAGTTCCAAGATTGAGAGGTGGTCAACATACGGAGCCATTTGGAGGAATTCGAGTGGTGCTACTATATACTGAGCAACTTCGGCAGGTGGTAAGTTTACAAGGGTCGCCAACTTAACAGGTTTCACTATACTTACAGCCTTTTTATTCAACATTTCGAACAGTTACCTCAGATTTATAACAGCTTGAAAAATCACATTGTGGTGATGATTTAATTTTCTAGTGAAGGTAATTATTTCGCATTATTAAATGGGTACAACAATTTGACTGCAACCCCAACGGTTTTAATTGTTTGACTAACGTTGTCATTGAAAGTTAGTTAGTAGAAGTTAGTCGAGCTTGATTATCGAATATCCGAGCCAACATCATTGCTGCAAACAGACTAATTTGCCTAGTGATTCATCGGGTAATGCTGGAGACAAAAAAAGCCACAGCGAATATCTCTCCTTTCCCCTACACACACATATACACAATGACGAACTGACGTTGCACACACAGCGTTGTAGCTGTCCGAGCAAAAACAAAACGAAACTTGAGTCCTTTCCGGTGGGTTCAGAACAAAAGCCCTGTTTTTTATCTGGACTTCTTTGATCCGTCGTTGCAAAACGAAAAAGTCTTTGTTTAAACGCATAAACTTCACCATTCTCCCTCTTTATTTATTCAGTTTCAACAACACATACGGTTCGGTTCCTTTTGAGAGACACACGCAATAATCCTTTAATTCAGATCTTTTTCCCTTGCACTCTGTGATCAGAAGTAACGAACTGGAATTAATACCTTCTCTTGCACATACTCCACACAAAGTATCGTCCCAACAGTAGTGAGCAAAACTGAATGCATTCACTTATAAAGTCGGGGGTTTTCTTTTTTTAAACTGGCGGGAATTTTCATTTTCACGGAACACGTTTTTACAATTTCAAGCTGATGAAGAGGAACAATAAAATATATGAAAATAATATGAGTGGCGCTTCAGCCCTTAGAGAGCCATAATCTGGCTTTTTAGCGACCACTCCTGTTGTGTTTGTTATTCTTCTCTCACGAGGGGAAGGGAATCAGAGTTTTATGCCGACTCCGAACGGCCAAGTTTGAGAAGCTTTTTCTAGTCAGACTCTTTCACTCTTTCAGCATTTTCAGTGGACTTGAAAAAGGTGGGCAAACCAGGGTCGAACATATCCCCAACGGCACTGGCGACCACAAAGAAGAAGCACAATACTTTAGAAAACCAAGCAAGTTGGTCTGCACAATATCCCTGCAGATCTTTTTTGACTACGCCGTCAATTCTTATCTTAGCAAACCGAAGTCGAAATAGTCGATCCACAAGAAGTGTTACCCTTTCAGGAGCACCAAGTTCTTACTTACTGACTTATCAGGCAGACGACAAATGAAGGGTCCGAGCCTGAGCAATTGCTGCCTTCCATCGGTGACGGTCCTGGGCATGCTGCTTCCAGTCATCAAGGCCAAGCTGTCTTACACCCCCGATGACTTGGTCTCTGTACTGGAGGTTCGGCCTTCCTCTCGTTCTCCAACCAGGAGGCTCGGATTCGAAGACCCCTCTTTGCTGGAGCGTTGTTGTCCATTCGCTCGATGTGGCCGAGCCAGTGTAGTCGACAGATTTTTGCCTTCCGGACTACATCCACATCCACGTGCAGCTCGTAAAGTTACAGGTTGGGTCTTTTCCTCGCAGACGGGACCAAATATCCGACGTAGAAGTTATCTTTCGAAGGCACCAAGAATGATCTCTGCAGTATTGCTTTGTGCACACCTGTCGGCTCCATAAAGCAGGATTGGCAAGATAAGGCTCTTGTAGAGCATGACTTTGGTCCTTCGAGTCAGGAGCTTCGACCCCAGTTGTTTTGACAAGCCGAAGTAGCATCGCTTGCCAAGAGCGATTCTACATCGGATCTCCACTACGATCTCATTCGTGGAGCTTACGTTTGCCCCGAGGTAGACACATTCCTTTACTACCTCGAAATTGTAGTTGCAGAGTGTTACGTTTTGGGCTAGGCGGAGTGCGGCGGATCGTTTTTTGCTCGACAGTATATATTTTATCTTGACCTCGTTGATCTTTGGACCAGCTTATTTCGCCTGTTCCGTGAAAGCTTCCACGATGGCGCGTTGGGACCGCGCGATAATGTCGATGTCGTCAGCGTATCCCAACAGCTGGAATGACTTGTAGAAGATAGTGCCTTTCGTGTTGACGGTTCAGACTTTTTGAACCGAACTGCACGGTGCATTGCTTATGTGTTAGCGAGGTGCGATACAACCGGATCAATTTTCCCGGCATCCCGAATTCGGCCATCGCTTCGAGTAACTCCTTGCGGTGAGTGCTGTCGTATGCGGCTTTAAAATCGATGAAAAGATGGTGAGTGTCGATTTGAAACCAGCTGGTCTTCTCCAGGATCTGCCTTAGTGTGTGGCAATGGTGGGTTTTGCACCGATTAGTGCGGCGCAAAACGGCTTTAGACATTCACACAGTATGCGGGATAGCATCTTGTAGGCGACGTTGAGCAGGGATATACCTCTGTAGTTGTTGCAAGAGGTAGGATCGCCTTTCTTGTGGATGGGGCATATAGAGCTGATATTCCAGTCCTCAGGCATGCTTTCATATTCCCAAATTCGGCGAATGGGCTGGTGCATGCTCCCTGCCATTACATTGCCCCCAACTTTGAAAAGCTCCGATGGTAAGCCATCTGAGCTGTCGGCTTTGTTGTTCTTCAGCTTTTTAATGGTTGTACTGACTTCTTCAAAACTAGGTGGGTGGACTACTTTGTCGACTGGAGATAGAATTTCTTGGTTCCCTATAACTCTCTCCTGGTCAGGCACGCTAAGCAGTTGTTGGTGCTGTTTAAACACATCCACTATACCCGTGGGGTGCGTAACTATATTACCCTCGCAATTTCGAAGATCGGGGTTGGCTTTCCTAAGGCTTTTGGCTTTTTGAGGCATAGCGCAGTTCAAGTGCGCCAAGTATCGAGGGATAAGTTCCTTAAGCTTCACCTATGAGCTGTTTCTCTGCCGTTTTGTGTGAATGCCTGAAACTATTTGTTAGCAGCCCGATAGCACGTTTCAGACTGGGAAAGTCCACTATTTACCAAAGATGCCATCTTTGCTAGTTGCAGACACAAAGCTTTTACGGTTTTTGTATATTTAACGGTTCCCATGGTGCAATAAATAAGTTAAATTATATCACCCCACAGAGCGACGCGGAAGCGTTATTTTTTTCCAGATCAATAATCGAGATATTTTCAATGCCCACTGCACACCTGTCTTTTGCACTCAACTGTACCCTGACCGTCCGACACCCGCACATGGCATCATCTCTCAGTTCCAATTAACTTAAATCCACTTGCCTTAATATCGCCTGCAAATTATGCACACGTGTAATTAGTCAATCGAGTTACGTTAAAAGTTTTCGCTTCGCATCGACCCAGCCTCGGGTGGCCGATGCATGGTCCAGCCAGCCCCCAAATCGATTAATAAAATTAATATCCCCCCGGGGGAAAACCGAACACTGAAAGATTTACTAGAGCATCCATCCCATTTCGGAAACGTCCGCATCGGAGCGGACTCGGGAATAATTCATTTCGCCAATTTGGGGCTGCTGACGCGCTCGCTTTATTGGAAGCAAGCACAGATACACGTACAGCTCCCCAAAAGTGTGTATGCAGGCGGGACCAACTCCTGGCATGGCGTTCAGAAAATCTGGCTACTGGATAGCCTCTGGTTAATTACTCACTCAAAAATTTTTGTTTTGTTAGGCACGATAATAATGAAACCCATCTACGTGCTGTGTTTGCCCATAGTGCCTACGGCTGTGAAACAAATTAAATATCTGCGTGGCAGAGGTTTGGGTGGCTTTGCATAAGTTTCATATATTTATAGCAAGTGTTGCATGGGCAATCCGGAATTCGGCCCGGACCTTCGGTTTATGGCCGCAGAAATACGAGCACATTGAACATTTATTGTGGCTTATAAGCTAGTGACTTACAATAACGACTCGTAAACCTATTGCTTGGCAGAGTTGTGTGCAAATTCGGGTCCTTTGCGGTGGAATACACAAGGCGCACTTCAGTTGTGGGATATCATGCGCCGGTATCCAACTAATGAAAAGCAAATGCAATAATTGCCTTAAGCGTTGAGCCGGCTGGTTGGTTAATATTAAGCTAGTACGAGGGTATTTACGAGTGCGCGACATGCACTAAATGGCATGAATACTTCATTGGGTTTGTGGCCAAGAGAGATTTAATGACGATGATTCAACGTTTGGCTGCAGTGTGGTCTACGCAAATGCAAATATTTAATCTGCCGAGGATAAGTGTGAGCATAGCATTGCGCCCTTGCGTGCAAATTCGTATTCAAGTGCAGTATGAGTGAAATCCTTGCTTTTTCGATAAACGCAATCAATCACTGCATCTGTGCATTTTTCCGGTGGGGCTTGGGTCCAACGTCAAGTCGGTTAGGAGTGAAAATAAACAACTTCTCAAACTTCAATTGTCTATTAGAATGTAACTACTATTGATTGAACTCATGAGAGAACAAGACCGCGCTCAAGACTAGAGGTTGATCAGCACAGGTGATGTCAGTGTTTCTGGAAAATTTATCTCTTCGGTCACAGATATTATGCAGACGCTCATCTACAAACAGTCCATCACCCCATTTCTCTTAGTCGTAGCACCCATCACTTAGAGAATAGGAGCGTATGTGCATGTCACCCGGCATAAAACGGAAATAGTAGAAATTTTGAAATTTCCCTCTGAACGCACCCTTGACTCAACCACAATACGCATGAGTGTGCGTCAACCCTAAAAGCTCAACTAAGCCAGCTGATGGACACTCATGCGCATTATAGTTGAGCCTTAAGCCTTAATGAGCATCTGCGCGCACATCCATTTGTCAGAAAATGTTTTTTCCCGCGTACTGTTTCGTTCAGCCGAAGACTGTCATACAGTAGCCAATTAGTACGTCTGTTCCAATTTGTGCACAGAAATTCGTAGTTGAACAAATTGTCAGGAGTGGGGCCACATAGATGGAAACTGTATACAAAATTGTGTCTTGGTGTGCCACCTGTCAAGTCCGCATATGCGCCGTGCGATTGAATTCACGCTTGCTAATGCTCAACGAAGCATCTGTGTCATCGCGCATGCTTAACGAAATGTTCTCTATCCTTTTTGGACGACACATAACTTGGTCTTTACACCGAATGTTCGGACTTCCTCTCTTTCTTGAACCTTGGCTTCATATCGCAGAACTGGCAGTATACGAACTTTGTTGTGCTGGTTGTGTTGGTAAACCGAAGTAGCACCGGTTGGCAAGGGTGATGCTGCCTCGAACCTCCAGTAGAACGACAATCATGTCGATCGTTTGGTTTTTTTTCCCAGGTGTCGTGTGCCGGAATGTCGACAGGAAATATCCTTATCCAGCTCATGTTTCGCATGTCCCTTAATCGCCAAACCTTCTACAACTATATTTTGGGAGCGTAAGGCGATATCGGTGTCGTCTGCAAAGTTGCCTACCCCACCATATTCTCTAGTGTCATGATATCAATGACTTGACATTCATTCTTTGGTCTTCAGTCTAGGGGCCCAATTATGATGCGCATGAGAGAAAACGGGTTAGTGTCAAACGCGCATGCGTGAATGAGCGAATATACTCACCGAATCACACAACACTCTGAGCCAACCTATCAACAATCCAGCAGAAAGGGTTTTCGAATTCGAGCATCCTGGTTCAAGAAAGAGAGAAAGACCGAACATTCGGTGTAAAGACCAAGTTATTGCAGCAGCAAGTTTCGACTTGATGGTTGGGCGGACCTTGTCAATCACTATCACCTGGACAATCATCGATGCATGGCAGTTCTTGCTCAATCTCAGACAATCTGAGAGTCATTGGCCAAACTCAGACACTCTGAGAGTTATTGCCCTGTTAAGTATTGTCCTTTTTTTTTAATATTTTAACGGTTATTCAAGATAAACATGTACAGTAGTATTCTTCAAAATATTGCCCATCTGAAGCTTTTTCTTTTTGCAATGACAACTTTTGACGATGACAGTAGGTTTCCAACGCATGTTCCAATGGAATAATACAAGTTACGCCATCTCTTAGCAAACCGCAGGAATTAATACGAATGAATGACATTCACAACTTCATCTTCTAATGACGGTACAGTCCGGTGTGAACCTGGACCTCAGCCAACAAGCCATCCAGCAGGCAAGATCCTAAGTCAACTCAAATTTTGCACGCCAAGTTGGTTGAGGTTTTTCTTCGCTCAATGTCAATTTTTTGTCGTTTTTCTCGTCCAAGTAGGCAAAACCCCAAACAATCTCACTTCTGGATGCTCCCCTGGCAGAGTTACAACGGATGGTTCGAAATGCCGTGAATACTGCTGACGCTCAAGCGATCTCAATGATTGGCCGAAAAGATCATAGCCTACATCTGAATAAATGTTGATGCTCCCTCGAGAGTTGAAGCCATCGGCAAGGACTTGACTCCAGGAAATTAGAAGTAAACAACCAATTTCTTCGTAAAATCTTCTTCCGTGATCTTTACCGGAACTCAGACCCAATATTGAACGAGTGATGACGGCGGTTTTGTTCCCAAATCATACCTAGAGCTAATTGCCAGAGCTACTGATGTGCATAACAGCACTAGATAGCTAGTCAGAAGCAGCACAAGTTAAAGAAGCATTTCGGAGTGGATTTAGAAAATTCACAAAAAACAGTTCAAACTTCACAGGTCCCATTCAGTCCGCATTGGCAGACAATATTGGCCAGAAATCCGCTCGTTTAAGGACTTGCATGCCATTAGGTACGTTTAGATGACACTGTACTGGGTGGTTCAAGTGGGTACTGGCCGCATGGAATTTCTACTTGTTCAACATTTTTCGGTCGTACAGCAGGTAGTACCATATGCACATGTGGTACGACCACCGCATAGATGTCCATTCACGTTTTACATTTCAACTAATGACCATTAGCGGATGAATATGATAGTTTTCTCGATGCAGTTTAGGGTCGTGTATTTATTTAAGACATCACCACCATTCAAAGAAGAACATGCGCTCCAATGTTGGTGCCACGTAATTACCCTCATAAGTGAAGTCCGTCAACCGCGTAGTACAATGTGAACGCAAGGTATTTTTGGTCGTTCGGACGTGCCGTACTTCCCGGTAGTACAATGTGAACGTATTGGCATCATCGCTGGCTGGTTATTTTAATTTTCCTTTCATTCTCAGTCCTTTCCTCGTGTCTCCTCTGCGAATTCTTCGGGTTAATATTAAATTCCCGTGCCTCGTCCACCAAAGCACAAATAAATCGATGAAATTTCACGTAATTGCATTTTCTTGTGGAACCTTGGGCACAGCGTGAAAAAGCATCCTCACATCGATGCGTATTCATGTTGCAGGATACGGCAAGGACATTTTCACAACTCAAAGATCACGTACACTCCTTTGGGTACACAAATATTTGCCGTCCGCATACACTGCTTGACAAGAATGAAACACGTGAACAAAATTGATGGTTTAAAACGGTTTTTCATACATACTCATATTATTACAAGGATACTGATAGCATTTCAGGAAGCGAGCGCACATGACATTCACGAATAGTGTGTTTCCCTGTGCCTGCGGCTATTGAATTCCGCCACATGGGAGGGTAATGAATAAAGTGAATTGTGCCGGCTCGATGGGAGGATGTGCAACCCTTTCATATATTTATGCTGTACTCGTGGTATACGGGCACAAGATGATGTGATAGAGAAGGAGGAGCAGGCGGAAATGCCAAGTGAATGATGTGTACACATCACTTCATGCATTCAACACTTTCCAATTATGGAGGAGAAAAATAATACCGTGTAAATACAGAGTGTGTTGCTGTTGGAAATTAATTATGTCGAATAAATTGCTCATACTATTGTCCCTCATTGATTTATGCAGTTGAACAACTTAATCAACTCAAACAGCATTTATCATGGGAAGGAATTGAGAACCGCATCTGTGAACTGGCCGAGCGCGTTTGCATAGCACCGAGTGGGTGATATTTTTATTTATTTACAACAATCATTGCAGCGACTGCTGCAGAGTAAATCAATTTCTTTTCTGTAAAATACATGATGTTCATTTTGACCATAAAATTCTCCGACTTTCGATACTGAGGAGTTCATTCTGATTAAGCTTTTCTGAGTACTCTGATGATTCGTTTAGACATGTTATTATCAAACGTACGTGGTGTAATATAATAACATGGAGTGGAGCTACAGTCCGTAGAGGGCAAGGGCCTAGCTTTTCAGCAACCACTCGTGTTCGTTATTGTTCTCTCACGAATGGAAGGGACCTATAGTTTGATGCCGAATCCGAAAGGCCACACTGGAACTAGCTTGACTACCTTAACAAACGTTATTAAAACTAACCTACTGATACTAGATGCTGATGATGAATCGCTCTAGCCAAAAACTAGCCAAAGCCAAAGCCAAAGCCAAAGCCAAAGCCAAAGCCAAAGCCAAAGCCAAAGCCAAAGCCAAAGCCAAAGCCAAAGCCAAAGCCAAAGCCAAAGCCAAAGCCAAAGCCAAAGCCAAAGCCAAAGCCAAAGCCAAAGCCAAAGCCAAAGCCAAAGCCAAAGCCAAAGCCAAACCCAAAGCCAGGCGATTACGATTCGTCCAGAGACCTTTCTTTATTTTATTTACTATCCCTGTGACCGCACTGTTCACGACTTGCTGTCCTTGGGCCGGACCCTTAATCCCTTAGCGGAGGTACTAAGGGAGCGGAGAAGGTGATGTTAAGTTTCCGTGCAGACATCACTGTGTCGGAGGCTCATTTTAGAAACACTCAATGTGTGTCCTGAGTGCCACCCTTCTTCGTTTTAATAGAACAAAATTCTGATAACCATAGAAGGCATGTCCTGTGTAAGGGGGCGGGATGAATTTCTGCTCAATCCAGTGGACAATCTTTGGTCGCGTATGTTTTCATGATGCCAGTCTTTCACCCGGGTACAAAGTCTTTGACTCTAACCTCGATCGACAGCACGTGGTGGTGTACACAGTTTCGAATGGATCCCAACGAGCGTAGCTGGAAGGAACTAGCACAGAACTGTACTGGATAGAGAGGCACGTTAGCAGAGTGTCAGCGAAACAACTACCTTTTTGGTCCCGATAGCAGTGGTGTCCATTCGCAGAATGTGGCTGATACATCGTTAACTCTCGGACTAAAAACACGCCTTTCTTTCTAGCTCTTCCTACTACTCCACTCACCATCGAGAGTTCCATGCGATGAAAGCTATCATAAGCCAGTTTGAAAGCTGATACTAACATGATGTGCATCGATTTGGAACTCATTAGTCCCGTCCAGGATCTTTTTGGGCCGCACTTGTACTGCAGATGGCTACACAAATCTTCACAACGGCCTCCATAGAGCTCTGGTGGCATACATTTCAATCACTCGGCTTCATGAATGCTGTTCTAATTGGTTTACGCTTGCAATTTCGAAAAATGACTTGCCTTTCCTAATGTCTACAACTTTGCTCATAAAATACTGCTCGCTTCAGAGAATCTTTGATATCCTTGAGCTGAGAGGTCCTGATTTTTCTGTGAAGTAAATTTTAATTTAATTAATTTATTTTTTTATTGGTTCTGGCAGGTTCTTTATTTGATGGAAATGCAATGACATATCATTGACATTTGCGTTTAACGTTGGAACACTGGCGACATTACCATCCGCTCGCGTCAGCTTCGGTTGGCAATAATTTATTTATACTAACATATTCCGTCTTTCCACTCAATTACCTTACAAGCCATTACGGGGCACGCAAAAACACATTCCCTCGGTTGAGTACAATTTGTTTTGGTTCTGAAAACCACTTAAAAATGAATAAATAAACATCCATACTCCAGGTTAAATTAAAAATTTAATACAACGCAAAGACCTCTTATGTGCAATGCTACGTAATTTAACTGAAAAGATGGAAATTACAAGAACAATAATAAAAAAAAAAAAACAGATGGCAATCCGCCCAAGAGCACCCTCTGACGCGACGGAGAAAAGGATCTGTGAAATCTTTCTTAAATTTTCTTGATTTCCGCCTTTCTGTAATTCCCTTCTTTATGTTGAAACAATTAAGATTGCTACCTTTAAAACAATTTGAGCGGAACTGAAAAGCCCAACAGAACAATAGGAGATACAAACTCCTGTCGTTCTCCCTCCATAGAAGGGGCGTACGCAGCGACTCTTAAAGCATCGTCACGGCTTTAATGGAACAAGGATAATTTAATAAAACGACGGAAAAAAAAGTTGATGAGTTCGCAAGAAGTGCACAAGTATTTTTCTCTCTTGTTCACCTTTTGTAGAATCGTTAACATTAAAACAGAAAAACAGACAAAAAATTGAGAACATTTAATTTATTTCCGGAGAGCGGGCGGACAGCGAATTTAATAGGTGTCCTTTTTGCGGATTCATTTTGGAGATGATCATAACTAGATGTCGTGTGTAATGGATTTCTAGGAAGATGGGGGAGAATCATGGGTTTATTGGATAAACTAAACGATGTAAACGGCCCGAGGGGGAACCACGTCTCGACCTGTGAGACGGACCAGTCGGGGAGTTTAATTTCATTTGAATCTGAGAGGTCAAGTGCGTGATTTGTTCCCAATTTGGAACATGGATCGAAGGGCCACTTAGTCGGGACGCACGTGTTTCTCTGAAGGGTTTCGCTTGCCGAATACCATGGTGTGATTTAAGGTTCGCTTGTTATTGAGTTTCTCGACTGTTTCACAGAAAATAAATGAACAGGGAGCTTAAGTGAATAGGGCAGAGAGCAGGCACTGCATGGTCTGTGCAGGTGGACTTTATTCTTATTTTCTCTAACGCTGCAATCGCAGAGCTACGATTGTCTTGAAACGTCAGGATTTCTGTCTAGCTGGCAACCAAATTTGGTTGAGGTCCTTCTGCATCTGTGGAGACCTATTGAAACATTCTTAACATTGTCTATGCCATTGTCCCCTCCCAAACGTGGCGTTGTGGGTATGTGCGTCGACGCCAACCTCGACGTCGTAGGTTCGATTCCTGCTCATTCTCACGCCCCAACCTCATTCGAGTCACAATGCTCAAAGAGTAGTTCTTTCTAGATAATGCTTCTCAAACTTGGCCGCTCGGAGTCGGCATAAGACTGTAGGTCCCTTCCACTCGTGAGAGAACAATAGCACGCACATCAAGAGTGGTTGCTGAGAAGCTATGCCCTGGCACCCTACGAACTGCAGCTGATTGTTGTTAGCCTCTGACTACCTTCAAGTTATGGGTGCTCATTCCACTGCTCTTTAGAAGACAACTATGTGAGATTTTTTTTTGAGGAAGGCATAGCACTCTCAAACACTTCATTAACAGCAAGTTGTGTTCTCCCAATGACGTCAATAATGCCCGCATAAGTTTTTAAAAGGAGGTACCTGACACAGTCTGAAATGAATCGTTACCAGCAACTACACTCCAATAGCACAACACAACAACAGATGAGAGTAAAAATATCCCCCAAAAGAGGAGTCCACCTGATTACAATATGCCTGAGGTCCAGCTGTCGCAACAACAGGGACATTGCTCCAATCTATCGCCCATAGTTTCTCCGCTGTCCATTAAATAAACGATGCGAATTTAAGCATCTGCGTGGCATTAAATATAATCATCGCAATAAATCGGTACCATCTAGTCATAAAATACGCTCCACAGGTTGGGAATGCATTATTGAATCATTAGCTCATAAAATTTCACTTAAATCGCGATAAAATCCGCACGGCATTTTCTTTTTTCCAGATTCCTAATTTTGATATGTCTCTAACAATTTGCATTAACGCAGAGGTCTGCTCGTGTGTAAATAGTCGAATGTTGGAACAGAAGAAGAAAATGAGGTCACCGGGTCTACCGTGGGGAATGATGTGCTCCTGTAATTAGGTTCAAATACAACGTCAACATTAAGGCTCCATTAAGATTTCGGATGTAGTTGCTTACTCGTATATTTACTTTGTCTTTGACGCTGATGAGGATATAGGGAACCATAGAGCTAACCATCTGCCTCATAGAGCGCATTGTTTGTTTCGATGCGAGTTTATTTTACGCTGTTGGAATCAGTCAAATTGGTGCCCGTAGGGACACAAGACCAAGCTTATATATCAACAGCTCATGTTGTGAGTGCCTTTGTTCTGTCAAGAGTGGAAGGGACCTACAGTTCGACGATGACTCCGAAGGACTCAGTTTGAGAAGCTGTTTCTAGATTGAAGTACAGATTCATGACTCAACATTGTTTTTTTCGGTGTCAAAAGACGTTGAGCTCCATGGATTTTTTGACGCTCTATCACTGGCCAACTCTGCAGTAGCTTACGCTCATTTCAAAGTAGGTCCAGATGAGTTTAAAGTAGTCCTTATCGCAGCAAAAACCAAGGTAGCACCCTTTAAATCTGTGTCGCTTGGAACTCTGTATCCCACATCCCCTTTCGCGTCTCATCGATCAAAACCTCTATGTAAAGAGAGCATGTTGCGATGCACAGATTGTACTTCATGGGCTATCTCCATCCCGTCGTCGGTGGACAACGTCTGCCGCAAACCGGATCTCTGCGACCGTCGCGAAGATTTCACTATATGCTTAGCAGCATGTCGCGTCGGAGACGAACCCTGCAGATTGTGCATCTCGAGGAGTTCTACCATCAGCACTGCCTGGTGGACAGGACCACCATGGTTATCGCCGACATGAGAACATTACCTCTTTTCAACATTCTCTGTGCCAGAACGTGGAGAGGAGAAGAGGAGGCACTGGCGAAGAGGCAGCCCCCGAAGCAGAGTTTAATCACCATCACCGAAGTGAACGTTTTCAAAACCCTTATATCGAAGGTATCATCGATGTGTCGGTTGCTTCAAATCGTGGCATACTCAGTTGGGAAGCCGGAATCAAGTCCGAGAGGTTGTCCATTGATGCATGCGATCAACAAATGGTAAACACTTCGCTCGCAGATTATGAGTGATTTACCTCACGTACGAGTCCGTCCCCGTCGACCATTTCTGAACAGCGAGTGCGACTAAGCAGGAGCACTCTCCATCAAGATGTCTCGGGACGACAAATGGCTACATATCGCTCTATCTGGAGAGACTTGTTGGTTAGTGCTCGGATCCAGACCCACTCAAACGCCAGACATAACAAGAACAGTCGAATCCTAGAACACCAATGAAACATTATCATCACTGAGTTCGGCTTTCATTATATCGGTCCTTTTTTTAAGATATTTAAGTATCGACAATTTTTCCTCTGTTCGCTATACTTTCGTAATGTTCGTCGGGTAGACCTTTACATTCTGAGCAAAAATCCAACGAAGGATTCTGAAGGTATACACAATATTAAATACACGTGTTAGTAAAATTAATGCAAGTAATCAGGTCATAATTACACGTGAACCACATGTCGGGTATGACGACAAGCGCTTTGGCGTGAAATTGAAAATTCAAAACCAAAATACGCAAAGTATGTAGTGTTAAAAGAATTTGGAATCAGTGGAGTATGTCGAGGAGCCTCAACATTTCATTCTTTCCCTGTCCATGTACTAGGGTTGAGTTCGCGAACGTCGAGTTCAAAATAGACTGCATCCTGAAACAACACAATACAATGAGTTTCACAGCAGCCGCTGCATAGTTTCGACATTTCCGTCAAACTTCTTCAATACCATTCAGAAGCGAGATCAGAAGTCCAAACAGCTGTAAGCATACGAATGAAATCGGTCAAACTGAGCAAGCAAATGAGTGAATGAGACGTTAGCATTGAGCAAGTGGAAGCTGGAACGATAGCGTTGCATCAAATCTCTATTTCGCGAATTGAGAGTACGTTGAAAATAAAATGAGTCATTTGAGAAATATAATAGCCTTGTAATGACAGCCATTGCACGCTTGCACACCCACAATTTACGCACCAGCTGTGCGACTGTGTCGATTCAAGTAGATCCCAAAAATGTTACAACAAGTCCATGTCTCCATCGCGAACGTAACAAATATTTCTATTGAGCTTCATCAATAACCATGCAATGTCCCAACTCTTTGATTACCAATACTTTGCTTGAATCGGCTCTGTTCGTCAAATTTCGACTCAAAAAAACTTGGCGAACTTTTCATTTGTTTGAACAGCCGAAAGTTTAATTTCCACAATCCTCAAGTCCATAGTCCTTAAATAATCGGCTTCAGTTTCGAATCAATCAGATAGTCGTATGGTGAGCAGATCACCACCAATACATTGGGTGTTGCTGAGCCCCTTAATCTGGAAATGCAATCACCGACCACATATAGCTTACGTAAGCGCTGGGAAATTAAACACAATTCATGCCAGAGGCAGGCCGTAACAAGTGGCTTAATGCTTCTCAGAAGCGAACCGCTTTCATGCGAAATTCCGGAAAGTGGATTTAAACAAATATCACCCATGTTTGCCTTTCAAACATTTTAAATCTCCATTTCTGAGAGACTTGGAGTTTGGGACTGAAACTTCTGTGCATTTAATTTGTTCTCTGAAACTTTTGCTTGAAGGAGTTTTATGAGTTTTAAAGGATTGACTTCCGTTGAGCTGGCGCCTTGCCAAGCCATACGGCTATTGTTCATGTCTGAAATATTCCACTCTAATTGGAGTACTCGTTAAGGAGACTTAACTTGAGCAGAAGCGACCCATGTAATCACGTTGTTATGCGTATCGGGTGTGTACAGGTACACAGAATCAGTCTGTGGGTGGAAGAAAGAAATGGAAAAAACAAACAAACAAACCTGTTTTGGGGTAAATAATAATTTGTCGTTCTCTCTGCGTGCGTCTACACGTCTAGGGGGAGAGAATTGAATACGAATCTGCTTGTTCTGATGATGGATACAAGCACATCTCTTCGATAGGGATGAACAGGAGGTGAGTTACGAAGCATGTGACCTTCGAGTTCAGTCGTGTCGTTCCTTAGACTTTAACAAAACGACAATAAGGAACGGCTGCTCCTTTCTCTCTGTTCTGCTGAGGAGTTTAATGATGAAAAATTAGCAGAAATTTTGGAAACTCAGCGAGACAAAATTATTCCATTAATGGTTGTTTTTTTTGTTTTCGTTGTGCTTTTGTCGACGGTTCAGTTTGTGGACGTGAATGCGCTTCCTATTGTCCTCAATGTTTCCTTCCTGTTTGCTGTGAAATGCTGATGATGTCACTACAGTTTAATGATTCTAAAGGAGAAAACAAACTCATAAATATTTTTCGTATTTATTGTCTGTGAAAGCAACTGAACACACTTTGGGCCATTTTTGCTAAGTAGGTAGTCGTGGAGGAGAACTGCGGCATAATTGCGTTTGCGCGGCGTAGCTATTTGGACGGCTTGGTTCTTGTCCGCTTCCTCGTACACCGGTCATTTTTGCAGAAAAAAACTCTCGTGCCTGCTTGTGCTACCACTAAAGAGAACAGACGAAAAGTTATAAAGAAGTCCTAATACAGACCGCGGACAGACAACTGATGAAACAATTTAAAGGTGTTCAACACCTATGCCTTAACCAACGAGTTACATACGAAAAGAGCTCTCGGAGCAAGGCTAACCATCCTGAACACTGATTGGGATATAGGGAACCATGGAGTTAACGATCCGATTCATAGAGCGCTTTGCTTGTTCGTGTGCGAGCTCATTTTAAGACGAAACTTCTATGGCAACGGCTCCTGTTGTGCGTGCTACAGTTCTGTCAAATATGGAAGGCATCTACAGTTTTACTTCGACTCCGAACAACCATAGTTCGAGAAGCATTTTCTGTATCGAAGTATTCTTTAAATTGTGTACGTAACTCAAAAGAGATGGAGAGTAAAAATTATTTTTTCGGTCGTACTGGAAATCAAACCTTTGCATCGTAGGTTCAAGTGCGTAGAGGTCGACGCGCAGACGGCACGACGCCGCGCCGCAAATGGTACAATAGACACAAAAAAGGGGACCACTTTAAATCCACAGACTATCGAGGAAATTCAACATTTCTCTCTTTCCTTTTCTCTCTGTTAGGTAAAATGTTTAGCTTCACACCGATCCATACCACCAATTGGCACACGAAAAGAACTCTCAGAGCATGGCTAACTATCCTAAGCTTACTGCTAACCTAATCGTAATCAAACTTTAACGCACCTGATTCAGCCCAGAACTCATTCAAAACCCTCCCAGCAATTTACCGACAAGGACTCCGAGGGCGCTCAAAAGTCCGCCTGCCCACACCTCAAGCGACATATACTTTGCTGTCTCACTTGGCGAAATTTCTTGGAAAATAGCTTCTTAATGAAGACTTTAACCCCAGCATAAAAGTTGCACTCAAGTTCGCTCACATACACGGCGGAGATGACTTATACCAAGGAAAACATTCATCTTCAATTTACAACGGAATCGATAATTCTATTAAAAAAGGATTAATTTAAAGCTTACTCTATAAACCATGGTGGCCCGTGGCGTTGTGGGTATGTGCGTCGACCCCAACCTCGACGTCGTAGGTTCGGTTCCTGCTCTGTGCGACGAAAACAATTTTCACTGCAACACCCTTCCTGTTTCTTCCTGACTAGATAAAGCTTCTCAAACAAAGCCGTTCCGATTCGGAATAACAACTGTAGAATGAGATGACACTCATGAGAGAACAATAGCACACTCAACACTAGTGTTTGCTGAGAAACTTCCATATTATTATTATTCTATAAACCATGTTCAAGAAAGTGAAAACTCGAAAAAGGAGTTCAAACAAAACCAACATTTCAAAATGAAGGGTTCAATCCTGGCTAAAACTACGAAAGGGACGGACAATATAAAACTTTTCCTCATCTGCTAAAACTGATACTCACAATTGTTCTAGATTCACTGCGGATCCTGCGCGGTATGGTGGAGGTCCTACTGTCAAATGATAACGATTATCGGTGGGGATTGGGGGGATGCCTCCATTAAGGAAAGCCTCAGCAGGCATACAGTAGTGGACATCTAATTAGTAGAAGTAATTAATTTTCAGGCCCAATATTCAAAATTTGGTATTTTTAAAAAATATTTAGCTGTGATAGGTTAGTAAAATAATACAAGTCAACTAAACAAATTAACAACAATTCATGTCGGGTATTATTAAAAATTCAATTACTATAATATCACCATTTTAGCCTTGGCTAATTACATAACGACAATATTTAAAAAAAAAAGTAAGAAAAATTATTTTCTTAAAGTTTGCACTTTGATTTCATCTAAGTTAAATATTTTGCCATATAGCCTTTGGCTTACACCACGTACTGACACCTCTTATGATTGTTACGAAGGATTTATATCATTTATGGTGTAATCCTCTCCAAAGTCCCTTCAGAATTTGCCCAGAAGGGTTACCGATAAAGTTCAAGTCAGGACTCTGTGCTGGCCTATCCAAAACGTAGACGTTTCCAGTGCGAAATTATCACTTTACTCTTTGCAGTGTATTTAGCACCATTATTCTGCGTAAAAATACATGGAACAGGCATGTGTTCATCTGCACATGGCTACATCGTGTTGGCCATTGTGTCGCCATTCGCCATCAAACCACGAAAATGCCGCCCAGGCCACAATATTTCCTTGGCCATGCTTAAGAGTCTCTAGTTGAAGTTGTTACAATAGTTGGCTTGCTTCGTCACAATGCTCATGATCGCCGTTGGTTACATCGATGAACTCAAAAATGTTCTTTAGACTATATCGAACACCAATGAACCGCATTTTCCATGTTCCTTTAGTATCGTTGTCCGACACGTGGAGGTTCAAGTGCACATTCCCACACAGCAACGCGCAACCACAAAAAAACGATGATCTACCCAGTTGCTCTTTTGTCAAACATGTGTTTCTCTGGTGTCTATGAACCTCTTTATGGATTATAACATTTCGAAATGTCAAATAACCGCGTTTTTAGTGGGATCGAGGTCGAGAATTCTCTGATTGAGCGCTGGAACTGCTGGCGGGGTTACAGGCTTTAGAGCAAAATGTCCCTACTCAGAAACAATTTCGGGACGAAATGCGATTACTAGTAGACATGACAAAGCAAGAAGGAGACAAGACGAAAGGAGGTAGGTAACGCAGTGCGAAATTTTTGTTAAGCGCAGACCTGGCTGCGAATAAAATAGGCCATATTATTGATCCGATTCACCAATTTTACTCGAAACAATATCGAGAGGATATATTACAAAAATGAAACAAACAACATATGTCTAGCGCAGTACGCATGGTACCATATGCCTGCAAGCTTTCATAAACTTTTGGTACATTCAGTTTGAAACTATATCATTCAAGCCTGCGTGCTACCACTTGGCCAGTTCTTCGAAGAAGACCAAGCAGTGGGCAATCAGAAATATTTATAAACGACGACGGGAGCTTTTGAGTCGAAGACCGTCCAGAGATGCAACTAGAGATGTTTTAAAAAGGTTTTTACCGTCATTAGATTCAATCTTTCGACTCGAACTACAGGCGCTCCAAAACCAAAAGGACCGTCGACCTCAAGAAAGTATTGCTCTGTTAAGGGCTCCCGAAGTAGCGCCAGATGACGATGATTTCGATGACGAGGGCTATTAATATTGAATGAATTTTGACTAAATTATTTTGAACCACTTTTCTAAACAAACTGGTGAAAGCTTGATCGAAATCGGTCCAATGGTCTCTAAGTTACAGACATGTTTGACAAGGTTAATGCTGAGGGGATGTGATGGGGTACACAGCCTCCATCGCTGACCACATAAGCTTTAAGATCTTCATAGAACAACTTTTAACCTGATATTGAAAAAGAAAAGAGTTCCGCTAGACAACACCCTATGCGTCGTTGGCCTTCGGTGTAGAGCGATGTTAACCGACTGGTGGTTCCAACAAGGCATGCAAGGTTCTGAAAGAAAAATTGTCGACTGTCTGGCCTTATGGCGAGCGTTCATCAATTGGGATCAGGTGACTTGACCCGACTTGATATATTTCCCTAAAGCATCCGATGTCCACGGGAACAAGTCACTTTTGATGAGGTCGTGGCAACATTCGATAGATTATTGCCGGAATAATGCGACCCAAAAAGGAGCCATCAAAAATTAGACCATTCACTTGAAGCACTGCCAGCGAAGCCAAGGCGTCAATTTGAATAAAAGTATACCTTCAACATCAACCCAGACTGAAGGTCTTATTGTTAGTAATTCAGAAAATTGTCTTGCGGTAAATACACCTTCCATAATTTCGTCCCACCTGAAAGTCACCTAATAACCGGATGGCGTCAACTTAGTTTCCCTTAAGGAAACTCAACTGTGCGCCTGTATTACACTTTCTGGATTCGATTAGATTCTGTGCTTCACGTACACAAATCGTTATATCAACTCTCAAAACGGCGTGACACTTACGTCCCCCGAATAAGTGCTGATTCCTCCCAAGTTATTAGGCACTTATGGGGATAACAACGCCTACATGTGGCATATATATTTTTAAATATTTTATTTTTAAACAACCATCCACACAACCGGCTTCAGGGCCACGCACAGGGTTCCTCCTTGCCACCGCACTCGTGTCTTCTTCATACAAATGGCTGTTTAATTGGTTCATGAAAATCAGGGGAGCGTAAAAAGGGTCCAAGGTTGACCGTCGTCTCTATGAAAAGGGACCGGCTGAGAACAACTGCCATCATTATTTGTTGTGCTATTATTGGTCATGTTGGCGGAAGGGTAATTACCACCGAAAAACCTCTCCAACACAAAGGGGCTCCTAATGGATTCTGGGCAATAGCTTAGGCGATGCATAATCGTCTTGTTTGCATTTGATTTTGACGGACAATCGTTCCTCCTTGGTAATTCATTTACCTCCCCCAACGTGAGGGGTAATTATGCAAAAAAATTAATTTCGTTGAGTAATTCGGCGGAAGCTTGGGTACAATTTTCTAATTTGCCTCTTTTTTCAAATATTGCGGATGTCATCTGGTTTGGGGTCATTCCATTTTCAAATGCTTCACTGCGAATGAGGTCAAGTGTATTTTGTCTAGATTATGGGTACATTTCTGGTTTGCTTTTGTCCGTTGTTATTAATAGATGCCTCAGGCAAAACAGTGGTCGAATAGTGGGTAGATACGTCGACTGTGTTATGACACAGGGTACCGGGTCCAATTTTAGAACACAGTTGGATCCGGCACAATGTCCACCTCGGAATGTAGCGTCGTTCAAACTATTTTTAGTACGGAATACTTTCAAAAACGACGACTAAAAACAGCGTGTCCAGGACCGTCATCAGTGCCACATGAGACTCAAATCCACTTTGGATAGCAGGCCTAACGCGGGTTGCGAAAAATGATGGAAATCAATAGAAAATAATTGAGTTGAAGTTGAAGTTGAATGATAACGAAACTGACGGATGTTCGTGAGATGTCCAGGTCTCTAAGTGTCTCCTTCTTAGTTCGGTCTCATCCTAAGCCGGTGTTTGGCACACCTCCAGCGTCCAAAAAGCGGACTCATTGTGTTCTTTCCGGACCACGGGGCTATAAGAATCTTGGACGAATCTAACGGGTAGACACATTGACGATGCCTAATCCAGCTGATTCGCACCCAATCGAAATCTGTATCTTCTTCGACGCCATTTCTTCTGGTTTCAGAGTTAAGTTTCAAAAGATTTCTCTCAAGTTTAAGCCAAGATTATACGAATTGCCTTCATAAAGGACCCATAGTGCATGACCTCACGACAAAATCCGCTTTGCATATTCACTCGTTTGTGAGTTGTTGCCTTATGTAGTGCAAGCCCAAGGTGCCTGAACTCTGGACATTGACACCATTGAAGTAACACATTGCTCTTTCACTAATCTCCTAAAGTAGCTTATAATTTTTTTATTTGGCAATTTGTTGAGTATTTGCAATCGATACGGGCAAGTCCCGAAAGCAGATCCCCTGTTTTCAATTTTGTACAATTCAGTCCGCCTAGTGGTGTAGAGCGAGCAATGCGTACAAGGTTTACAATGATGTCAATCCTTTTAAAATTTCCTATTAGTCCATGAGAATCTTTGACTTCGGGGTTTTCAGTCCTCGGATTGGGATTGTGGTGTGGCGGCCTATTTTGCCGCGTTGTCACTACTTTGACAGAAGTGATACAGTCCGTTGCGTGATGTCATTGAAAATGTCTGCTCACTTGGCTGATTTAACGTGTTGAGGAAGTGCTATCCGGGGGATCGAACTTCTCAGGTCTCTGATAGCCATGTTTGGATGGTAGCGAATGTCGTGTAGTTGCCTCTGACACAGTGTCACCAAGTACTGGTGTAAGGACGATGCGGACGTCTTCGTAAAGTCTCCCGTTGCTGAGATGCTTCTGACGGTCCCTTCCATAGGAGAGACCGGTGCGTATTTGTTTTATCTTTCTTACGGAGATCGAAAGATCTGGTCTTGGAGATGGTATGCCATGATGGTATGCTATGATTTGCCGAATGAGTCGTTTATAGAGCAGCAACTTCGTCCTCTGGCTTAGTTCATTTTGTTTTCCCGAGAGCAGGTAGATGCGAGAAAAGCCAAAACTGGCTTTTTTGAGATTCAGTTTCGAATGGTTCTTAAACGTTAGTTTCTCCGTAAAGTCAACACCGAGATACCTCACCTTGTCTGTTGGTGTTATTGTGGTGTCATTAGGAAACACAGTCATGATGCTTTGTCATTCTGCTGCTGATCTGCATCAACCTTCATGGGTCTTTTGAAGCACATGCGTATCGATTTCTCCGCATTTATTCGGATACCCCATTCAGTGAAGTAGTTATACTTCTTTACTTCTTGCTTTCCGACTCTCAAGGATCCTCTGAAAAACAAGGTGGGTTGCGTTTAACACCAAATATGGCAGCCGCGGTTTTTTATTACAGTTTCTGAGGACTGATATACAAATGGTTTGTAAGACTGAAAAAATAAACGAATTAGACTTTAAAGTATGGTTTTATCTTAAATACTAAGTTTGGAGAGAAGGACGGACCTACAACGACGACACTGCGCGAAGAACGACAACGGTTTGCGTGTATGGGCCGCTCAAAAACTGGAAAAAATCCTCACGTAGTATAAGGCGGATATTACTGCGCTCCAAAAAATACGCTGGATAGGACGAGGGATTATAAAAAACTAAAGAGTGCGACATATATAGTGGGACAACGGTTTCAAGTCGATAAGTGATCGAATGGCTGTGATCCTCATCAAAGGCCGATTCTACAACATCAGCGAGATATGTGCATACGCCCCTAACGACGAAGCTGAAGACTTTGTCAAAGAAGACTATTACGACCTCTTGGACGGTGTCTACGTAGCCTGGCTTCCGAGTCACAGATCTTACGACAGCAAATAGTGTGGTCTTAAGAAATCCTCGCAAAAAAATCCACACACCAACCTGGTGATCCTCGCATGGTCGAACCACCAATCCAATAGACCACGCGCTCGTTGATGGAAGACACGCATCAAATGTCCTGGATATGCGAGCATTCAGGAGGCCAAGTGTTGACTCTAACAGATTTTCTCGTCGCAGCAAGGTGCAGAGCCCGACTGTCCAGTGAGAGAAAGCTGCACCAGCCAACAAAAAGAAGCCTTGACATTGGACGCCTGATCACACCAGAAGTTGTCAGAGCCTACGAAGAGCAACAAAGTGAGTGACACTACGGTAGGCCAGCGTCGAACACCAACGCCAACGATATGTGGTTGTATTGCCGCTCGGCAATCGAGAAGGCAACTGAATCCACCCAAGGCTATCACCCTCGGCACGAGAGCAGTGGTATGATACGGGCAACCAACGAGGCATACCAAAAAGTTGCAACGGAAAACAAGCGCAGCTGAAGAGGAGTACGGGACAAGAAGGGAGGAGGAGAAAAAACGTCTGCTACTAAAAAAGGTCTCTCACAATCTTCCAGCTCAAGGATACCGATAGGAAAGCCTGGACCCAGGCTTAAGGAAAGGCACCCAGACTCTTCGAAATTACGAGGGTAATCTAATTACGGAGCCATAGGGAATGGTGAATGTGTCCAACAGCTCCTTGGAGGGCCTGACCAAGAGGGAGTGATAGAAAAGCTAGAAATCCCGACTCCAGTCGACGAAGTAGTCCTACCACCTGGTTTTGAAGAACTTGGTACAGCCATTAAAAGAATGAAGAACAACAATGGCTCAGGCTCAGAGCTCTTCAAGACTAGTAGCAAGTCGCAACTGTAAGATAGATTGGCCTTGATGAGAGGAAGTAGCGTTCCCAGAACCGTCACCGATGGCAATTACTCAGGCTCGGCTTGAGAAGTAAGATTATCTTAAAAAACGTTAAGGGTGGGCCAAACGTGCCTCATGTACTCTTAGTTTTAAGCATCAAATATCATTTTAAGGCATCGCTTACTGTAGCAAATTGAACGAAATTTAACGAAACTAACCGATGCATTGATGATTGATTGTTGATTGTTGATTGTTTGACTTTACTTTAATCTCTGTATTGTTCTGTTCGGGTCGGCATTGAGTTGATTTTCGCTCATGACAGAAGAGTGGTACGCACAACATGAGTGGTTGCTGAAGTTCACCTCGGAACCAGCACCACAATCTGGATGGACAAGAGGTGCCTATCACTTCGGGAATACTGTTCGGTGTGAAACCCCCTTCCGTCACACGTGCAAGTGACGTACGATGAACTCAGACATTAACTCACATCTCCTCTCACATCCTTTATATTCTCCAGTTCCACTTGACATCTCACAAAGTCTTCAAAGTGCCATCAACCGCCTCGAAATGATTTCAAAAATATGCTTGTCATAATGCTCATTGCCTAGACATCGATCCCGCATGTGAACGATGACCGATAAGGATAAGTATACTCTACTTGGGAGAGTGTTACACAGTGTTATTTAATTTTAACACCGAAATGGATTACCACTTACCCCATTGGCATTTTGGCCAACACAATAGCGGACAAACACTTGTGAGCAGATGAACCGACTGAGAGTGACAGCTGAAACAAATAAAGGAAACCCATTAAACGAATTGGAAACGCGTTAGGGTCATTATTTACGTCCTTAAAAGGGTAAGGCACTTACAACCGGCACATTGCGTTCCCCCTCATGAGCTGCCTACGCCCGGCACACTAATGGGTTGAGTGCTTTTTTTTCTCTGTTTGTCGACTTATCCACACGGGCCATTAACACTTATTAAGTTCTGCTAATGATAACAATTATTGCGTTAATTACCGCTATTTTTGGGTGGCCCTTAATGCTACTACCTAGTGTAGGTGGGCTTATATGATACCCAATATGAGTGTACTTAGTTTTTGGTGGCGAATTTCTGGTTTTCGTATCGCTTTAATGCTCATTAAGGAAGAGTACGCTGCGAGTGCGAGGGTGAAGTTAAAGAGCACGTAGTTTGAAGTGCGTATGACGGAGGAATCGTATTGCAGTATACACCCCGTGGCGAAAATTAATGCGAGGCGCCAACTTTTACGTCATCCACACTGGGAGCCACTCTTGTCGTAATGTAATTTCGAATGGCAAATATGTTAATTTGAAGTACACTTCTTCCATTCCGAGAATGTAGCCCAATTCCGTCGATTCGAAGAATCGCCTGTGGAGTGCAAGTACATCGGATGCGGAATAAACATCCCTCACTTCAAATCGTGCTGGATTTCAAAACAACTTCTAATGAGACACGGGACACGAGACGGCATTTTGTTGTTTTTCTGTCGTTTGGTTTGGGTTGAAAAACGACACAGGTGCGTCTGTGAGTCGTGTTTGGTGTTGTTATACATAAAGTGATTACAGTTCATTTAAGTGTGAGATACCACACAAACGAGACAAGAGAGATTTGTGGGTCCACCCAAACAATCTGAGCAGGATAGTTTCAGTTCAGGCTCCTTGTCGACAATAATTTAATTTGCTTGCTCCTCATCTCGGCGATTTACCATCCTAGCTTCATTGGATGGCGTTCTACGAATCTTCGTTCAGTTTCGTCCAGTTGAGCCCGATCGATGTTAGCGAGCATTTCCTTAGGATATAAGCTTGGTTAGGTGGTCGGTAGGTGGTTACCATGCGGACTTGATTAATCCTATACCGCAAGCTGGTTAGCGCTTTAACAAAACAGTAACCACGCCTATTCTCTAAGCCATGCCTACGGTTTGCTTAGGTTAGGTTAGGTTGTAGTGGCTGACTGCTAAAGAGCACTCACACTTAGGCCAGAGTAGGCCCACTGTGATACCACGCGGATTGACTTCTCCTAACACTGGCAACAGTTGGTGCTGCTAATGGAACGATTTAGTTGGCCAATGTTGGCACTCTTTAGCTGGTTACGGCCGCTGAAGTAGGAGCTCCTAGGTGCAGGAACCTACGACTAGCAAGAGCACTGCAGGAGCAGATAAGGTGATGATGAAAATTGCTCACAGAGAATAGAGGTGATAATATGGTTTTCGCTCCACAACAAGCTTTCGTCCTTTGCATGGTATTATTCAGTCAAATGGAAATTATTTTGGTCGAACCGGCGTACAGACTCACAGCTGCCTTAACGATTTCAGCGAACAGACTGTTTACTCCAGCAGCTTTGTTAGACTTCAGTCTTGATATTGCTATCTTGTCTTAGTCCGGGGGACGAAATTCCTCTGTGGGTCTGTCATCGTCCAGATTGAGTTTGACATTCTGCCTGATAGCGATACTTTGGTCCCCATCGCCGCAGAAGTGATCTTTCCAGATTCTCGGTATCAATTGCGACTCCACTACCTCTATAATTTTTGGACCACTAACGAGACGAACTCATCCTATTTGCACAATGTTTCGAATTTTATTAAAATCGGTACACAGGATTCGATGTTACAGACTTTTGTCCGTGTAATGGAACAACTGTGCTCCCGTGGAAGTCTAAAGTTAGAGTCAACGTTTCAAGCCGCTCTTGTGTTCAAAGTGTGATGTTTTTTCTGCAGTGATGTTTCAGTTCTGCTTCAAGTCAGCTCAATGTGTAAAAGGGGAGCGCCTTTCCATTTGAGCGGCTATGCTGGCGAAGGAGTCACTGCAGCTTCTGGGCCAGCGCCTGAAGGAGTTCGGTTGTCACTCACTTTTCTCTCTGTTTGATTTCCTTATTCCGCTACTGTTGTTGATTGTTTGCATTTTTGATGAAGTCAGGGAGGCAGCGGCTGCCCGGAGTTGTGTCACTTTTGTTATTTGTATTTTCATTTTAGTTAGTGCTTCCTGTTGGTCGCACAAGTAAGTCGGTGTGTAGGACAGTAGTACATATAGTGGATCTGGTAACTTAGGATGTCCGAAACAATTCCACGCCGACCCTCGGCCTCTGGAGAAGAACTGGTAACAGAGAAGGCCAAGGGAGGATGATGATCAGCAATACACCTTACCATCAGGTTTAATTCTGGCTAATATTTCTCTACGACGATTGGCCTCAAAGAACAGCCACTCATTTAACCGGCATTTTGTGTGACAATGAAGGGCAAATTTACGCTTACGCACGACGAACAAGGGCCTTCACTCTACTGACACCTTAAAACTTCAGGCTATTAGTAGTCCTCTTCTGGCATACCTCTGTGATGTGTTTGCCTCACGAGAACGAGGTTAGTACAAAACCGTGAGTTTTTGGTATTCTCAGCAAAACCTTGTGAGCATCACAGCAAGTGCCAAAATTGTAACGAACGTCGGTGCACATCAAAAGGACAAATCAACACATTTGTTGACTAAAACGCAAAAAATAGAAGAGAATTAGAAAACAATGGAGGAACATATTCTCGATTTTGATAGTTGTTACAGACAGGCAAGGTAGAGCAAAATGCTTTCAGATATGTTGTTTATAAATGTAATCCAATTTTTTTATGGGTACATCACAAGCATTTGTGAGTTGTGACCACATCACAGCCTGAAAAGGGACATATTGAGTTAATGGGAAGAACATCAAAACAAGGAAACCATTTGAACGCTATACAACTCTGATTTTTTCCGTCTGGTATCATCATGACTGCACAAGTGAAGGGATGATCCAGCTTTAACTAAATAAAGTCATAACGTGTTTTGCCATGCCATCTATTAGCTTAGCGGCAATCCAACCACGACCCAGTTCCATCAATCCGCGACGGATGTGCCGTATGTATGCCCCCGACTACCATCCGCATGAACGGGTTCGGTCACAAAAGCCCGAACAATTTCTAATTAACAATCCCATCGCACTAAGGGATACGCAATCAACCAAATGGAAATGTGGAAATGGGTGATGAGCAATTCGGAAAACGAAGTTGGCCTGCACTAATTTACACAGCAGAACGTTCGGCTGTAGGCGATGGATGACTGTCATGGCAACAATTGATAGGGAATTAATGGAGCCCCATAAACTGGTTTCCGGGAACTCTTCAAATCAATTGATTGCTGAATTGGAGGAATTCATGGGAAGTCCTTGTTTATTATTCCGGATTAGGATCATTATCGAATCCAACGATTGCTCATGTACAAATTGAAAAGTTGTTGTCCGAAGAACAAAGTAGATATCCGATGCATATTTTATGAAAGATTAGAAAGGGAGTTGCTCGGATTTTGTGAAGTGGGCTCGCGAAACAGCAAGTACTGGACTTTACATTTTAATTTGAGTGCCATATCTATAATTAGTTATTGCGGATTTGTATGCACGTGTATGGATTAAAAATTTGATTTTAAGGTGGGGTGGATAAATTTAAATGGTGATGGTGGCCCGTGGCGTTGTGGCTTGTGCGTCGACCTTAACGCACTTGTACCTTGATGTCTAGTTGCAATTCCTGGCCTGTGCGACAAAAATACTTATCACGGCCCTCCTGTTTCGAGTCACGGACAGTGTCTAGAAAAGTGTCAGCTGAGAATCTCGGGCTTGGCCTTCTACGAGCGCGAAACATTTTAAACGGCATGTGTCGTTAAGAAGTGTACATTGACATGAACATGATTAGTTTTATTTTAGCACAGTGAAGAACACAGTGCTTATAGCAGCATTGCTCGCGTTTTGTTTCCTTTCATTCCTTTTTCTCATAAAAGGAGCACCTGTGAAGTCAATAGAGAAGTCGGCTCGAGAGGGTGACAAAAAGTCCGAAAGAAGGCTATCGAGAAAAGATCAGCACCAAGAAGGATTCAGCCAAGCAGCCACCTCTTTCTAAGAAGGTTGGAGTTAAGAGCGCATCTAAGCCAAAAGCTTAAGATGACAAGACCCAGAAGATTGCCACAATAAAATCGATGGTAGTTTGGTTACCAAGGCCACAACAAGCGTCTGAAGCCCAAAAAGGCAGACTCAGGTCCAAGGGCTTGGGTCTGTGTTCTTGTCTTTTTAAAGTATAAGAGGTTTCACACTAAGGTGATCATGGAAGCTTTTGAAAGCGGAAAAATACGCATTGGGACCCAAGCCAACGATCGCACGAATGCTTCTTATGTATCCACTGACAACTGAAGCTGTGATGAATATTCGTGTTCTTCACCCAGCTGAGGGCGAATAAGATTCACAGTCGGGCTGCTGTCTGTGAGTGCTGCGAATTCAAAATCGGTAAAGTAAACGTCTTTATCAGGCATAATTGATAAAAGAAGGACTTCGTTGGGCTTAATATCGCCAACAAGCAAGTACCATATATGATACAATCTAACTTCGATAACTCGAAAGAAATTTTTTACTTTTTTGCTTCATAACTCAACTTTTTGTGACATGGTTGGAGACATAGAATTACGACTGTATGCATCAAAACTAAATTTCGAACGATCGAAAAGAACTTTTGAGGTGTTCAAGTCTGATATCCACAAAATAAATGCTGGTAAACCCCAAGGCTCTGTTCTGTCTCCGACACTGTTTCTCATTGTTATCCTTCCTGCTTCTTCTAATCCAATCCACTCCTTCGCTGGTGACAGCAGCTATAGGCCGCAGCTTCACGTATTCGGTTCAGGACTCATGAGACTGCACTTCGGACGAAGAATTGGAACGATACATTCAATTCTGATCTGGACAGCAACAACAGAGTGGATTCCAGTGATTCAAAAACTCAATGCTGTCTGCTATCGCTCAAGCGAACCCTTAATGTTTGTTTGTTTGTTAATGAAGCCGTCGACCCATGAAAGGTCCGAGCGTGAGCAATTGCTGCTTCCATCGCTGACGGTCATGGGCGCGTTGCTTCCAGTCATCAAGGCCAAGCTTTATACTGGAGCTTCGGTCTTCCTCTTCTTCTCGAACCAAGAGGCTCGAATTCGAGGAAACTCTTTGCTGGAAGGTTGTTGGTCATACGCTTGTTGGTCATGCGTGGACGAGCCAGTACTGACGATAGATTTCTGGCTTCCGGACTACATCCACATCCACAGGTAGCAGGGTTCGCTGTTGTGACTTCTCCTCCATTCGCCTTCCTCGCTGACGGCACCATATATCTGACGCAGAAGGCAGTTGGACTGGCAAGATAAGAGTTTTGTTGAGCAAGACCTTGGTTTTTTGAGTCTGAAGTTTCGAGAGCAGTTGTTTCAACACACCGAACCATCATCGGTTAGCAAGGGCGATTCTATGATCACGGTGACCCCTACGCCAGGTATGTGTGTTGTCTTGGCCAAGCAAATGAAACAAAACAGGAACAGTGAGGACAACAAGACATAACATAAGCCAAAAGGCGATTGCAAAGACAGTTAAGCTAGTTTTAAGCATTGTATAACAATGATATTACTTACTTACTTGAAGTGGCGCTACATTCCTGGGTGGACCTGGGCATCAACCAACAAGCGTCTCCAGCCAGCTCGATCTTTAGCAAGCTGTCCAATTTCGCACGCATAGTTGGTTGAGGTCCCTTTCCACTTGCGTGCGCCGTCTGAGTCGCGGTCTTCTTCTACTGCGCCGTCCCTCGGGCCGTAGCATTGGTTTCCATCCGCTCTACATGACCTAGCCATCTCAATCGTTGGAACTTAAGTCTTCAGGCTAAGTCCATGTCGCAGAACAGTCCGTATATTTACCAATTGTTTCCTTAGCCCAGAGAAGCAGCGATTGGCAAGAGTTATTCTTCGTTTGATTTCAGCGCTGGTGTCATGCTGAGCTTTCTGACCGAGACGTCGGTGTTGGGTATCCTTTCTCGTTGACAGTATATACTTGGTCTTACCCTCGTTCACCGCTAAGCCCATCTTCGCGGCCTCCGTTGCCATACCGAAACAAGCGCCATTGAAATCACGCTGCGTTTTTCCGATAATGTCAATATCGTCGGCATATGCGAGTAGTTGGACGGACTTCTGAAAGATTGCTCCTCTGGTGTTGGCGTTCGTGTTTTGAACAATTCTCGTCTCTAAAGATCTTGGGTAACTTGTTGCTCCTGGGTTTTCTCGAAAAAATCTGCCGAAGTGTGAATATTTGGTCTATGGTGGATTTTCCTAGCCTAAGGCCACACTGGTATACACCGACCAGGTTGTTGACGAATGGCTTTAGGCGTTCACACAGTACGGCAGATAAGATTTTGCATGCTGCGGCTTAAAAAAGCCGCAGCTGTAGTGTATGTACTCGTGTATGTGCTCACGCAGCGCAGTAGAACGCTTTGCAAGGGGATGACGAGAAGGCAAGGCTGTGAACTTGTATGTTGGCAGAAGCCGTCTCCTTCGGGTGCAGGTGTAGTACATAATTGAAAAGTAATCGGGTTATATGGACGCCATGCCACTGCTTTGCAGTTTCAGTGTCTACACACTTCTTCGCATTTTTCCTAGATTTGCGTCATGTCCACTCCCGGGCTCACCCCAGAACGCCTGGAATGGATACTGATCCGACTTTAATTATCAGAAATGGGCAAACATCGCAGAAGTTCGGCATAATTCCCTTTCATGCACTCCGCATGAGTGCCCTTTGTTCGGTTCTTTTGCAGAAACGCTTTCGAGAATTAGCTAGCTCGCATCAGTTTCAAAAGCACACATCGAGGCCATTTATAAGACGAGCTCGTTGCCCATAGTAACTGCTCGCTCATACACACGCAACACTGCGCTGATATCAAAAGATAAAGTCATCGTGCCGCCCACCACCCACACAATCCGTGCCCGTCCTTCAGCGACATATGGCCATAATCAGTGCACATGTTTGAATTCACTCAGCCAACAAGGCAATAAAGCAGAAAAGAAAACACAATCTATCAGGTTCGTTATCTGCAATCAAGCGATTATTTTCTTGAATCAATTTCCAAATTTTGAATCCGGAAGATAAATGTGATATTTCCACATGCCCGTCACAGCGGACGAAGACAAATGGAACGTCATTGTTGATTCAGCCAACAATGTCATGGAGGATGTACTCGGCGGTGGTACACGGTATACACACGTCCAGTGCAAGCACGTCGGAGGAACGTATGGCGGAGTCGGAGCTGGGCGAAATGTTTTCTACACGAACTCGGAAGCTCGTTCGTTTTATAACGATGACGATGGGATTTTATTGTATTTCCTGTTGTCCCCGGTGCTGTTGTTTCCCAGCATGTACGTCCGTATTCTTCGTGTCCACTTTTTTGTTTTGTTTTGTTGCAATGTTATTCGAGTACTATCATTTTTAGCGGGACTTTAACGAGATTTTGATTCGATTTTGTGATCCCAGCTGTCTGGCAGACTGTGAAGGAGGATCCCAGGAGCACTCATATGAGCAGATGGAATGGATATTCTTGTCCATTAAAATATTGCACGGCTGCACACGAATGCATGAATCTCAATGATTTTCTCGTTTAAGCTCAATGAATTGTTTCACATTAAAGCCTGAAGGACATCTACTGCATTTAACGATGAATAGCCTCGCGAATGATTTGAAAATTTGAATGCACCATTGGGTGGTAGGTAGTGGGTCTCGCTTGCACCTTTCTCGAGTCACCGATTGTGTTCACAGCATGAACGCGTCTTGTAAAACCCTCCCAGGCCTTGTTGGTGCTAGTCGGCATAAGACTGTTGATCAGTCCAGAGAACAACCCCGCGCACACTGTAGGAGTCCATGCAGAAGGTTGGATCGTAAAGTCTCTCGCTCGCATTTTCATGTGCAACCACAAAAAACCGCATCATGCAAATATCAGGAAATCTTCAAAGGATTAACAGCATGGCCATCCAAAAACTAATCCAAAGAGACCAAATTTCTACGGAGCATGTACGCTTGCTTATTAACGCCTCATTCACAGTCACACACATAATAATGACTCACAGACCCATTGTGATTCCTCACGTATTTGACTGTCTTCTTCCTCCTACAACCGGACTAATTGACAACGCTGATTTATTTCTGGTTCCCTTATGTCTTGGGACTCTTGAGCGGATATTACTTCCAATCGATAGGGCGTTAATTGAGCACGAAAAATGAGTAATGATTTCCTCGTTGTGTTCATTTCCGTAGCAACACCAGGGTATCGCACAATATAGCGATGGTCTTCCTGTTTTCTCTGCCTTGATTTTTGTAGATAATGCGACACATTTGTGGTGGCCCGTGGCTTTGTGGGTATGTGCGGTTCGATGCCACCTCTTTCGAATAACTGACAGTGCTGAAAGAGTGCTTTGGAAATCAATTAACAAATCAGGCATGGTGACGTTGTCTTTTCAGTCACAACCATAGTTGCAGTCAGCGTCTTCAACGATTTGACTCATCGCTAAGATATAATCGCATGTTTCAACAACGGCGTTATCGGACACTTGCACTACCATGCTACTGAAAGCCGGCAGGTTTCGATGGTCCAGTGCCAGACCATACTAAGTCAGCTTAGCGGAGTTTTACATTATTTAGCCACTAAAATGGCCACACTGCGTTATTTTTGCACATCTAGTGGAACCTTTTTCAAAAAACAAAGTCGTCCGAAAGGTAAATTTGCTAACACACGACAGCTATACACAAATATCTGGGAACAGTATTTACTAGTGATGGGCGCATTCGAATGATATCTCGAATGATAATCGATTATTACAACATCTCGAGAGCATCTCGATAGAGCTCAATCAATCTCTCGAATGACTACTAATCTCTCTAGTGACTACTAACCACTCGCATGGCTTCTAACTACTAACACAAGAGAACTCGATTAATGTATCAACAGCGCGAGAACGACTAACAAACAATTGTTGTCGAGAGCTACTGCTCAAGAACATGAGGAGTATGAAAGTGATTTCTGACAAGTTGTTTTTAAGACGGAAACAAATAAAACAGCTTCGAAAGCAGCACTTCTGGACCCACTGTTGTGGTTGATGTTTTTATTAATGCACCGAGTAGTGGGGTAATACTTGAGTTCTTATCCCTTGCGTTTTTCTTTCATTCTGATGTTCATTCTACTTTCCTGATGAGTATTTATCGACGAGAACTATTTGTTACTTGTTCTTGCGCTAGTAAGACAATTATCGAGTTATCTTGTGCTAGGAGTTTGTAATTAGTTAGTAGTCACTCGAGTGATTAGTGGTCACTCGAGTGGTTAGTAGCCATTCGAGTGATCATTCGATTATTAAAATATCTCGATTACTAAAGTCTCGATTTTTAAAATCATTCGATTATGCCCATCACTAGTCTTCGACACCGAGCCATTGGGACAGCGCAACAGAGGACGTCCTCGCACTAGATGACGCACACAAGTGGAAAAGGACCTCAACCAAGTTGGTGTGCGCAACTGGAGGCAGCTGGCGAAAGATCGTGCTGGCTGGAGAGGCATGTTGGTTGAGGCCCAGGTCCACCCCGGACTGTAGCGCCAATCAAAGAAGAAGAAGTATTTACCTTACAGTGACAGTGACAGTATTTACCTTACAAACAGCAAACTTTCTTCAATCTTTTAACGAGCATTGCAAGCTCAATTTGCTAGCATTTCTTTGCTGTCATCTGCAGATTTTTTCCAACAAAGCTTGTGCCTTGCAAGACTTTATGGTTTTTCGTTTTGTTTAGCTGTGACTTTGTCTCTGTAGAGTAACTTCCTGTTAAATTTTGTTTTCCTTCCAATAAAATCCATTTGATGGACTAAAGCTTCCCTTTTAATGTTTGACTTTGCGTGGAGTGTAATAAAGTGACCCAAATGTCCTTATCGGGAAATGTGGCCTAAGGTGTTCTTTTAGATATTTTGTATCAGAATTCTGTGGCTGTTTATGTCCAAATTTGCGTTCTCATATATTTTAAGAGGTCTTCTTTGCAAGAGATTTGCGTAGCAAACATCCATACTTTCTATGGATTAGTGTAAAATGGGCACTTCTAGTTCATGCTGGGCCCGGGTCAATGGGCACTACTAGTTCATGCCCATGGGCCCGAGTCAAACAAAAACGATCCTAGGCTACACCCACGTCATTATAAGTCTCAAATAGTTCACAGCTGTAGACTCTCCTCCTTTCGCGTTCCCCGTGGAAATGATGAAATATAAGTCTACGTTGAATAGAATCCCTTATAGTTCTGCGTATCGTCCAACCCGTGGGTGCATGAGTCTGGGCATTTTTGTTCACTCGACTAAGGTGTTAACACAAGTCGACCAGTGTTTTTCAAACTTTTTGAGCATGCGACATCCGTTTTAATTTTTTTAATGTTGGCGACCCTGCACATTATAATGTGCCAGTTTACAAAAGCTACATACACTTACGCCTCCAAAGTCCGGTCTAATTACACAAGATTTTAATTATCCGCGATATACTTTTCTCTCGTGTTTTGCCAAAAAAAAAACATTAAAAAATGATCCGTAGAACGTTACGTGGCAGAAGTGATTTATAACGCTCAGCTGAAATTGAAGGCTGCTTATTTTAAACAATTTTATTGTTTAATGAACAAAGTGTGATTATTTTGCTTCCATTATACTCTTTTCTAAAAACTAATTTATTGATTTTGAATTTGTCGGAAGCATCTGCACCAACCGCACTTAAAAATGGTAAAGACCTACAAATGTCTGTCCATCACCGACTGCAGGGCGGAATCACCCAGGCCACAGGTTGGGCCAGAAGAAGAAGAAAAAATTAACCCACTTGGGGCTCCCACCAATGCGCTACGGGACCGCTTCGCCAAGAACGCTATCATACGAGGTGTGGAGAAAGCGTCGTTACCAGGGAAGCAGAGATCACTGAGGGAACCCATGCGGACGAATTGTAAAGCTGACGACGCGTGGCCGTAAGAAACGCCAAAAAGTCCCAAGTAAAATTTGATGCCCAGAGTCAGCGCCCACCATCGTATCAGCAAGCGCACCCAGTGCTGATCGAAAACGAGTCAGCGGCCACCATACACCATCATGGCATCGGACGGGACGATACACTGGGACTAGCTCTCGAACGAATTGCTAGACAGGGCCAGCATCGGTGGAGACGGTTCCGATCTCGAGGGCGAGATTGATAGTAAGATGGCCGAGCTGGAACGTTAGATACGCGCGCGTATAAAAACCCGCGCACAGATGACCCGGGGACAGTCTTACGGTCGTCACCCGCGTGGTAGCAGCCTCAGCCGACAGAGTAAGTAAAATCTTTGAACTCTTCAAGCTGTTTTTTTTATTCAGTTACTAGTTCCTCTTGTTAATCATTTGACAATTTTTGGCTAAAGAGAAGGAGAGAGTGTCCCGAGCCCACGATCGAAGCTTGTTGAACTTGTCGATGCCATTCCAAAATTAATGCCTGTGTGTGTCACATTCTCTTCAATCTGTGACATTAATACTGAGACGAGAAACTGACTAGATTGGAAAATATTTTAATAGTAAAAGTCACGAGATGATTCCAAGTTTCCAAGGTTTATTAAAAAAATAAATATGTACATGGGACTTTCGTTTGTTTATCTTAAGAGGTTGTGATCTCAATTTGCGAAGGAATTATGGGTGGAACCCCGGAGGGTGGCGACTCACACTTTGAAAAACACTTGTTCAGACAAACTGAGTGAGCAATGGTCGATTTTGGTTCGATATGTACTCAGGAACCCATGACAAGTAAAAGTAACTAGTTTTTCAACATTGGAGCAAACGCAGAATCCATAAATGACATCACGGTGGAGATTCGACCTAGATCCACGCTGGCAACCGATGTTACTTCGGTCTGGCAAAACAAATGGCTTGAACCCACCTGACTGGAAGGACCACAATCGCGTTCTGCCAGGAAGGCGAATGTGGGACAGATTTGGAAAAAAAAACGATCAAAAACAATGGTTTGCATTGGAGGCTGTGCTTTTATTTTCCAAGTTCATTGTTGTCTCCAGGCCAATTTTCACACCAAATAGAGACACGCTGTGGATGCGTTAATTGTTGGATAGTCTGTTTTCGACGATCAACGTCATTAGCGTCCTCACATGATCCAGTATCCCTGAATTTTTCAATGAAACTCTTCTTAGTCAACGAAGTGAAAAAAAACTATTCGGACCGTATTAAGAAGAAATGTTGCGATAATCTTGGGATGCTCTGGAGGGTACATGTCGATAACAAGAATGCGCTAACAATTGAAGACTCGATTTATCTGTTTTGTCATACATTCGCCTCGTAAGCATTTCAAGTCCCTAGTTTTCTAGTCTATGGGCCACTCCTTTTGTGGGGATCTGTTATGCTTGGGAAAACACGGTATCCCAAATGAACAGCTCAGTCACCAGGTACTCCGACATTCTCTTTGTACACAAGTTCAAGCTAATTCCGAAACTCGGTTTATCCTAATTTTGTTTTCCCAGTCAACGAACTGAACAGATGTCAACTTTTGCTGTTTTCCCACTTCGTTACGAGATGAAAGGCAGCTTCTTTGTCTATTACATCGTGTTGTTTACGACAGAATATATATTCCCTTTTTAATTTCATTTAAGCTCACCCGTCAAAGTTTCCTGTCGTAGAGAGATTTATGTACATCACCACCTTAAAGGCAACATGGCTTAAGGGCGTTTCCCTTGGCCGGTCGCCTTAATTTTTAATAAGTGCAGAGAACACTGAAATTTACAAGTACTATCAACAGACTGGTAACGATTAATTCGCAGTCCTGCAGTGGACCCTCGTTAAAGAGGCTTTTGGTCATTTCATCTCCCACCCTCTCCCTCTGCCCGGGCAACCTTATGCTCAGAAAAACCCATCATTTTAGCGTATAAAGTTTGTAATTTAAAGTTTATGTCTAATAATCTACTTAGCATATAATCCGCTTCATTATGCCTTGATGTGGAACATAAAGCGTACAACGATGTCGTGCTTCATATGGGAACTGAACGTTGAAATGACTGGCGCGCTAACGAGGATATAAGATGTAATAGGGGCATTTGTGAAGAGCAACAGCACTGGCAGTGGCTAGTCACCGGGAGATTGATACCTGCGTGGCGTTGAGGTTGTCAGCGAAATGTTTCTACAAATTGAATGTTTTTTTACTCAAACATACTTTATGTCAAGCGGTACACACTCTTCCATGAACACTGCTGCCAGAAGGTGGAGAAAGGAGCAATTTATGTTGTTTGTAGACAAACCAACACTCGCAGGATCCGCTAGTGGATATAATCTCCTCACAAGAATGTTTCCCAAAACAGAAGAAAATAATTCTTCTCTTTGCACAAAAGAGATTACATTGAATCATCCATTTGGCTTCCTGCTCCAAGCACTTGCGGGCAGGATGGAGTAATTCCTGAAAGGAAGATATCTTATTTAAGAACTCTTTTCTGAAAAGGAAAACGTTACATTTATCTTCCTCCAGCGAAATTTCATACTTTCTCTTGTAGAAACGATTTTAATTGCTATTCGCAGCCGTTCCTTACAATTTTCCTCAGAAACTCAACCAAACCAAAAACCCATTGTGGAGTACCGAGAACCCGTCCCCCTGCATTTCGCTCCTTCGCCGCCAAGTACAACGTTTCATTAATTTAAAGTGCTTATCCGTGCAATTTATCAAATACGCATCCCTGCGTTAAATTAAGTACCCGATTAAATAATCCGTCTCTGCAGTAAACTCCAAATGACATCATCCACGACACCAAAAGCTCACAAGTTTCAGGAAAGACAGCATGACATGTTCGCTTATCCGAAACATCCTGCGAATGCTGCTGCAGCTGCGAAGGGGAGTCTCTGCATTAACATTCCCTTTATCTCCGACGGCTGATATCTGCATCAATGAAAACGGAAGACATCGATCCACAGCACGCGGAAATGATAAGAGTCAAGCACGCTTTGCAAGGACGAAGGAGAGAGATGAGTTCGCAAGTTATCCCATAGTCGCAAGTATGTATAAGCAGACTTCCATTAGCAAAAGTTAACTTACACTTTAATATTTTTCCATGCCTCTTTTCCCCCGTCAAAGTTTGTCCTCGCAAGTTGGAGGGGAAGCCGTCACTATCTGGGTATAAATCCTCTTCGGAAATTCGTCAGTACACATGAGAGGAGTATCTCTGCCGCTACTCTCTTAGGATTAAAGTATTTTTATTTTTTTTGCAATTTTCTTTCATGCGTTGTTAGATGTAACTTCATTTGCTTGCATTGGCAGTACCGGTTATACTCGAATGCGATTAAACTCGAAAACGACTCTTCTTGGATGCGGTTGTGCTCGAATGCGAGTGTACTCTAATGCGATTGTACTCGGATGCGACTTTACTCGAAAGCTTACATTAGCAGTACCGGTTGCACTCGAATGCAACTTTATCAGAATGCGATTAAACTCGTTTTTTTTCGAATGCGGTTGTGTTCGAATGCAACTTTACTCGATAACGGTTTTAATCGACTGCGGTTACATTCGAATGCGATTGCAATCGAACTCAGGTATTGGTAAGGATTAAAGAAGAAGAATGGAAACCTCCCGACCTGAAAATTAAGACATCTCCCTTTTACAACAAATGCAGAACGAGTTTCAATTTTCTCTACAGTGGATAATAGAACAATCATTCAATTTCGATTGACTACCAATCGATGGTGACACGTAACGAGACAGCTTTCTGCCTCTGACTGTTCTTGTGAAAGAGGAACAAATAGACAAATGATGAAAAAGTCACAACATGATCCATGTAATGCACCAAATAATTTAATTAACAACAGAGATAATCAGTCAGTTCTGCCGAATTAATCCCCAGACGACAAACCAAATGATCAACCAATGTTTTCCGGAAAATCATAATTAACTCATGCCGAACTGAATTGCCGCCAATGAAAGCATTACGGCCTATCCACACCAAAATGACCACCACCACCACAGAATACGGCGAATTCATCAGATCGAATCAATCAGCAATAATTAACACTTTGATTAATTAAATGTAAGACCCTTGCCAATACGTAAGTTCGGCAACTGCATTGCGGCTACCTGTGTTACTGGTTTCCCGTTCAAACGGCTAACCCTGTGCTCAATCTCATTTATCTTCCCATTCATCGATACCGTACCACTCGCCGGGCTTACATGTCATGCTCTCAGAATAATTAATCAACGTTGCCAACGTACATACATGTGCTCGTGCACAGGGCTACACATGAATTGTATAGACACAATTGTATTGCTGTTGTTTGCGGCTTTCGCCCCCATCCCAGCCGTGTACAGAAAAAAAGGATTGTGAAAAACTACAGCAAATGTTGGGAAGAAATAGACATGTGTTCTTGAATTTATGAAAAATGTTGTCACTTGAATGTTGCTTCTTAGGCGGTTCATGTACATCCATATATCTGGGAGAAAATCTTAAATCTGATGAACGAAGTCGTGAGCAAATATAAAGATTGTATTTCCTTTGAATATGCAGAGCAGGGACTATCTTTTGATGTCAACGTGACTAGCGTTGACTTATTCCGGTCATATGGTAATGAAAATATGTGCGCACAAACAGACATTTGAATATGTTTGCAAATGAGAACACATGGTAGCAGACACTCTGTCATGAAGCGCACAGAAACATTTGCTGGTTTCAAGGACATGCCAATCGTACGTGGTGCAACAACCAAGAAAATTCCGTCATCAACCTAATTCAAGATGATGTTAAATAAGGTTGCGCGTATTTTTGAAGCAATACTTAAATGTTCGCATCCTATGCATACGCCAACTTTCTCACTGAAATGAAGTGTTTCTGTAGTCAGGTTTTTTTTCTATAATTTTCATCATGCATTATTTCTTTTATAAGCACAACTTGAGTAGGAATCATAAATAATAATAATATATTAGGTCTATAACTTAATTCGCGCGGTTTGCTAACAGATGGCGTAACTTACGTTATTCCATTGGAACATGCGTTGGAAAGCTACTGTCATTGCAAAAAGTTGTCATCCAAAAAGTCTTAGCTTCAGATGGGTACTACTTTGAATAATGCTATTGTACATGTTTTTCTTAAATAAACATTAAGATTTAAAAAAAAAACAGCACGTATAAGTTACATACTTCATATATGCCGCTACAGCCCGCAGACAGCTAAGACATATCTTTCCAGCAACCAATCGCGTTGTGCGTGCTATTGTTCTCTCACGAGTGGAAGGAACCTACAGTTTTATGCCGACTCCGAACGCCCAGGCTTGAGAAGCTTCTTCCAGACAGGAGCAGGGCTGTCAGATTAGTGATCTATCGCCAAACTGACGATTTTAAATTTCATTTGGCGACACAAAAAATGGTATATCGCCACAACTTAAGATATTGAGTTGAATTTGAGCACGCTCTTTATTTTATGATGAACATCAATTAATATTTATAAGGGAACAGATGACTGTACATGCATATTGCAATTCACTTCACAGTCTTTGTTAGTAACTACTAGTTAGACAAAAGAGACTGTTTTACAAAAGCCAACTCGATGCGAGGATGGAGGTAATCTTTTACATGGCCCTCATGCCCTCTTGTGGTTCAACGTGAGTGAAAGCTTGATGGACAAGATTCGGGTTTTTGAGAGTAGCTGCCTTAGGCTTGCTTTCATCTTTACAGAACGCCAGAGTCCCAGTACAGAAAAATGTACTCCAATGCGGTATATTGGAGGACACATATACAAAAGAGCGAAACTGATACAAGTTCTGGATTCAAGGTCATCCTGCTAGAGCGGCGATCTCGACCGATTACTTGATCACTGGGGCTCACTATCCCAACCCACAAAGGTCAGTAAGTTACCATTTTTTTCTAGAAAATGACTTTTTATTTTTGACATAAAGCATTTCATTTCAATTTGGCGACTGGCGTCGAAAATTTTAAGAATTTGGCGATTTTCATTTTTTTGACCTGACAACCCTGGACAGGGGTACTCTTTGTCAGTGACTCGAATGACGTGGGGCCGTTTTTTTTTTGTAGTACAGACCATGGCGTCGAGGCACAAGTGCTTTGCGGTCGAGACACATACCCACAGCGTATGGTATTAGAGTAACACTTCCATTTTGAAAAGCGGTATCTTAACATGGGTTGAAAACCACTTCCAGCAAGTTAATGATCTGAAACAGACAGCAAAATTATTAAATTCTACTTCTCAAGAAATATGCGTTTTAAAGTAGTTACCATCACAAACTTCAGACCTCAATCCGATGGAGCATACTTATGTTGATGTCAAACATGCTATAACAGACTTGCCAGAAAATTGTCCCAATTTATAAACCTTATGTGCACCGCACGTAAACTGCTTGTGCAAATATTGGCTTAAATCGATGCAAACCGTTGATAGAATCAATTCCCGAGAAGTTGGAAAACAAATTTCCGAGCTCCGAACCCATTTTTGCGAGATTATCCGCAGAAGCTGCCTCCAGTTGCGCACACCAACTTGGTTTCCACTTCTGTGCGCCATCTCGTGCGAGGACGTCCTCCGTTGCGCGGTACCAATGCCTCAATATCGAAGACTCTTCGGGCCGGAGCCGTGGTGTCCATCCGCTCTACATGACCTAGCCATCTTTATCGTTGGATTCGAAGATGTTTAGCTGGGCGCATGCCACTGTAGAACCTGTAAGGGTCGTGGTTGAAACTTCTCCTTCAGACTTTCAACGCAAACAGGGCAAAAGTTCGCACGTAGAACTTTCCTCTCAAAACAACCAAGAGCTTCTTTATCCGCTTTCAAAAGTGTCAATGTCTCTGCGCCATAGAGCAGGACTGGGATGATAAGAGTTTTATCTAAAGTCAACGTGGTGTTTCGAAAGAGAGCTCTGTTACTCAATTGCCTCTCGAGCCCAAAGAAGCACCGATTGGCAAGAGTAATTCTGCGCTTGTTCTCGGTCCTGGTGTTGTTGTCCCTTTTTACTCCAGAGCCGAGATAGACGAAGTCCTTGATTACTTCAAAGTACCTACTGCCCATTGTGACGCTCTGTCCGAGACGTCGATGTTGTGCGTCTTTTCGTGATGACAGCCTGTACTTTGTTTTGCCTTGGTTTATCGCTAGACTCATTTTAGCCGCTTCTGTTTACTCACCAGCAAACGCCTCATTGGCAACTCGCTGTGTCAGTCCAATCACGTCAATGTCGTCCGCGTAAGCAAGCAGTTGAACGGACTTTTGGTAGATCGCACCTCGGGTGTTTACGTTTGAGTTTCGCATTATCTTCTTAAGTATGATGTTGAAGAAGTCACATGACAGCGTGTGTGATGCCTTGCCTAAAACCTTTTTTGACATTCAAAGTCTCGATGAGTTCGTTACCGACCGTGATGGTGTCTTGGTCCTTGGAGAGTTCTTCATCGTCATCCTGCACAACCTGACAAGCTTAGCAAGAATGTCAAAACTCGACATTGCATTGCATAGCTCGTGTGTGGCGAATCATATTTTGACCGTACACGCAAAATACTGATTTCAACTAGTGTGTGCTAAATTGTTTTCATAAGATTTTTTTCTCCTCTCCCATAAAAAGCAACCAATTGTGCGCACCTTGTGCGTCAGTTCTTGTGGCCTTACCTGACGTTTCAAAATAATGTAATCCTTTAAACAAAGGAGAAGAATAGAAGAACGCATTTTAAGAAATATAGCACATGCAGGTATTTGGTACATTCGGCACGAATTGTCAAAAAAATCATCTTACGTGCTTTAAGAACCTTCAGACACTCTGCATATCTCGATGGCTGTCGATTTACAATTATTTATAGCTTAACAACTGCCATCCGAATCGAGGCCAGTGACATATGAGATACCGAAATACACATTATCCCTGAACGTATCCGTGCACACATGTAAGTCTGGCATCATTTAAGATGAAATATTTTATTGTCAACGACAACCAGTTGCGTTCTTAGCCACAGATTATTTTCTGTTAAACATAGTCAGTCTCTCCTTAATTTCCCATAAGGCAATGCGGATATGACATTAATGTCATATGGAATTTTTCATATTTCAGAATATACGTCTGAGATTGTAAAAAATGGCATTTGCTATGAAAGCTTTAATTCGTAGGGCCGGAGGACTCCTAAGATTTATGTGTGGATCCGGTTGGACTAAAGTATGTCTCATGGTGGTTATCCATTGCCAAACTGAGAGGCAATGGATGAGACACGTTGGTCTAAGCGAGTACCAGCAGGGTTGCTACAATAATAACTTCACTCAGATTCGTTAAGTTTCGTTGACTTTTTCAGCGCATCCACATCAATCTCTGTTTATGCATGAAATGGCAGTTAGCCTTAGAAGCTACCGAAGGGACGCATCCTAGCAACTAGGGAAACTTAAGATTTGACGATAATTCGGACTTCATTTTATTTTGCTCTGAAATAAGTTTTCTTCAGTCAGTTGAGGTTGGGCCTTTGGACTGTTTGATTTCATTGTTCAAAATAATACGCGATTGTGATGGGCGCAGTTGACCAAGCAGCGTTTAGCGCCATCATAGGGGTATCTACACTTGCCGCGATGTGTGTCCTGACGCTCTCACTTTAGTACTCCATTCCGTCTGACTGAAACTACTCTTTCAGCTGTTTGAATAATAGATATCCTTTTCTTATCAGTTTATCGAATATCTGAGGAAATCGACAGCTTAAGTCAAAATGATGAATTAACGCCTCAGGAACGCAGTATTTCCGATAACAAGCATAACAAAGCACCAATTTCAGCACATTTTCCAAGGCATAGCAATCGAACATCAAGCAAAAACCGTGCCCTGATGTGCAGAATTAATAGCGCTTCAAAGGAAAACAATGTATTCCGCTCAGAAAATAGCCCCAAGGCTACCGAGAGCTGAGGGGAATCAATCATCTCCAATTTATTTCTCCATTCTCCATCATGCATGTGTCTCGCAGCTCCGACCACCCGAACTGTTCTTCGAATGCTGATATATTCGCAGTAGTTTATTGCTCGCATGCGGCTGTTTAAACATAATCTTCATCACTGTCGGTCTAGATTATCTCACGCAACGCAAGTGTATCTAATCGCTTGAGGGTGTTAATTACTCACTATGTGGGCGCCGGGCTAAGACAAACTCTGGCAAGCCTTGTGCGTAAAAGCCCTCAAACGGAGAGCCCGATATCTGACACCTGTCTCTTTGAGTTGCTTGTTATTGTTCGAGAACCTTTATACTGAATGGATTTGACAAACGCAGGTGGCATGGGAGATTACTACTCAGAAGTGATACTTGATACGTGGGCTCTTTGATACATTCAGAGCAAATCCTCACACACGTACTTATCACTGCAACGGAAGAAAGGAAAATACGTTGTGTAGAAGAATAATGGATTGTATGGCATCATCAAAGCTGAATAATTGATTGAAGTTGACTCTCGAGACAGCAGTCTGGGATATCATTTTCTTAGTGATATTTATAGACGTTTTGCAACTGCCTAGTAGTCATGGATGGTTGTCGAAACGGGCGTAGACATGGAAAAGAATTAAATGAAATCGAGAGTCAGACAATCCTAGGTGCTCTACGGACAATGGATCTGTCGGGGAAGATGGTAAGAAATGCGGTCAGACAATGGGAAACTGAAACACGTCCAAGCACCTCATCTCTGTGGTAACTCTGAAGGCAACCAGAATAACTCTTGCCAACCGATGCTTCTTCGAGCTCAAGAGCCGATTGAGTTAATGTGATCCTCCTCAATGGCTACAGTACCATGCAAGGATAAGGCAAATTTCAATGCAGGTGAGGTCCTTGGTCTCTTCTAGAGAAAAGAACTGCGTCAACGGCATACCTGCGGTCTTCGCCTCTGAACTAGAGGGACAACGCAACAAAAGGGGACACTTGAACCAACATGGTTAGCGTAACCGGAAGCAGCTAAACAAAGATTTCATTTTCATTTATTATATTATTTTGTAGCTGTCCATTGAGAATATTTTGCTCATTTTATAGTCCAGAAGCATTCGTGCCAATTACGGAATCCGGCGGATTGACTGCGGAGGGGAAACTATAATGGAAACTGCAATCGAAAAAAGGAGATGATATTGGTAAGGTAGTGCGAAAAAACACAACCATCGGCACTCCATGCATTTGGTGACGTTTTCAATCCGAAACAAATGAATTTGCCGATTTGGAGGAAAAAGGATGAGTGCTTGCAACAGAAAGTAAATTTTAGAACAAAAAACAAATGACAGCGGTCCTTGATTTTTGATACAGCGCTTTTTTTGCACATGATTAAATGTATCCCCATTGGACATAAATATTCCTCCTCCTCTAAGAGCTCTAGAGCTATTGAGAACCCCAGGAAGAAATGTCGGTGGTGCTATTTTAACTGCAGGGTACTTGCCAGTACCGGTCTGATATGCTTCCTCAGCCAGAGATCGAAAACATGCTGCTTCGGAGGCAAGGACCTTACCACAGGTTGCAGTATTTACTTCAATAAAACATTTTGCATATTTAAATGCAGCTTTAGTCAGAATCATTTTACAAATCTGAAAGAAAGATGCATGAATGGATGTTGATTCTTTCGACTAACTGACTGCCCGGTATTGATAAAATATCCTTCGCCCTCCTTTTTATTTTCCTCCTTTGTTTGAGAAGCTTTTCTAGACAGGAAATACTCTTTAAGCATTATCAGTAACTCAAAAGAGGTGGGGTCGTGAAAATTGTTTTCGTCGCACAGAGCAGGAATCGAACCTACGACGTCGAGGTTGGGGTCGACGCACATACCCACAACGCCACAGGCCACCACAAAATTGGTTACTGCAAGACGATAAACATAGCAGTCGTTTGTGCAGTGCGTGGGAACAAGAAAACGACGTCGATGTTTTAGATTGGCCATCACAGTCGCCGGATGCAAATCCCATTAAAAATGTTTGGGCATTCATGAAGCTAGAACTCCAAGCAAAGAAGATCTCGACGGTCAGACAATTATCACCAAAAATACGAGTTTAATTGTGATCTTTGCCTTAAGATTACAAGAAAGTATGCCTTGAAGACTCCAAGCAATTATTGACAATGGAGGAAAGTGGAGAATATATAAATTGAAAAGTATTTAATTAAATAAACAAAATAAACCAGTTCAATTGACTTGTGTATTATTATAAGTTCTTTGATTTTTGTCGTGTACGATCTTGTCAAACAGATTGTACTTTATTTCACTCTTTAAATAACCGTTCTTAGAAACAATTGAATAACCAAAATTCGAAATCGAAATCGAAAACAGCTGACTACGGAAAGGGTCGACATATAGGTTTTGCGGACCGGTAGCCGACGGATTCCACAATCGGAATGAATATAAGCTTTTAAGTGACATTGTTCTAATTGTAATAGTATACGTTTGAATTTGCTAAGATTTTTTATTGACGATTGCGCATACATATGTAATGAAAGAAAAATAGAAGCAAGTAGATAAAAAACAGCAATTTATAGGAACTAGGTAGGGAGGAATAGGTAGGAAGGGAAATTGTCTGTTATCGGTACCTGTGAATGTAGGTGAATCCAGAGGTGAGCAGCATGAATGAAAAAGTGCCTGCGTGATATCGAGCAAGTGTGACTGAAGGACGACCCGATCGACAGAAGGTGATTTTTTCAAAAAGATTATTTGGCTGTTTTTTTTAAATAATTTTGAAAATTAATATGTACTATCTGTGGCTTAAGACTGCCTTCAATTCAGAATGCGACGGTGTCCCGACACATGTGCATATCTACGTAGATTAAAGACATACCGTCATACCACTCTTGTCAATTCATACGAAGAAGAATAATCACAGTCAGCGAACAAAGCAGATCCATACAAGATCAAAAGTATTAGAGTTTTAGTTTTGCATTGGGAGGGAGAATATATTTCCTGATTGAGCAGCTTCTTAGGGATGTATATCTTTTGGACACTACGCTATCGATGTGGTAAGTCCATGTCCGTTCAATATTGCACATTATTCGCAAGGTTTTTTACGCAGGTAACGCATTTAATTATGATTAAATTCTATGAACAGTTTATGACAGAGTGTCGTTGGGTCAATGCTTTCGAGAAGTCAAGTAAGGGAAGTATGTCTTCGTGTGTCGCCCGTCACTTTAAACTACGCTCTATGCCTTGCCGAAACCCTGCTTAAAATGGGCTTTGGAGATTGTGTCGCTTGATATCGCCTGTTTATTAAGATGCACCTCTACTTCGCAATGTCGCGTCACACAGCTCAATTGTTACAAGATCTTCGACTTAGATCAGATAAGATGACAAACTACTTCTCGAACTCCCGAACTTCCTGTCTCCTGTCTTCTGTTGTAGCACAAACGCACAGAAGCTGTAGCAGGGCGGTCGCTGTTGATGATTTGAGTAGTTGCGCAATTGGGTAATGGGGCAGTATCGTCTGTTATAATCTATTACGTAAACAATGCAACTAGATGAAAGCAACCGTTTTGGAGATACATACGAACATACCAACCCCCCGATTAATAATATCGGTCGGATTCCTTTCATCCTTTAATTTATTTTGTACACAAATGTTCATGTCGTCGTCAAATAAAATATTCGCCCGATAAATCCGCCACCGAAGAGCCAGGCACACACCTCAAGACATATTGGATTTTTTCTCACCTTTCTCACGTTCTCGTTGCGCTATAAATCAACTTAACAACCCTTCACTTAAATATTTTAACGCCCGCTTTTACTTAAATCGCCCTCTGTGCGCTTCTTTTCGAAATTCGAAATGAATACGGGAAGATCAACAAATTTCTGTAGGATTTGTGTCTTTAGCCAAGTTTAACGTTTCGCTTTTCTGCGAATACACAGCACAGCCAGCATTTCACGCCCACGCTTCAAATACTGCCGAACATATCCCCGCACAAGGGTGCTGGGTATTAGTACGCAAAATGCTTCCGTAATTTTATGCTTTTCAGTATCCTCGGATATCACCGATACCCACTTGGCCACTTTGTTCGTGGATGGAAACTTATAAGCACACAGAAGAGATATCATCCAAATACATGTTCGACTATACACGCACACACGCAGAGCTGCTATCCCTGACGGGGGATATCCAGATGGATGGGTCGCTGCGAGCTGCAAAAAGGAATTTGTAAAAGTTTGCTACCTTTTGGATCGGATTAGTTGCTTCAAGTTATTTATGTATACGCAAATACGTGCGTTTGTGTATATGGTTCATACGGAAGGTATTTTATGGAATCGTTGGAAGCTTTTTGGCCACGTAAAAAATTGAATTCGAAACTGAGAGTGTCCTTAAAGGGAAATACTTTAAGATTGCATTTAGGAGATAATACGTTTGGTTGCCAGGTTCTTTTCCATGTATTATTGACTGATGGCCATTGGCAAGGTAACAAGTAGAATGCTTTCGGGGAATTAATTCGAGGAATTAAGGATTTCTTCAAGGCCTCCATGGTGCATCGTTGACTGTAATAATGAAATTGAAATTGATCACATCATCACAGCTTGTGTCGGACTACCGTTGGTTCTATATTGAAGTAAATCTCGACGCATTAACAGGTGCGTTTTACAACGTCACCCATTTCGTAAGCCAGAAAGCAAATTCTAGTAAAATTCATGAAGGACTTAGACTTCGATACGATTTTATTCCAATTGAGAGTCAAAATGTTGCCATTTTACATAAAATAGGGCAGCATTTAATGTCCTTCACGAAAGGTTTCGGAGGAATTTTCGCACATATCAGGAAATTGTAAGGCTTTAACTTGAAACGAGCCTCTGATCCCCCCATAGAAAATATTGGGAGAGTTCAGGGTTACGTATCGATAGGTCTATTTTGCCATGTGTGCTGATGCTAATAGGAAGGTTAACGTGATTATGGTCAGTTGCAGAATCCCAGATCAATGCACTCTACTCAATAATATCGATGGCGCTGCAGCCCACTCGTGTTGTGCGTGCTTTTTTGTTGAATTTTTGCTCCGGGTACTGGAGACGGGTCCAAATCCTGTTGATGCTTTTTGCTGCCTAGAAAGGAATGATGCTGCGGCAACGGTGTCGACGGCACTGATCGTGAGACAATTCCGCCAAAACTGTTCGGATTCCGTCCATACTTTGTCAGCCACTGATCCGCAGAGGAGACCGTTCGCCCTTCTACTTTTATTGATGATACATACGTTGGACTAGCGTTGTTTAATATATCCATGATAAGCTGATCTGTAAAATCGGCAAAATGGGACTGCACTGGGGTAAGATCAGCTGAATTGCATGTTGACGAAAATTTCGTGTAATCAGCTGACTGATTGAAAGCCGGACTGTTGTGATATTGAAGGGGAACACTACGCGAACGTGAATCGGCTATCAAGTGGGTGTGCGGTTCATCAAGAACGCATTCCAGAGAGTTTTGTTCGTTTGTTAGAATTTTGCCACCAGCACAAGTGTTGATAAGCGGGAGATTATAGTCCCCCATTGGATTGCCTGTCGCATTGGAGTATGGTTTGATATCCGAGGATCGACATGAAAATCGTTGAACCTTCTTAGTCAGCGTTCAAAGTGCTTAGTCGTCAAGGAAAGACAAGCAAAGACGAAATTTGGATGAGATTAGTTAACTTATAAGTTTGGCTCATAATAGAACTCATAATTGTAGTCCATATAGAATATTCAACGGATAGTCCTGTTCCACATTTATATGAAATTATGTCTTTTCTTCCGATTTACTTGATTCTCCGTCATCGATTGTAATCCAGGATTTATGTATGTTCAGGCGCAACCAGGCGAGTTTTTGGGCTAGATCCAACCCCCTCGTACTGGCTACGGCCAGGGGTCGATTTCCAGGTGAAGTTGCAGGTCTAGCTTGGCGACAGTCCAGCCACGTGCCCAAACCATAGAAGCACAACCCTTTCCGTTAAGCGAAGCGACTGCTCAGTTGCCCCTACATGTAAACAAAAGTTAAAACAAGCAGCACAACTGTTCTCCATTTCGTATTGTGTTGACGCTACTCATATGCCAGGAGTAATATTACATATAAAAACCAAATTGACTTTCCCTTTTTTTATATGTCTTCTTCTTTGATTGGCGCTACAGTCCGGGGTGGACCTGGGCCTCAACTAACATGCCTCTCCAGCTAGCACGATCTTTCGCCAGCTGCCTTCAGTTGCGCACACCAAGTTAGTTGAGGTCCTTTTCCACTTGTGTGAGCCATCTAGTGCGAGGACGTCCTCTGTTGCGCTGTTCCAATGGCACGGTGTCGAAGACTCTACGGGCCGGAGCTGTGGTGTCCATCCGCTCTACATGACCTAGCCATCTTAAGCGATGGATCCGAAGACGCTTAACTAGGTGCATGCCGCCGTACAGCCCGTACAATTCGTGGTTGAACCTTCACCTCCAAACGCCATCAACGCAAACAGGACCAAAGATCGTACGCAGAACTTTTCTCTCAAAACAACCAAGAGCTTCTTCATCCGCTTTCAATAGCGTCCATGTCTCTGCGCCATAGAGCAGGACTGGGATGATCAGGGTTTTATACAAGGTCAATTTGACGTTTCGTTGCCTCTTGAGCCCAAGGAACTGAACTCGGTCAAATGCAATGCAGAAAAACTTGATGTTTAGGTGTGGTTCACGCGCAACATCGGCCCTTAAAATTTAACCACCCTTTAGAATTGTTTGCTTTATCGTATATGCATTTCCGAATGATATGCCTTGCAAAATTTGCATTTCCCAATAGGCCCAGGCTGGTAAAATAATCAATGTTATGAATAAATGTCTTTCCCATAAAACACTAAGTGGAGACCATCGCCTCGATTATAAGAGCATGAATAAAAAGTCGTGACGTTGGAGTATTCATGAGCTATGGGACAACACGAGTTTCTTTCGGCGTCAAAGTACATAGTTACTTGATTCGTATTCTATTAAACATAACCCGAATACTTCCCCACACGCCCAAACACCAAAAACCCTCTAACTCAGAGCTGCGAACCAAAACAATAGACTGGCACTAAGCCGGCATAATTTACCACATCAAAGTTGGATAAAACAAGGTATATATAAGGATAAGGACAAAACTAAAAGTACTTTGTTTCTCGGAATTAATAAAGCCACGCAACACAACACCGCTTGGATACCGCTTGACAAAAAAAAGGTCCCAATCACCTGAGAGCTGGTGAGAACACAACAATTCTTAGCTCTCTCCCCGTTGGGTTTACTTTCATTTTCATATTTTTTCACTTCAGCAATTCGCCAGAGATTTGGCTGGAGCCATTAATAAGAAAAAATATTCAACGTTCCACCGTCCCGCTGAAACAAAGGAAAATAAGAAAGGACCTTTCGTGCGCTGGTGGGTCTCCAATGTACTACACACAAAATTATAGACGCCTCTGAAAATCATTTCTCGTGGGTATTCTCGCATTACAACGCAAATGTCAGGGCGGCCTTTGTTTTGAATTATGTGGCACAAACTGGGTCGGACAAACAACTCATTTCGATGTTAATTATGTTTTTACAGTGTTTCCCTGCAAGGATCCCAAGCCCGGTGCTATATGACACGCATAACAATTTTTCATTGACGATGGTTTCCGTGGCGAAAACGCAAGAGGCGGGGACATTTTTTCACGAATTACCACTTGCCAAAATGCGGACATAATTAATGATTTTCCTTTTCCTTTTTATTTTCCGATTTTTGGAAAATACTTCATCTATCTATTTCACTCCCTTGTGCGTATGTACGTTCGCATTGTAGCGAGATGAGTCTGGCTCCAATTAAAACGCGTAATGAAAGTCACTTTGTTAGACGAAGGCACTCAAAATCAGAAACTCCCCACGTTGCATGGAATTTGTGAACAAAACTTTTGGCGAGTGGCACACTCATTACCGGAGTTCAGAAGTTTGAGTGACGGTGTCGAGGGCGAGCATCGTGGGATGAATTAAAAAGTTAGCATTCCTTTATTGCGCATTGTAGCTACTTCCACGAATTAGGTACCTGGAAGCACCACCGTGAAGGCTAATTTATAGTTTTTGGAGGCATAACAAGATGTATAATTGATTACACTTTTTGCTGTTTATGCACAGAAATACATCGAGGACTTTTGAAGGGAAGGTCGAGAAGAATGACTTTGGTTTTTATCGCCAGTTCAGTGATTGTGCGCTTTTAACGATGAGATTGCGTTTATTCATTTGTCGTACTAACGTACGTAAGGGACTTCAACCAAACTTACATTTCGAATGAATGTAGGATTTGACTACTTTTGAACGAATCGGTGAAATTAATTCGAGGGAGGATTAATCCAGTAGTTCAATTACGGCTTCAGCAAGTCTTAAGTCTTCATAAACCTTGCGCTCAACTTGTAGGTCCCTGAATGATGCTACCGTAGATCTAAGCGGTGCAGGTTTAAAAGTTCTCAGGGCGACGCTACAGCCCATAAAGCGCCAGAGCCTAACTTCTCAGCAACCACTCGTGGTTTGCGTGCTTATTGTTCTCTCACGAGTGGAAGGGACCTACAATTTAATGCGGAATCCGAACGGCTATGTTTGAGAAACTTTTTCTAGACAGGAAATACTCTTTGAGCATTGTCAGTAACTCGAAAGAGGTGGGGTTGTGAAAATTGTTTTCGTCGCACAGAGCAGGAATCGAACCTACGACGTCGAGGTTGAGGTCGACGCACATAACCACAACGCCACGGGCCACCACCAGAGCAAAATGATGTCGACTTTAATATTAGGTCCTTGTAGTTTTGAACCCACTAACAGAGGATCAAGATGGCAGGCAGACGTTGGATGATCCTTTGCGTGTTTTCACAGACGAATCGGCGACTAACGAAGGGGTGGGTGGTGTTAAGTCTCAAGATCTCAACATTGCTATCTCTTTTAAGCTCCCTGAAACCTGAAGCGTTTTTCAGGCAAAAACCATAGCGAAGAAGTGCTGTCATGGCTCAGAAACAACGTGATATCACCATCTGTTCGGACAGTCAGACCGCTATAAAATCCCTGGACAATGTCATGTTTTACTCAAAAACATCCCTTAATTGCACGTTGTCTCTTAACGAGATGGCGGAGCATTTTAAAATTCACCTCATGTGGGTGCCGGGACACTGTCACATACCAGGAAACTGCAAAGCCGATGAACTCGCCAGGTGTGGTTCAACCTCATCCCTATCAATAGCAGGTGCACCACTTGCCACAGCCTACCATCTTTTAAAGATTCATACAATCAAAACCACCAATGACAAATGGCCAGAAGGCACCACCTGTCTTTAAAGACAAAAGAAATCTGGCCATCACTTAACCCAAAACGGTGACTCAGTCTACTCAGACTTAGCAAGCACTCATTAAGGACTCTCATTGAAGTCATAACCAGACGCTGTGCAATTGGCGCTTATGCTAGCAGGTGAGTGCCCCATAAAATGATTTTTGCAGAAGCTGCATAGATGAAGAGAAGGAAGAAAACACTCGTCACCTACTCTGCTCGTGGAGCGCTCTGGCTATTAGTAGGTTCGTACACTTAGGGGCATTATACTTCAACAATTTCAATGAGCTAAACAGCGCCAGCATAGGCCAGCTCAATCGCTTCACCACAAGCACCAACTGGTTCCCAAGTTAGGAGAAGTCAACCCGCGTGGTGTCGCAATGGACCTACTTCACCCTAAGTGTGACTGCCCTTAGCATTCAGCCACTATACCCTAACCTAGCCTAACAGAGGATCATTAAGTGAACATTGTGATTTTTCCTTTGAAGTAAAAAAATTGGGTTGAATTAATTTTTAATTTGTGATTTGCAATGCCCAATTGGTTAGTTTTAGCAAGCGGTTGCAGCTGAATATTTTCTTGCGAATTAACATTTTAAATTTTGCACGCCACTGCATACTACTATAACAAAGGTAAAGGATTTGATTGTTTGTTTGCTTGCGTTGAATAGCCTCTAATTGCCGTTGTAGGTGCCCAAGCGGCGTTTGTGCTTATGTGCGTTCATCCTGCAGGTATGCACTCTGTGCACAGCCATTCGCATGAGCTCCTATAAAAGTGAGTAGTGTGTATATGCAAAGCGCAACAATGTACAACTTCAAGTGCGCACACGTTCCACATCATCATCACATTCTGACAAAGGACCAGCGGAAATGGTCGCATTCCAGGAGTGACATGCTCTGCAGTAGCAGCATATCAACAACATGTTTATAAACATGCATACATAGGCATAGTTCTCTAAGTAGATGCATTATGGAGGAGACAAACATGTGTCTCCTAGTCCACAAAGTTTGGGTACAGTTTGCCCAAACTCAATAACAACCAACCTGTTACCAAGCAGGCTTGACCAACAAAAGACGCCGCCACAACAAGTATGTACAAACATGTATGTATGTTGTTTACGAACTATTATCGTGTGTCTCTTTTCTGCATGCTCCCCTTTTTGTAAAGCGTCCTCTTTTGTCTCTTTTTGTCGTTATTGCTTATGTTCGTATTAGCTGTTAGTTTATGTTTTAAGAAAATATAGTTCACTCTAGTTTTGGACGACATACAATAAAGTCATCTTGATTTCTAAATGTAATTTTGCGTTTTGATTCTTAATCGTTTTATACCGTAACATAACTCAGGGCGATTATCGTACAGCCAGTAGTCACGTGCAGCAACAAGACCCGATGCACCCGCAACAACACATCGTCGGCAGTAGCTTTGTGTCACCCGTTCTCCTATTACAATTAATATTCCCATACTCCACACTAGGTGTTATGTTAGCATGACAAACAACTTTGTGTTCAGTTGATAGTGAACAAATAGAGAGGCTTCACCTCAACAAGTAAAAATATTTGTATATAATAAATAAACAAATGATTTTAGTGAACGCACAGTACAGTAGTACCATATGGTACGTCAATGGGGTATGGATGCACTGGGCCGTAAGAAAATGAATGTTTGTACGTTCTTCTTCTTTTTGTGCCGCTACAGTCCGGGGTGAACCTCGGCCTCAGTCAACAATCCTCTCCAGCTGGCACGCTCCTTAGTCAGCTGACTCCAATTGCGCACTCCAAGTTGGTTGAGGTCCTTCTCCACTTTAGTGCGTGTGTTTCTGTTAGTTTGCCTTTTATTCAAATCCATTTTAAGCCCATCCTAATGACATCTAAGGACTGCCGAAGTATGCCGAGCAGACTCATGCTGGTATTCAAATAATTTATGAAAGCAATCTCTACACAACAGAGCTCAAAGCCCCAACCAAACGCAATTAAGTCCTATTAGTGTACAATTTAATTCCACAACTCTTTGCATCATTGCAGGTTTTCAATTACAGACATACTTTTTGTATCGGCTGCGGCTTGTCCAATGCGACTTTATCAATTTACATTTAGTCTCAAAAGCAAGCTTTATTGAATTATAGCCCGAATGGAAAATTGAGTAAAAAGTGGTCTCTCTCGTGGTCATTTCTGCGGTAATTATTGGTGTGTATGTTTCGATGGAAATTGAATAAGCTATTAGCTGCACTAATTAACACACGTTGTACAAAACCGTCGACATCAATTGACATGTACAGAGCAGAGCAGAGCAACTGTTCTGGCATTAAAATGTGTTTCAATAGTAATTAGTGTCGGATACAAATGTTATTTGTTTGTGATTGCAGACAAAATCTGCCATAAAAGGATTCTAAGCTAGGTGGATGCGTCTTATGATTTTATCCCATATTCAGGATTGCAGTTAGAAATTGCAGGTGAGTCAGGTTTAGTGGACGCTTATAAGAGAGTGTCAGACTCCCCAAGAGGCAGCCAGAGATGATCTGGCGAGTCTGCCAAGAGCAATGACCACTGAACAGCAACGAATTCGTGAAAACGGATAGCGCGCTACATAGACTTCTTGTAGTTGCCCCTTGTTGCATCGATCAGAGTAGTAAGGGAGATGATCACGACGCCACGATTCATTTTCTTCTCTTGAACGGGCGACCAGGTAACGCTTGAAGGCTCTAACACCCTCAACCACGTCTAGCTCTGCTTAACCACTGGTGCCCTCAAATGAAGTCGTCCCCCTAGCTCTGTGTAGCTCGTCTAAATACTGTCACACGCCAATAGTGGATTTCGCTGGCCTGAACCCGCACTGATATTAACCAATCAGGCTGTTGGCATAGTATTTCAGGCGCTTACACAGAACGGCAGAAGAGATCTTATAGGTTATATTTAGGAGGCGTATCCCTCTATAATTGCCACAGTTTAGAGAGTCTCCTTACTTTAGGATCGGGCAAACGGTGCTCTGATTCCATCCGTCGAGCATACTTTCATCCCAACAGATTTTTAGAGATATGTTGGTATGTGCACCTTACCAAATCAGCACCAGCTGCTTTGAACAGCTCTGCAGGCAGTCCATCGGCACCAGCAGCCTTATTGGACTTCAGTTTGGTGATCCATGTAGTCACTTCACTCAGGGCGGGAGGGCGTAATTCTTGTCCATCATCGCCTACATTGGATGGGTTATTGTGCCTGACAGCGTTGATTTAGTCGTCATCGCCTGCAGAAGAGGTCTTTCCAAATTTCGAGCACCGACTGTAATTCCACTATCGTTGTCCTTGCAGGCTTCAGTTCGGTTTTTGCAAATTTGACATGTTCTTTTTACCTGATGGTGGAATTTCCGAACATCGTTCCTGCTTTCCTCAGTCTTCTCGATCGCGCGCTTCTCATGCTCTTTCTTTTTTTTCTGAGAACCCGGTGCTCAGTCCTTCTTTTCTGCTCGTAGAGCTCACGAGCAGCTCTCGTCCTTCTTTGCAGCGCCGCTTTGTATGCTTCCTGTTTGGCTGCATGTGCTCGCTGACATTCTTCATCGTACCAGGGGTTTCTTTTTGGTGGCAAAGTGAAACCTAGCACAGCAGTTGCGGCTTTTCTGATGGCTTCTTGGCAGTATTGCCACTGGTCTTCAGCACTTGATGTCGGCGGTATGGGACTCTGTGAGTGGTGAAGGGAGACTCGAACGGCGAATTGTCTAGCGATTGTAGCCGTGCGCAGCATTTTGATGATTTCACTTTTCATTGCCCTTATGTCGTTTGCTAGGGTCGTCAAAGGTAAGATCATCCATATACGAGGCTTGTTGTTACTTTGTAACTAATAATTTCTGCACGGTGGGGAAGTTACCCCAAGCGTAACCACCGAACCTGGAGGACCGGGTCCTAAATTAAGGCCCTGGACAAGGGGCCGCTGCATACATTTGTTCTCCTCGAAAGCGGTTGCTGCAGAGGCTATCCAGAGGACGCCATTAGGAGGCTGTATGTCAACTTGACCTGCGCATTTACAGGGATTACTGCTGGCATCTCGCCAAGTTGAGAGCAATCAACAACATTACAAAGCCACGAAATCAATTGGATTCTTACATGAGAGGTTTTTCTCTCTTGGTCCTCAGCAAACGATGGATTCACATAAAGTAAATGTTCGACGATATTACTTAAGTCAATCGACTAGACGATAGCTGAGTTAAAAGTTACCTCAGACAAGCCCTGAAATCCTAAATAAGCTATTAACTTCAATATTCTCAAGCATTTACGCAAGTCGGCAATTTCTACGTCATGTGCCAGCGTGCTGTGCTCTGCTTCATCCCTTAAGTTGGCAGAACAACAACTTCCACATTGTTTGCCCTGATTATTGATTGATTTTTTCCCCAAGAGAGATGCATGTGTGATGTATTTTGTGGTGTACCTACCTACTCAACAGTTTTATAAGCTCCACTTCTTCGGCATTATTTAACCTCGATCTTTATTAAAAAATTAGCAAAAATTCAAATGAATATCGGTAAGATGCCCTCAACATTGATTGGAAGGAAATATCTTCACGTGCGTTGAAGCTACAGCCTTATTCAGACATAACGAGAACTCAAGGAGCATCGTTTCTGAGATTCTCTATACAAGGTTCGTACCTTTTCGATGTCGTTTCTTCGAAAGCAATAATCCAATAAGTTACGATGGAAGAAAATCCACCAGCTCGGCACATCGTCCCAACACCAGTTGCGTCGGTACGAAGCACCTTCGCCGAGAATGCCCAGCTTCGCGCACGTGTTCTTTCTCAATCTGCTCGGATTACCCTTGGTCACGTTTGGTATATGCTGAATTCGCATCTACCACGACAATGGATACATTTAACGTCTGTGTGCAAATACACACCTGCTTTCCCGGAAGGCAAATTATTTCCTATTCGAAACCTTTCTGACCTTATTCAATACACGCCCATATTAAGCGCGTATACATGCAAGGCGGATGGAACCGTGTCACTCCGCAGGAACTCTGACGACATTCTTAAGCCCTTCTGTTCAAATTACCTTTCCAATCCGACAGCGACGGGGAGGGCGAGCTTCAGTGACAGCGATTTTCAAATGAGGGGCAAAAAAATCTCTCAAATTGTCTGGAAGGATTTGCTTCGGTAAGCATTCTAAAACCTTTATCCTTACATAAGGATGTGCGTGTGTGTAGTTGTGTATGCGTAGAAACTTAGCTAGAAATGAGGGCCCAAGCAGAAGCAGCGAACCCTACTCAAATGCCACAAAAGTAATTCATTTCACTTTGGCGTGTGTGTGCTCATTCTTGGCTTTTTTGTTTGTCCGCTGGTTGCCCCGACTGGCGTTGAAGCTAAATGAAAAGACAAAGCAACCCAACAAAAGCCACAAGCACATGAACTCCAAAATGGGGACAACTACTCCATTGTTTACGTCTGGAGATTGACTTGATAAAAGCTGCCACTGCGGTATGGTGGCCGAGACACTTGCTTATGTGTAAGTACGTTCGGTATCCGAGTGAGGCAGCTGTTGGGATGTAGTTTTCCATGGACACATTGCACTAGACTATTGGGTGACGAAGTGGTTCGGATTGGACTAAGTTTTTGAATGAACTGAGGAGGAAACTGCCATGGATACTGGCTTGGAGATGATTTCTTAACGAAGAGGGGCTGTTGAGTGGCGAATGCTGTGCGCATGTCCTTCCCCAACTGTAAGGGGAAAGCGTGCAACATCGGAATATGTTGGAAGGAATGATGTAGCTTGTTCTGAACCACATTTCATTTGGTGTGACGGTTTGAAGTAAGTGTGTCAAACCGAATATTAGCTCGGTGCTGTTAGAAGTTAGAAGTGTAGAACTTCCCCTTGCTGCGTTACTGAAGTTCATCGTGTAGGAGAATATAGTGGAGCATGTTTGACCGTTATGTTCCATGTACTATATCACACGAATCCATAACTCGTGACTGTACATTTGTATGCACACATTGACTGTGTACACTGTACACCTCCAAGTACAACTGTTTATTTATTTAAACTAAACAAAGGTTATTTGCTTGGCTTGTGCACACGGGGTGCAGTTGTCGATTGCTCTTAACTTGGCGAGATGCCAGTAACAATCCCTGTAAATGCTCAGGTAAAGTTGACATACAGCATGCAAGTGGCGTCGTCTGGATAGAATTTAACTACTTAAAGTTGAACTAATGTATAAAACTACCAATTGCATAAACTGGGAGGCACTTATTCAGGTTCGGGGGTTCCGCGTGAGGTTAACTTCTGCACCGTGTAAGAAAATCACAGTTCAGAAGCGGCAACAAGCCTCGGATAGGGATAACCCTGCTACTGACGACCATGGACAATGAAATAAAAACAAAGATTTTCGGTTTGGCAGCTGTAATGTGAGATGCCATAACAGACCACGTGCAGCCGATCAACCTACGGTGGCCCTAGAAGCATATAAGGCAGACATCCTTGCCACTCAGGAGGTGTGATGGGATGAGCCGGCCCAAAAATGGGCCAAAGCAAGCGACATCTATAACGACGATTACTACAAAGAGCGAACGAGGCGCTTGTTTGACTGTAGACTTGTTGTTTAGATTGGTGTTGAGGCAGACTTAGGCAAAAGCACACAAAAAGGTTCAGACTAGTGAACTCAACAAGGGGCCCGCACAACTTAATTTCCTTCAGATAGCTAGCTACGGGCCTGGGCCTCAACCAAAAAATCCATCCCTTTTTAGTAAACTGCCGCCAATTGTGGCTGAGCTCCTTCTCCAATTATATCTCATTGGAACGGCGTCTATGTTTGAAGATGTAACCTTCAAATTGACTGAGATTTTCTGCTTGGTTAAGCCATCCTATACGGCGACGTCTTCTGGGACAGGAGAATAATAGTGCACTTCACAAAGCCCAATATTCTAAGACGATGGATCCTCAAATGCATGGGTGGAAAAATCTCTGTGACAGCACGTACAGTTTGTGATCAAATTATTCTCCTCCAGATATAATCAACACAATTATGACCAAGGATCGCACCTTTCACTCAATCGAAAATACCACAGACTTCTTTCATATTGTTCACGCAACACTGGGATATTGAACAGCCTTTTTTGTGAGATTCAAATTCGAACATTCCATTATCACGAGTTATCTGACAGGCAAACTTTGGCAGATCCTCAGCGTATTTTCACAGACGGATCGCCGACAAACGATGGGGTGTGTGCGGGCGCGGGTTCCCAAGATCTCAACATTTCTATCTCCTTGAAGCTCCCTGGTCACCGTAGCGTTTTTCAGGCAGAAACCATAGCGATTCAAGAGGCGTTGTCGTGGCGCAAAAACAACGTGATATCACCATCTGTTCGGACAGTCAGGCCGCTATGAAATCCCTGGCCAATGTCATGTTCTACTAAAAAACTTCCCTTAATTGCAGGCTGTCGAGATGGCTGAGCATTTTACATTCACCTCATGTGGGTGCGAGGACGCTGTCACATACCAGGAAACTGCTAAGCCGATAAACTCGCCAGCTATCAATAGCAGGTGCACCACTTGCCACAGCCTACCATCTTTCAAAGATTCACACAATTAAAACCACCAATCACAAATGGCCAGAAGGCACCACCTGCATTAAAACAAAAGAAATCTGGCCATCACTTAACCTAAAACGGTCACTCAGTCTACTCAGACTCAGCAAGCACTCATTAAGGACTCTCATTGGAGTCATAACCGGACACTGTGCAATTGTCACTTATGCTCGCAGGATGGGTGTCCCATATAATGATTCTTGCAGAAGCTGCATGGATCTAGAGGAGAAAGAAAACACTCACACATAGGAGCCTACTACTTCAGCGGCCGTAACGAGCTAAACAGTACCAGCATTGGCCAGCTAAATCGCTTTATTAGAGCACCAACTGGTTCCAGTGTTAGGAGAATCCGCGTGGTATCACAATCGGCCTACCCTGGCCTAAGTGTGAAGGGCCTTTAGCAGTCAACAACTATAACCTAACCTAGCCTAACCAGCAATTTGTGCATCTTCGAAAGATTCCCAGTATTTGTGAGTTATGTTTCCACTTGATTTTTGTCCGCGAAAGAGAGAAGAATAAGGCTGAAAATTTAAGACGACTGTATGTACATACATAGGTTCGTTTACACATTTACATAATTTTAGTGCGGGAGTAATCTCTAAACGAGCAACATAGTGGCTATTTAATATCTGCCCGCATATGGAATATTTGTTAAAGAAAATAGGCAGTAAGTCGCAAATTTAACTCGAAGCCAGGAAAAGCGAGGCTGAATGGGAAACAGTAGAATTAAGTAATTTCTTTAAATGTGTACAAATAAAAATCTCTTTTTCAAAACCAGGAGCTGGACCAAGCAGGACGCATGAAATTTTAAAAGCAGAAGAGGCGATATTCACAGAAGATTCTAATTTTCAACGGAACTGAAATAAAAGAAATAGGATTGCTGCCTCCGAAAAAATAAGAAGAATAATTTCCTCTCGCCTATATTACAATATTTCCAAAATCCTTGATAAAATGTCTACACATATTTTTCAAACGTTTGCACCCTCATTTGCTGCTTACCTCTTTTATTTTCCTCCTGTCAAAACGCCAGAACCCATGTTCATGCTGTGTCACAGCTGATTCGAAGTGAAATTTTGCTCTCGTGAAACTCACAACAGCAAACAAATCCGAGCGAAAAAAATGTGCACGTGAAATATTTTCCGGGTGAAACTCTCTTTTGGTTTGTAGACCGTCCTTCCGAGACGGAGAGAGAGTTACATTACTCAACTGTGTGCCTCTTGAGCTGAAAGAAGCAATGATGGCTTGTACCTTGTTCTACGGAGTTAAGATAAATGAATTCCCTGTCTACCTAGAAGTTATGGCTGCCCATTGTGACGCCCTGTTGAAGACGTGGATGCAGTGCTCCTTGAATGCACGATGCGCTTCGTTTTTATTTCGTTTCACGCCAGAAACCATTATGACTTTATACAAAAAAACAAGTGGTGGTCCATGTCGTTGTGGGTACTTTCGTCGACCAAAATGCACTTGGACCTCAAAGTGTGTGTTCGATCCTCAGTCTCTGCGATAAAAAATGTCCCCGGCCACCCTCTTTCGAGTCATTGACAATAATAATAATAATAATAATAATAATAATATGGGTGGCGCTACAGCCCGTAGGGGGCCAGGGCCTAACTTCTCAGCAACTACTCGTGTTGTGCGTGCTATTGTTCTCTCACGAGTGGAAGGGACCAGTTTTATGCCGAATCCGAACGGCCTTGTTTGAGAAGCTTTTTCTAGACTTCAAAACTCGTTGAGCATTATCAGTGACTCGAAAGAGGTGTGGTTGTGAAAATTGTTTTCGTCGCACAGAGCAGGAATCGAACCTACGACGTCGAGGTTGAGGTCGACGCACATACCCACAACGCCACGGGTCACCTCGTGTCACTGACAATACTCGAAGAATATTTCCTGGCTTGAAAAAAAAGCTTCTCAGACTTGACCGTTCGGAGTCGTGCATTAAACTGTAGGTTCGTGCCATACGCCAGAGATAAGAAAGCCTAGAGAAAATCCTCTTTCCAGACTGGAATACCCCTATCCGACCGCAAAAAACTGTCGTTATGGACCAGAACTCATGTAACTACTTTATTTTCAAGCACATTGTTACAAAGTTTGGGCTTGCGTCAAATTTGTTTCATATGCAATATTTGCTCTAGGTGAATATATATGAAATTTAATAAAAAAAAAAACGCTGTCAAGCTAAACCGAGGGGCAAGCTACGAAAGAGTCGGGTATCTCTATAATACCTTATCTCTAACAATAGCGCGCACAAACCGAGTGGTTGCTGCGTGGCTAGACCCTGGCCCTCTACCGTCTGAAAATAAATGCACCTTCTCATCGAAATTTTACTGAGCGAGAAAGGTTTAATGTTCTTCAAGTGGAAGACATCTTTAAAATGACGCTCATATTAGAATACCACGACGATCGACGATTCACCACACCAATTAACCAAGAACCCCGGTTTCATAAAAACTATGGAAGACGACAGTTGAAATCCAGTGTTCCTGAAGCTTTCAACTGTAACTCCGCAAGAGCTTAGACAAATTAAAAATTTTCAAACTCGAAAAAAAAGCTTATACGAAATTCATTAATTTTGCACTATGGCGCAACGACATGGACTTCTATAAAATCGAGAAGGCTTTGTTGTTACCGACAGACAAATTCTTTCTCCTATTTTAGGTCCTACCTAGGTCCTAAGATTCAGCCACGAGTTGAAGGGCTATAAAGCAAAGATCCCAAGTCTGTAGAAAAGACTTGGGCTGATTGGCTAGATGAACCGATAGTCCGAGTCCGTAGGAGTTACACCGTGTTCATTGTGGCACACAAGTGGTGCTAAAAAAATGTAAGGCTGTTGGTTGGTAATTGGTATCGCAGAAAAACAGTCAGTTGTGGGGAACATTTACACACGCATACACTTCCATGAACAAGTTCATTCTTCAACAATAATTTGTGCTTCTGTTGCCACCAGCGTGCTTCGTTAGAGTACTTTTATATGAGCTAGTTTCGACAGCAAGCTTTTCCATCTTGTAGGCCAGAGAGGTGAGCTTCAACTCTTTTGCTAAAAGGTGGAAAAGCTTGCTGTCCGATTTAGCTCGAGTAAAAGTACTTTTAATAGGCACTTAAGTGAATATTTGTGTATCTGTGATATCTCTTACTACAATCACCAATTCGTGCTATGAGGTCAGCTTATGCTAATATGACTCTACTTGCTCTAATTATACAAGAAAAGTTGAGGATATAGGAGCAGAGAAGATGATATGTGCGTCCTTCTCTTCCATCCGAATTTTTGGAAGAACCATTGCGAGAGTTCCTGAAGGCATGTTCCCGCATCTTATTTTTTAAATATGACGTCAGTTGTATACCGAAGAATAAAATTACAACAAAGTTAGTTATTATGCAACTATGGTAAATTATATTCAAATTTCACTTTAAGCCGAATAATAAAAACTTTTTTTAAATGGCAGATATATTTAAGAAATTGGAATTTTAAAACAACATTTCGGAAAATTTACAGATTGTAAGAAGAAAATTTTTTATAATTTCATAGCACTTTAATTCAATGAGTGGTTAAGCATGTATTTCATGAAGTTTAACCCGTAGGTATAAATGTGTAGTCAAAAAAAGAGCATCAAATCAATTTGACTACTCCTCAATTTTCCTCAATTTGTCTCCATAATAATAATAATAATAATAATAATATGGGTGGCGCTACAGCCCACAGAGGGCTAGGGCCTAGCTTCTCAGCAGCCACTCGTGTTGTACGTGCTATTGTTCTCACACGAGTGGAAGGGACCTAAAGTTTTATGCCGACTCCGAACGGCCAGGTTTGAGAAGCTTTTTCTAGACAGGAAATACTCTTTGAGCATTGTCAGTGACTCGAAAGAGGTGAGGTCGTGAAACTTATTTTTGTCGCTCAGAGCTGGATTCGAACCTGCGACGTCGAGGTTGGGGTCGACGCACATACCCACAACGCCACGGCACCCCCATTTGTCTCCATAGTATGAGAAAAAGTTCTCTTTTGCAAAAAATGGTAAACTATTGGCGTCACGCAGCTCTCACTTAAATGAATATATTACCTTGTATTCTGTGTATCATATGCCGAATGTTTGGTAAGTGGGTAGTGCTTTGCGATTACGCCAACAAGAGCTTTGAGAGCCTTTTATTTTAAGTTTACGTAGTGAAAGCTTTATCTTTTGAAGATCATTTTCGCCCGAAATTTGCTTTACTTACACTTACAACCAGCGACAACTATAAACGCTTTTCACTCGGTGTGAGAGAAGATTTCGTACCAGCGTGTTCCCAACGACCAAGCTTCCACGTAAGTCAATTTTTGTTATGCTCAGTTATCTAATCGAGAGACACCTAACAATTAAGCGAATACCTGAATAAAATATGACATTTTTGAGCGAGTTGACCTCAGCTCGGTATCTCGGACAGACGTCTTGAGACAGAGAAGCGCCTTCTCGGTCGTCTTAGTAAGCACTGTTCACTGAGTGGTCAAGGTCAGTGGGGTTGCTCGGGATGGAAATTTAGGTACTCGACAATGCTGCAATCTCGCTATATCTGTCCCAGTTGGTCCCTTTAGGATTCCCAAAGACTCTTTGGGATGAGGAGACTCGCTATGCTGAACAATATATAGCGGTGATCAGAGAATGAGTAATCAGATGATACCCTACAATTGCTGATTTGCCCCGCTATATGTTCAGACACGAGTACTATGTCTAGGACTTCCTGTCTATTCCTAGTTACAAAGGTGGGTACATTACCTTGGTTACACAAATCCAACTTGCTACTTACAAGATAATCAAAAAGGTTTTTTTTGTTTTGCCTGCCTCCAGACATACGGTGACTGATTCGTGATCGCTGAGAGACTGGGATCGCTGGGAGAGAATATGGGTAGTCAGAGAACTCTTTGTCAGTATCCAGGCTCCGGGCTTACCTTCATTCCTTACATAAAAGAGGTCGAATTGTTGAGTCCTGAGTCCACGAATTATGTCGTTGACTACCCATGGTTCCTGGGCTAGGACGATATCATCTCCGAAGGCCGAGGCCGCGATGAAGTGGTGTTGGAGATTAATCTGTGTCACCCGAAGCATGGTTGTCGTCTCTACTTCAGACACTATCTCCACCACTGTCGTGATGGATGCTGGACGCTTACACACTCCTTCATTCGTATGTGAACATGAGCAGAAGCCCCTCGGTACCCTCAAGTCAGTCTCTGGAAATTGCTGGCCCAGAGGACATGGACAAATCAAAAAAGGTACCCGCCATTTTGGGCCGCTTTATGGTTAGATATTCAACAGCTTATGCAAGCAGGCTTAATGCCTTAATCTTTAAATTCGCATTAGCCGCCCAGACCTTGGTTCAAACTGATCCAGGATGTGTTTAACAATTCAAGCAAAATGACAACATGCTGCGGTAACGATTTAAATCAGTCACCCACGATGGAGTTCTTGCGCGAAATAATGACGCAACACTAAAAATTATTTCGTACAAAAGACGCAACACACACCACGTACACATTTATTATCGCGTCCCTTGGTGGATTGTTTGTTCACCGTTTCATTCAGTGTGGCTTTTAATAATATCACGTGCGACGGCGGAGACACACAGGACGTGCATGGCGTCAATATGTTGTGCCGACAATACCCGTACTTGTTCGTGTATCCTTTGTTGTGTGTACGTGCAGTTCACTAAAGGACGACATATCATCCCATGATTAATGTAATGTCAGACACAGTCACGAGCACAGAAGGATGATTGTGATATTAAGGAGTGATATGCAGTCACTGTGTTCGCTTTCTTTTCATTTGTGGTTGATTAATTTTTGATTTGGATTATTAAATGGATTTGATTTAGTCTTTTCTGATGAACAACATTAACTGGATGTCTGAGAGGAGATATGGCATTAACTTCGTTTACAGAAGTTTCGGTGAGTTGGGAGGAACTGGGAAAGTGGAAGAAACTGAAAGTCAGCTTTGCCGTGTCCTGTCATCGATCCTGAATGTGTTCAGCAATATTGGCTCTGCTTTAAGCGTCGTTGTCCATTACACCATTTGGCTGCTGGTACGTACCAGCAATTTGTATACGCGGATAAAATTGACGTAGGTATGGCGGTGAATGTGGGAAACACGATGAAAATGCTGTCTCCAACTTCGACAGAGCGTTACAATGGGCGGCTACGACTTTGAGGTATTCTGATTGTCCGCTTAGTCCACTTCACATCTGCGTTAAATAAAAAAAACTGACCACAGGATCACTTTCACATGGAGAATAACTCGTGGCTGCTGAGCTCAAGAGTCCGCTTAGTTAATGAGCGTTTCGGAGGACGTATGGCACTCAGCCTTTTTAAAAAATCCACGACGTGGGCATAGACATTTTCAAAAACTAATGAACAATGTCACCGTGGCTTTGTTCTTGCTTGTGGATTTCCGTTAAGAGTTTCCGAAGGAGAAGATTGAACCATGAAATGTGGGGGCTGTGTTGCGACATGACAGTACTCAGGTATCCACGGATTCAACGGAAACTACTCCGAATAACTGCCATCTGATCCGAGCAAAGGTGGGACAGTGGCAGAGGAAGTGATCTGCAGTGGCGCCATATTTTTCACAGACGTCGCAGAAGGCTTCGTAAAGGTGTAGCGGCCTGTTATTGAGACGGCCACTGATCTCAAGTCTACAATCGATGCAAGAAATATTTCACCCCCTCTGATTTGGCTTTAATCAATAAGGCGTATATTCGCCCTAAGCTTGGGTACAACGCTCATATCTGGTCTGGTGCCCCCAAGAATCCGATAAGACTTAAAGGAGACAACGATATGGCGGGTTCATTAGACTCGCTAGAACATCGACGTACCGTGTTGTCTTTGTCCGTGTTTTATCGTTATTTTAACAAACGATGCTCAAGTGAGCTAGCCAACTGCATTCCTGCTCTCCTTGAAATCACCCGCATCACCCACCCATCTCGCCAGGAATGCACTTTAGCTAACCCTTAAGCCTGCTTTCGGGCGCAAAGTGAAATTTTGAGACTCGTTTTTTTAGCCGGAATAGAATGCTCTTACCAGCTCAATATTTCACGGACTACAATCCGCAGATATTTAAGACCAATGTGCATAGGTACCTCCTCTCCCTCTATACCTTCGGCGCGCGCTGTGTCTTGATCCCGGACAATTAAGGGTATAATAACCCCTTGATCACGCGCAAAAAAACATATCAAAGGTGCCGTGAATGTTTGTAAGAAACATTAGACACCATGTTCTCGGTTTGTCTACACCCTGCCGAATCATGCTACCTCAGGTTGTGCTCTTCAGAGACCCAACCATCGATGGTACCCCTTACCAAAGCTGCAGGTAGTCCCGGTGCAGGTTCGGGTTCTAAGTGTGCCTTCTCTAATGCTGGTGCAGCAGCCTCATCGGCGATCTCATTTCCCGTGATGTCTTTCCGAGTTTAGACTGGCGAGATTTCATTCCAGAGACTACAGCATTTCTGAACTATCCTGGCAGTAGTTAAACGATTGGTGAAGACCTAAAGCTCTAGACAAGACTAAACTCAAACGTCAACACCAGAGGCACGATCTTCCACGAATCTGTGCAACTGCTCGCATGCCAATGACATTGACTTCATCGGGGCTTGCGGTCAATGAAGGTGGGACAAATTATATGCTGTCTACGAAAAAGTCCACCACGTCACTATAGTCAGCTATAACTTCGAAGCAGTAAAAGACTTTGGCTATGGTACCTAGGCTCCGAAGTTAATACAAGCAATGATACCACCTTCGTCCTTCGAATTATCACTGATTCCGTATGTACGGATGGTATTTGGAGAAGTAGACTGAACTGTGCGTACAGCGACGTCGACCTGGTCAAACTAAATGAAATCTCTCGCCCCAGGTGGCTAGGTCACGTCGAGCGAATGGACACCAGTGCTCCGGCCCGGATCAGCTTCGACTCCAACCCCGAGGGACAACGCGGTAAGGAAAGACCTCGCCTAATGTGGCGCACGCAGCTAGGAGGGGACCTAAATAAGTTGAACGTGCGTGGCTGAAAGCAACTAGCACAAGACCGGCCTAGATGGAGAGGCATGTTGGCTGAGGCCCAGGTCCACCCCGGACTGTTGCGCTAACCAAAGAAGAAGAAGAGCTTTGCCTTCCGTGATTTCGTTAGAATCGTTGGCCCAAGTCCGGTCCGACACAAGAGAAAAAGCAGACAAAAAAGCAGAAAATGAAGAACAATGATCACTAATCAGTCACATTCTAAGTGAAGAGAAGCAGCCGACAATTTCATGAATCAGTAACCCACGGCTTGAAACCTATTAACCAGCATCCAAAAGTTATGGTCATCGAAACAAGTGGCTTCCAAACCACAAACTGAAGAGTAGCTTAGCCACTCAAGACACACTGTATGAGTGGAAACTCTTTCATTAGCTAGAAAAATTGCACTTACACTCAAACCAGTCAGAGCAGCGCTAAAATATGTCGAATCAAACACACTTGAATCCTCCCAAATATGCACTTCAGCCGCAATTAGGAAAATCCAACTAAGAATGCCAACAATTTAACGCGCACACAGCTTACCAGCAAGCATTCGCTTTTGGTATTTAAATTTGAAAATAATCCCCAAAGCAAACCCCCTCAGTGGCTGACATTCCATTCGGCTACCCACAGAGCCCACAGAGTAAACTATTGGGGTCCTTACACGATTTGGGGACGATATTAGGATAACATTAATGGCTTACAGATGTCACTTTGAAATTGGTTTGCTGTAAGCCGAACGAAATTAAATGTGGGGTCACCCCGGTTCCGGGACGGGCCTTGCATCTCGGAGCAGGCAATTTGTAATACATAGTGTCATCTCTCATGCGCATGCATATGCATGCCGTGCATGTCCTTTTGCAGGCATCCATCCTCGCCGTCTAGTTCCGGTGGAACTTTTGAATTCAATTACCTCGGTGAAGTGTTTTCCCAGCAGCTCTTGAAAGTTTTGAATTCCATTAAACCTTGTGAAGGATTTTGTGTGTAATTTGCTGCTATTTAGGGCTTCGGCATTCGCCTTACTCCACTCCATATATTTGCGTGAGTGCATGTGAGTGGGTGAAACAATCCGAGTACACCTTGAGTTGTGATGTGCAGATGGTGTGGGATTTGAGGAAGAGTCAATAAGCCAAAATTAGAGAGTTGGAAACTCAATACCCAGCCACTTAAGTCCGCTTCGATATTCATACCGCTTTGCCACAACCACTCTGACCCCACAGAGATGCGACCGCCTACGGGGGGTGGAACTTTATTGGATTGCAGACTATGCTCGGGAATTGTGATGTGAATTCAATGGCAGCCATCGTATTCAATTTCGTTGAAACGTGCGCTGTCACAAGGGAAAAAAATACTTGAAGGTGGGACCCCCCGATATTGTAACACAACCTGGATGCGACCGCGACGTGTGTGCAAAACTAATGTGCCGCAGCTTTGATGAATACATTCGCTGGTTCGTTGTGCGGTGAAATTGGTTTTGCTGTCCGATTCGACTCGAAATTGGATTGCTGCTCACTGCCTTTGTGGATGCCAAAGAGATGGGGCTCAAATGTACTCGGAAACAGTTCAAGTTGATCAACGGCTTTGTTACGTAAATATTTTATGGCCAGAAACAAGAAATGGAAAATAACTAGTTATTCCAGGAAGGCATGCAAATAAGGCAACGAATTGTGAAAAATTGCACAAGGGAACGAAGTTTCCGAATCCATGTCAATCTTTAAAAAGAATTCGGCGATGTACCATGTACACGGGGGATGCACATTCGGTGTTTGTTAACACACGGATACCAGTATGATCAAGTGGCAGACTTCAGATGGCAGCAGCAAATTGCATCGAATCGTTACGTTGAAGCCATCGCATTGAGTGATGTGCACATGCCATCCGACCTAAAAATTGTAAAAAAAGGGGCGCGCGTTGCTAGGCATTTAAAAAAAATTCAACAAAGTTTCTCCTGATACGCGGTACGACGCATTAAAAAAAAACAGTGTGGTACCACAACCTTTTCCAGAAAATGCTGATAAAGGTTGCGACAGACATCAGTGCTCTATTTCATATCATTTAGAAGTCTGTGAAGTATTATGGGTGGCGCTACAGCCCGTCAAAGGCCTAGCTTCTCAGCAACTACTCGTTTTGTGTGTGCTATTGTTCCCACACGAGTGGAAGGGACCTGCAGTTTTTTACTGACTAAGAACGGCCAAGTTTGAGAAGCTTCTGTGGCTCAAAAAAAATGGGGTCGTAAAATCATATTTTGGCACTCAAACCAGGAATCGAACCTACGACGTCGAGGTTGGGGTCAACGTCACTACCCACAATGCCACGGGAGATTTGAAAAATCAAATATTATGTGATAGCCGTCGTGGGTCAGTGGGTATGTGACTCCTACGCTGGACTGCACATCTCTCTAGGAACTGACAATGCAGACGTCCCAAGGAAATAAGTCTGTTATTGATATTTTCGATAACAAACTGTAGGTAGGTACTAGCATTTATGCACTAAGGCCAAAAGTAGGGCCATTGTGCCATCACCTGGGTAATTCAATTCTGGATATAGTGATTATGGCAGCCGGCTTAGTCAATAAAGTGTGTGTGCAAGTGTGTTAACTGGTGTATGGCTGAGATCGTGCATAATGTCATAGTTCGGACAGGCAAGTATTCTACCAGGTTTTTAATAACACATCTTACAACTGACTCATCGACCGTAGTCCATTGTGTGGCAGCCATCGTTATCCACTTCACAATTACCGCACTCCCCATTCAGATAATAACCTGGTACGGTTTTTTAAGCAGTCAGTCGGTGATTAGTCACAATGATTCGTAGCAGGAATAAGAGCACACCGGCAACAATTGGAAGATGGTCAAAAATATGTGTAAAGCTTTGAAAGGGGAATAATATTCACATGCATAAATAAACTGAAGTTCATGGGTGGGTCGTTTTATGCACTAGATTAGGTACCCAAATCATGACAAATGGTACACGGAATGTAGCGCTTTACGTAAAAAGCTGGTGGCAGTGAATTGGCTTTCGCTTGGATACTCTTCTTTGGAGTAAGAATAAAACTGGCGAAAGTGACATCTTGGTTACGAAGACCACACGAACAGCTGCATACGCCGATAGCGTTCATGTGAATGGCAGAACACGGCAAGCCGTCAATGAGGCTTTGGTTGGTATTGAGACGGAAGCGGACAAAATGCCAAATGGTTTTTATTCTCAAGGGCTTCCTCGTCCTCTTTCTGTCTTTTCCGGCTCAACAATTCAAGATCAGTACTGTGAGTGCTTTATTCTCTACCCAGTTCATCTCCACTGGAACTGGCATGAATGGAATCAAATGATAGCAATCTATGTTATCAATATACTACCGTGTGGACCTTTGCGGAGGAAGCAGAGGTACCACCAAGACCACTTTCATAATTATAACCTTAATAAAGGAACGCACTAGCCCACGGTTAAATTTGTGTACTCAAGGAATTTTTAATGCCCACAACTGAAGAGGCGTCTTTACCTCCAGTCCAAATGTAGATCAGTTCGATTAAATTTTAAAGTCTTGGAACTGTAAACAGCGCTAGCTTAAAATACCACGAAAAATTCACAAAAACGTAACCATAACACGAGTGAGGGAATAACAAAAAGTGCGCATTTTTAAAATGACCATAGGCCAAAAAGAGGAACATTTTCCATTGACTCAAGTACTTTGCAGAATTCTACCCTTAAAATAAATCATTTTTATTAAATTTTCGTTAACAGTCCATATCCGACATTATCCAGAAAATGAAGCCGCACACGCATTCAAAGGGAATAACTCATCACTTCAGCCGAGCAAGGACTCTTTGAGTAATTAATATGCAAAACTGGCTGCCAAGCTCTGGCTGATGAACCGCTGTTCTAATTGAATATTCATTAAATGAAAGGTTCACTCTTTTACGTTCTGCCGTGCACACACTCCTTTACTTTCCCGCAAAAATACACCCACACACACGGGGCCTGGTAGGTACACAAAATCAAAAAAAAAAAACAAACACGAACCCAAAAATATCGTAAATATGCACCTAACTAAAAGCAAAAAGTTTCATTTTTACGGGTTTTAATCAGTCGCCATACCATATCCGCTGATTCGGTTGTGGCAAGGCAAGGATCATGGGCTGAAGAGATTTAGTTGCATTTGCATAATTGTTTCAGACGTGGATTTGGGGGTGACTGAGGCATAGCATGCATTGTCAGAAAACAGCCCGTCATGGCTGCTTTAACCGAGATTGAATACAGCAACATGAATAAATATTCCTCGTTAAAATCAGTATCACATGGCTGATGGATCATTTTAAATGTATTGTTGTTTGCTTTGGATGCTGACTTATATTTGAGATGAACATGCAAATTCGCAAATTCGCCCATTGTTCAGTCAGACAAAAACCCCCTTGAACTGGGCATGAGTAAGTATAAAAAAAACTCATGCTACGACTTTAATGTGAGGTGTCAGTCATGCAGATGCTTATGTTTTCAATGCGCTTAAAATGGGCAGAATGCAGAAGGAAACATAGTTGAACTTTTCGTTTCAAATAATATTACATTTCATGTATGCAAATATTTGTGCGATAATATGCTGGAAAACCCAGAATTCTTTTGAGAGCAAAAATAAAATTGACAGAATAGCTAAATTGATTTGCAAAGAAAGATTTCTTTTGAATTCGATGATTGTGCTGATTATCTTCAACTCATGCGGATGGCGGTTCCACAAGCGAATTGCATATACAAGCAAGGACTGCTCTCCAATGCGCGAAGAAAACTTTATGCCACGAGCTGAACGTCCAAAACTTAGAAAGTCATAGATGTAATCTGGGCTCATCCGATAAATAGTCCCGTACACTTTAACAACAATACAAAGGTCTAGAAATGCATCCAGACTCGAACCTGAGACACCAGCATTAAGACACACTTTAAAGTCCAGGGACGTTACAAATAAAACAGATTCAGACATTAAAGGCAACATTTAATTTTCTTTTACATGCACAGCCGTTTTCTTCTTCTGGCTGGCGCTACAGGCGGGGTGGACTCAGCCAACATACCTCTCCATCTAGCCCCGTGTTGTGCTAGTTGTTTCCAGCCACTCACGTTCAACTTATTTAGGTCACCTTCGAGCTGCATGCGCCACCGGAGATGTGGTATTCCTTTCCTGCGTTGTCCCTCGGGGAGACGGGAGATTCGAACTCGTTTGGTCAGATCGATGTCGCTGTACAGCCCACACATTCGTCTACTGTTAGTTGCCATTGTTCTGCGCTATACAGCAGGGCTGGAACTATAAAGGTCTTATGTAGGAATATCTTGGTACTTCGAAAGAGGGCTTTATTCTATATATTAAGTGGCCTTCCGAGATGGAAAATACAGCCATGGGCCAACGTGACCCGCCGTTTTTTCTTCGCGCTGGTGTCATTGCTTGTATTAACTTCGCAGCCTAGGCAGACAAAGTCTTTTACTCGTTCGAAGTTATAGCTGACCATAGTGACGCGGTTTTTTCATAGGCAGCATATTATTATATGCTCCCTCATTGACCGAAAGCTCCATCTTGGACGCTTCCTTCTCAATGAACCACTGACAGCTCGTTGTGTTCTTACGGCGTGCGAGCAGTTGCACAGATTTGTGAAAAATCATGCCGCTGATGTTGACATTTGAGTACCGCACGATCTTCTCTGCGTCGCCCTGTCTAAATCCTTTTTTCACATCAACTGTCTCTTCTCTTCTCTATATAATGTCATACGCTGCCTTAATGTCGATGAAAAAGTGGAGGGTATCGCCTTAAAACTCCTGTGACTTTTCCACTATCTGCCATAACGTAAACGTTTGGCCAATAGTGGATTTCGCTGGCCTCAACCCGCACTCATATTGACCAATCGGGCTGTTGGCATAGTATTTCAGGCGCTTACACAGAACGGCAGAAGAGATCTTATAGGTTAAATTTAGGAGACGTATCCGTCTATAATTACCACAGTTTAGAGAGTCTTCTTTCTTTAGGATCGGGCAAACGGTGCACTGATTCCATCCGTCGAGCATACTTTCACTCGAACAGATTTTAGAGATAAGCTGGTGTATGCACCTTACCTAATCAGCACCAGCTGCTTTGAAGAGATCGACAGGCAGTCCATCGGCACCAGCCTTATTCGACTTCAGTTTGGTGATTGCTGTCGTCAATTCACTCAGTGCGGAAGGGCGGAATTCTTGTCCATCATCGCCTACATTGGATGGGTTATTCTGCTTGACAGCTTGCCTGCAGAAGTAGTGTTTCGAAATTCCCAGCACCGACTGTAATTCCACTACTAGGTTCCCATCCTTGTCCTTGCAGGCTTCCGTTCGGTTTTTGCAAATTTGACATGTTCTTTTTACCTGATGGTGGAATTTCCGAACATCGTTCCTCCATTCATCAGTCTTCTCGATCGCGCGCTTCTTATGCCCTTTCTTTTTTTTCTGAGAAGCCGGTGCTTTTCCCTTCTTTTCTGCTCGTAAAGCTCACGAGCAGCTCTCGTCCTTCTTTGCATCGCCGCTTTGTATGCTTTTTGTTTGGCTGCATGTGCTCGCTGACATTCTTCATCGAAACAGGGGTTTCTTTTTGGTGGTAAAGTGAAACCTAGCACAGCAGTTGCGGCTTTTCTGATGGCTTCTTGGCAGTATTGCCACTGGTCTTCAGCACTTGATGTCGGCGGTATGGGACTCTGTGAGAGGTGAAGAGAGACTCGAACGGCGAATTCTCTGGCGATCTCCTGTGATTGTGATTTTAAAACCATTTTGATAATTTCACGAGATGCGGGAAATTCTCATTTGGAGTTTGGCAGCACATACATAGATAGTGATCCGAATCAATGTTGGCGACTCAGAACGTCCGGACGTCCAAAATGCTGCTAGAGTGTGTTGCGTCAATCGCAATATGATCAATTTGGTTGATGGTGGATTGATCTGGAGATCGCCATGTTTGTGGATGTTAAGGTGTGGACACGTGTGCTTACTATATTGAGGTTGCGCCCGCGGCAAAGTTGATTAGTCTAAATCCATTATCGGAGGTGGTGTCGTGCAGGCTGTGGCGTCCGACTACGCTACCAAAGATGCCCTCCTTGCCCAGCTTTGCGTTAGAGTCACCACGGACGATCATGACATCAATGCTAGGACATTGCTCGTAAGTTTTGTCAATGAGCTCGTAGAAGCAGTCTTTGATTACGTCATCTTTCTCCTCCGTCGGGAAGTGCGCACATATGAGGCTTATGTTGGCGTGGCCTTGATTCGTATCATCACCAAGCGTTCGCTAATACACCCAAAGCTCAAGGCTTCTTGCCTAAGTCTGCTGCTGATGACAAATCCGCATCCAAATGTGCGCTGGCGACGTTCTTTGTAACAGTCACCGTAGTTCACAGTTTTTTATCCGTTTTTTGCTCGACCCGTCTAATCGTATTTCTTGTATTGCGGTGAAAATCCAGAGCCTCCGCAAGTTGTCCGGCTGCACGTGGTCTGTTAAGCGTCGTCATTTCACGTCAGGAAGCGAATATCGTTGTACACAGACATACACAGTGTAGATAAGGAGTAACATAACCGAGCAATGGGGCAACCCTATATTTGTAAGAAAAAAGGGGAAAACGTACCATTTTCAATAGTATCAATGCGGAAAGGATGACTTTCTAATTCATGTTTCTTTCTTCCAAACATGTTTCATTCGAATAGCAGTTACGAAATATTGTCAACAAATTTAAACCACTTACCCCACAGGCATACATTGGACTTCCTGTGAATTGCTACATTCGCAGTCAATAAGCTCTGTGATCTTTCCCTTGTTTTTCAATCACGTTCAGCTGAAACAAAAACAGAAAATACTTATTCATAAATATGCTCCAAGCCATCATTCACACGCCATAACAAAAAGCGAATGTCAAAGGATAAATCAAAAAGAACCCATTTCATTCGCAATGCTTCGCCTCTTTATTTTGTACCAGCAAAGCTCTGCATGAACTGAAGCAAAGTTTAATCCAATCATTGACAGGGTTCAACAATAAAACAGAAGGATCGACATTTGCATTTCGTATCATTGACTTTGAAATGTCGTTCCCATGAAATCGACATCGATCCATTCACTTTATTTCTATTGTACTCGAGCGCGGAGTGAAAAGGAACGCATAACAATAAATCATTCCCGATACAATATTTCTTTATGATAACACGATATCTCCATTGGCAATTCAAAGGCTCCCTTTGCTTTGATTCGAACGGTTGCCAGATGCAAACTGTTTTATTTGGGAAACTATAAACGGTTATCGCCCGAAGGGGGTTCGACAGAACTTGAATCGTAAATATTTCATGTCTTTAAAGGGGAGTAATTGGCTTATTTTCATAGCACTCTCTTAAGAGCAAACTTTATTGTGTTGGCTTTCGGTGGGAGGGCCGGATTGAATTTGCAATTTGAAGCCAATAATACCGAAATAATTCAAGAGAAGTGACCAGTGTGATGTTGGTTATGGCGTGGCTTTCCACGGGGCTTAGGACGGGGTTCATTTGAAGTCGCTTGTTCTAGGTATGCCAGTGTTTCGGCGTGCATATATGTGCACGTTAACTGTGGGCTTGGCTAACTATTAAATCGCGGAGATTGCATCAATGGAAAGAATAGAGCTTGAATAGCATGAACTACCCACAAGTGCACTCGTACCTTATGTGGCAAAGGCTTAAAGGTCTAAAATGGGACCAAAAGAAAAAGAAAGCATTTCAAATACTAACATTTTATTCGCCCTCAATCCTTGTTCTGCTTTGTGTGGCGCTATAGTCTGGGCGAACCTGAGCCTCAACGAACAAGCCTCTTCAACTAACTATCTCTGGATCTCTGGCTAGATGTTTCCAGTTTCAAGCCAAGTTGGTTGAAGTCCTTCTCGACTTGATTGCGGTTTCGTGGTCGTCCTCTATTGCGTTGTCCCACTGGTTCGGAGTCGTAGACACTTCGGGCTGAGGCATACGTCGCTCAACATGGCCTAGCCATCTTAGGCGATGAATCCGTTGACAGTCCGTACAGTGGTTGAATCTCCTTCTCCAGAAACCTTCAACGTAAACAGGACCTAAGATTGAACACAGAACTTTTCTCTCGAAGAGACCAAGCGCGTCTTCGTCCGATCTTGAGATAGTCCTGGCTTGAGCCAAAGAGCGGGACAGGGATGCTCAAGGTCTTATTTAATGTCAGCCTGGAGGTCTTGGTGAGTTCCTTACCGACCTTGAAGGAACAGCGAGAGTTTCCACACTCATTCTTCACAACCTGACGAGCTTGGCAGGAATGTCAAAACTTGACATGCCGTTGTATAGCTCGTCTCTATGCACGCTGTCTTATGCGACCTTGAAATCGTCGAACAGATATTGAGTGGGGTCTTGAGTTGGTGTTACAGTCCGGGGTGGACCTGGGCCTCAACCAACATGTCTCTCCAGCCAGCACGATCTTTCGCCAGCTGCCTCCAGTTGCGCACACCAAGTTGGTTGAGGTCCTTTTCCACTTGTGTGAGCCATCTAGTGCGAGGACGTCCTCTGTTGCGCTGTGCCAATGACTCGGTGTCGAAGACTCTTCGGGCCGGAGCTGTGGTGTCCATCCGTTCTACATGATCTAGCCATCTTGAGCGTTGTATCCGAAGACGCTTAACTAATTGCACGCCGCTGTACAGCGCGTACAGTTCGTGGTTGAACCTTCTCCTCCAAAAGCCATCAACGCAAACAGGACCAAAGATCGCACGCAGACCTTTTCTCTCAAAACAACCAAGAGCATCTTCATCCGCTTTCAATAGCGTCCATGTCTCTGCGTCATAGAGCAGGACTGGGATGATCAGAGTTTTATACAAGCTCAATTTGGTGTTTCGAGAGATGGCTCTGTTACTCAATTGCCTCTTGAGCCCAAAGAAACAGCGATTGGCAAGAGTAATTCTGCGCTTGGTCTCTGTACTGGTGATATTGTCCCTATTTACTCCAGAGCCTACGTTGACGAAGTCCTTGACTACCTCAGTTCCTGCTGCCCAATATGACGCTCTGTCCGGGACGTGGATGTTGTGATGACAGCATGTACTTTGTTTTACCCTGGTTTATCGCTACACCCATTTTAGTCGCTGCTAGCAAACGCCTCATTGATGGCTCGCTGTGTTCGTCCAATCACGTCAAAATCTGTCGCGTAAGCAAGCAGTTGAACGCACTTTTGGAAGATCGGGCCTCAAGTGTTTACGTTTGAGTTTCGCACGATCTTCTCAAGTATGATGTTAAAGAAGTCACATGACAGCGTGTCGCCTTGCCTTAAACCTTTTTTGAGATTGAAGGTCTCGATGAGTTCGTTACCGACCATTCAAATCCAAATTGCACACGCTACTAAAAGCAGAATCCACACTTTGTACAGACTGTGGACTGTGTTGGGGAGCCCAGGAAACATGTTGCACAGTGAAAATAAATCCAGTTCGCGTTCCATTTATTCCACGTGGATTGAAACCTTTTTCGGTACGAATTTGTCCAATTGTGAGCATTGTCTCAGATAACCGTCTATCAAGGACTTCGCCCATTTCCAACATTGTTCGCCGTACACCAACACTTGTGGAGTCCAGCATAACTCCGACTTTGGATTCCACTACAATTGAGCGAATTTCTTTCATTCATTTAGATTCATTTTCGGAATCGTTGTTCAAACTGCAGTGGTCGGCATTAGAGTGGTTCATTTCCTCGGATGTGCTTGACACTGCAAACCACTGGTTAAGGTCCAGGCTGCGGTAACAATATTTTCAGCTCAACGGAATTCCGCGACATCTAGGGCGGAATTATTGCATGTAGCTGATGCACAAACCATAGCCGTGGTACCCTGTATTAAATACATGTTTTGCAGTCGAAACTTCCACCAGTTTTATCCTAAATACAGTGATTGTGCAAGCATGCTTGAAAGAGGTAAGAAAAAACTATATAATTGGTTCAAAGGGTGCTCTCTAAATAATTTGTCACCGCGACTGCTCGAGTGGACGTTGAATAATAAAGGCTTGTCGCTTCTAATTGGGAACTTCGCAAGCTCTGACAATTCATTCACATAGAGTTTTCGCAGAGAACTACGAGTGAAAAGTGACACTTCATTCAGAATTATTGTTTATAGAAAATTCGATTTAAGGATGTTCCACTTACAGAGGTTTGGCTGTCCATTTCCAATGTTCCTATTTTGGTAAGCATAATTTCTTATTGGAGCTTTACGCTATTTTTTTGTATGGAGTGTTAGTGGGAACATTTGTAAGCCCGACATTCTCTTGGTTTTAGTAGGTACTGAGAATAATCGATTCGATTCGATTGTTATTTGATTGTTTTCTGATGAGACCGAATAAATCGACAATCGAATTCAAGTTTTTTGTGAAATTCATTCGCCCATCGCTCTTCGCCACTCATATGATTGTTGGTCTTAACTATAAAGCAGAAAGTTAGTGTGTCTGACCGAGAAAGGCTCCGAAACTACACATCGCAGAGCTCTGAAATTTTCAACAAAAATCAATTTAAAATTTAGATGCTGAATGTGACAATCTTTAAGTCGGTACGACATACGGTTTTCAAAATACGGGTGGTGGCATCAATCCGGTATGAAACCATTTCAAGTTCCGTAGTCGTGGATATCAACCATCCCCCAGTGTGTTGTAACTTCCATATATGCACACACATTTTTTATATTTTGCTTTGGTGCAACCATTCATTATTTCTACGTCTCATTCAAACAAATAAACATTTTAGCACTTTTCTTATTTTATCATACCCAAACTATCTACGCATGTACAAAAACACACAAATCATTCAATTTTGTTGAAATTGTGGATATTGAACTTCTGAACGGATTAGTCGATTGAGATACAATTTCAGAGCTAGACTAATTACATAATGTGTTACAAGATAGGGGAATTTTTGTATAGTTCATGAAGTTGACTTCAATTTGCCCAACAAGTGAACATCGCGCGCAGGTACATACCAGTAGATGGGATTTCCAAGAACTTTTTTTGTGAATCGCTTGATATCCCTCCACGTTGTGTGGAGAAAAAACCGTAATTTCCGTCCGTTTTGCTGCAGCACACATTGATAATTCAAACTTCACCGTGTATGCTCACAGTCAACGAATTGTACTCATTATGAGTAGGGATGTGAATGAGAGATCGGGATAGGCATCAATGACAAAAGAAAATTCAAATTTTTCTCTGAGTTCGGGGTCAAAATCTCCTTTTTCCTCTTTTTCTTCTTGTGGCGTGAACTTGGGCCTCGGTCAACAATCCCTTCCAGCTGGCACTATCCTTAGCCAGCTGCCTCCAATTTCGCACTCCAAGTTGGTTGAGATCCTTCTCCACTTGAGTGCGCCATCGCGTTGGTGGTCGTCCTCTATTGCGTTATCCCACTGGTTCGAAGTCGAAGACTCTTCGGGCTGGAGCAGTATTGTCCATGCGCTCAACATGGCCTAGCCATCTTAGGCGCTGAGTCCGCAGACGCCTGACTAGACTCATGTCGCTGTACAGCCCGTACAATTCGTGGTTGAATCTTCTTCTCCTTCAACGCAAAAAGAACCAAAGATTGAACGCAGAACTTTTCTCTCGAAGAAACCAAGCGCGTCTTCATCCGCTCTTGAGATAGTCCAAGCGTCTGCTCCATGCAGCAGGGCAGGGATGATCAAGGTCTTATATAACGTGAGCTTGGTCTTTGTAGAGAGGGCTCTACTACTCAATTGCCTCTTGAGCCCAAAGAAACAGCGGTTGGCAAAGTTTATTCTGTGTTTAATCTCGGTACTGATGTTGTTCGTACTATTAACTTGGAAGCCAAGTTAGATGAAGTCCTTTACTACCTCGAAGTTGTAGCTGCCTATGGTGACGTTCTGACCGAGTCGTCGATGTTGTGTGTCCTTTCTTGATGACAGCATATACTTTGTTTTCCCTCATTCACCGCTAAGCCTATTTTTCCCGCCTCCTACGCTTCACTGAGGGCTCGCTGATTTCGGCCAATCACGTTAATGTCGTCCGCGTATGCTAGCAGTTGAACGGACTTTTGGAAGATCGTGCCCCTTTTAGTATTGGCGTCTGAGTTTTGCACGACCTTCTCAAGTACAATATTGAAAAAATCACATGACAGCGTGTCGCCTTGTCTAAAACCTTTTTTGACATTGAAGGTCTCAGTGAGTTCGCTACCGACCTTGATGGTGCAGCGAAAGTTCTCCATTGTCATCCTGCACAATCTGACGAGTTTGGCAGGAATGTCCAAAGTAGACATGGCTTCTATAGCTCGTCTCTATTCACGCTGTCATATGCGGCCTTAAAGTCGACAAATAGGTGGTGGGTGTCGATCTGCATCTCTTGGGTTTTTTTCGAGGATCTGCCGTACTGTGAACATTTTATTGATAGTACAGTTCCCTGAAACCGCACTGATAGGGATCTATCATGTTGTTGACGAATGGTTTCAGGCGCTCACATAAAACGGCAGAGAGTATCTTATAAGCGATGTTAAGGAGGCTGATCCCTCTATAGTTGGCGCAGTCAAAGGGGTCTCCTGTGGATCAGGCAAACGATACTAAGATTCCACACGTCGGGCATGCTTTCCTCCGACCATATCCTACAGATGAGCTGGTGCATGCGCCCAACCAGATCATCTCCAGCTGCTTTAAACAGTTCCGCAGACAATCCGTCCGCTCCAGCAGCTTTGTTCGACTTCAGTCTCGATATCGCCTTCCTTCCAGATTCTCAGTATCGACTGCGACTCTGCTACGAGTTGTAGAGTTGTCTCATGCTCCTTCTTTTTTTTGAGAAGCCGGTGGTCTCCCCTTTTTTTGAGTTCGTAGAGCTCACGAACCGCTCTCGTCCTTCTATCCAGCGTCGCCTTATATGCTGCTTGCTTCGCTGAATGCGCCTGCGGACACTCATTGTCAAACCATGGGTTTTTTCTAGGTGGCATTTTAAAACCCAACACATCAGAGGCAGCTTCTCTGATGGCGTTTTGACAACGGTTCCACTGTTCGTCGATTGTTTCGCCTGGCAGGGTTGGACTCTCTGTGAGCTTCAGGGAGACTCGATCGGAAAAGTTTCCAGCGGTCGATTGCGATTGTAGCTTTCCAACGTCAAACTGCTTTGGTCTTGCTCTACTCCGTTGTACAATCGGTATCCGAGTTCTGACCTTGGGTACAACAAGGTAATGTTGGTCGATGTTGGCACCTCGGAACGTTCGGACATCGAGGACACAGGAGGAGTGTCTGACGTCGATCGCAATGTGATCAATCTGGTTGACGGTTGATTGATCAGGGGACCGCCAGTTTCCTTTGTGAATGTTGAGGTGAGGCAACCGCTTGCTGACTACAGAGAGGTTTTGCCCCGTCATGAAGTCCAACAGCCTGAGTCCATTGTCGTGTAGGCTGTGTTTTCCTAAGATTCTTCCTTGCCCAGCTTGGGTACGAAATCTAGTAAATACATAAAAGTCAAAAGTCAAATAAATCAACAATGCCCTCAAATATGGCGTCTTGTGCACATATCCCTTACATATCAGGAGAAATACTTCTCTAGTATCGAATAATCTGGCGATTATAATTGCAATGCTACTAAAAAAACGTAATCAGTTGAAAGCCATCGTTTGCGAACGAGAAGCAAGGCTGCAGTCAGCAATGAAGTCGAAATTTGATTTTTCAAAATGAAAGTTATTAAAAGTGTAATGTTAGCTTGTGCTTGTGTTACATTTCAGCAAACCACATAATTAACATAATTAACCAATTGCATGCATCGCACACTGAACACCGTGCTGTCTTCGTTGGGTTATATATATGAATTCAATTTTGGGGGTCAGTCGTCGGAATCCATAAGCGGGGACGTGCAACTGACGCAAGTATTAATACTGTATCCCCCCAAATGATCTGTGCATAATTTTTGATGGATTCCACCACATTCGATGGACTTGGCAAATCGTTTATTTTTCGCATCGAGCAAAAAAACAATCACATTAATAATTCGCCAAGGAGTCAATAAATTAAACTTCTGTCCCTGAAACATGCCCTACAAATGGGGTTAACAATGTCGATTCGGTTCTGCTCTCTCATGCGAACGTATGGTACGCTACTGGTGCACAGCAATCCATAGCAATCGCTCTGGCATGTTGTAACGTAAAATGAACAGAAATTCAAACTAAACAACCCTACAATTGCATTCAGTCAACCCTACAGAAACAGGAACCGGATAATAAATTACAAAATTTGACAGTTTAAGCCGAACGACCCCAAAGGAGAGATTCGTTTTATTTCAACCGTTCAACAAACGTGAACGGAAAAAGAAAATGTTCGAAGGATGTCCAAGGGTTCAACATGTTCCTGCTACATTTCGCCTGGATTTCTTTTGGCAGAGTGTTCTTGTGTAGTTTGTGTAGCCCACTGGCATAGAGTAAGTAAAAACGAAATGAACGTCTGTAACCACTGCGATATTGTTGCTGGTGCTGTGTAGGAGTGCATGTGAGCGGTTACTCAATCTTGTTTGGCTTAAATTGAAATTCACGTTCAGTAGTTTTTCGTTCTTCATTGAATTCGGGAACAAATGTTTTCAATTGAATTTTGTTCTTCTCTAATTAATGACATGCGCTTGTATGAGTTTTGGGAAGTTTCACTTTAGTGTACTGGCCACAATCAAATTTTAAAAAACTTCACCTGTCTGATACGAAGACACACGAATAAAAAAGGGTTAAGTTACGTAGCCTTGAAAATCTTCAGACACAGTACACGCTTGATAGAGTGGCCATCGGTTGAGTGAACAATACAAGAAAGTGAATACACAGAATGTAAATACTGTAAAACTAAAGCCCCTTGAAAGTGAACTCATTTCAAACATTTCAAACACTAGAAAACACGAATACGACAGCTGCAAGGAATGCACAATAATTCGAGCAAATTGATCATTTGTTTCGCTTACGTTGGTCCATTTGATAGAAAGACAATTCGTGGTACAGTAGTGGCAGAAAATGTGAAATAGCAAAATCGAAGGAATGTGCTAGTAACAAGTCGCTGGCAGAGAACACTGAAAACGTTGGAACAACGAGTGACGGAAAGGACTCTTTAGTAATGTGTCTTAGATCAATAACTAATCTTACTACAGTGGGCTCTCCCTAATCTCTTCCTAAATCTCTTATCTAATTCGAATCTCTTTTTGATCACATTTGCCACTCTACTCAATTTTTTCTTACCCAAAAAACATTCTCTAACTCGAGAAAAATTCAGGGCAGTCCAATGTATTAGTGGCATGATCCTGACTCAAAAGACATGAGCATAAAAACGGTGACGTATGTAGCATAACTCGATAAAACTGCTCCTGGACATGGAAAAAATACATGAAGCAATAAAAAAAAATCCACGGTATGAACTGCTTCACTACCTAACACCTACAAAATGTCTTAAAACTTGTACACTCGATAATGTGAGCAAACTCCGTCCCATGAACAGGTCTTTGGACTCAAGCTAGCCAGGTTTGCTGCGGATGGTTGTGGATAAATCGCGCCCTAGCCGCCTAGCTACAGTAAGCAACAAAATGAACATTTTACAGGAGAGGCTTTTTTTGCTGACCTAAAAAACATGTAAATGTCGCTTAGGATTATTTTTTTTTCTCTGTAATTTATAAGTGGTACGCTGTATTAAAATAACTGTGATGCAGAAAGACGCGCAATCGTGTAAACTGCCGAACTGCATCATTTTTGGTTAAATTGTCACTTACGATAACTTGGCGGTAAGTGCGCGATATGCAGAACCACTCTCGTTGTTCCAGATGGTCTGGTGTTCCATTCCATGACAGACTGATGAAAAGCAGTTGGTAAGATAAGACGTCATCATTCATAAACAACTTACTGACTTTACACTACTAGAGGGAACCGTATTCTGTTGCACAGCCTAGTCGAAGAGGTACATCGAACGCATTTAGGCGAGATCGGCTTAATGCTTAATTAGCAAGCAACTTTGCAAACCGATTTCTAAGTTCTTCACAATGGCCTTCACTCGCATTCCCACGCCTAAAAAATCGACTCCTCTTTGAATTTGTTTGATTTCAGGAACAGTTATAACGATGAATCTGACCGATGGTCTCCTATAGTGACGAACGGGACTGTCGCCACTGACGGCTTGAAATCAAGGAAAGTAAATAAGTAATTAAGTATGCCTGTATGTTCGAAAGCACGAGGGACTCTCGAATATTTGCTGGTTGTTTCGGACTGAAATCATGGACACTCGGGGAACTTCTGCGTTAAACAGAGCATTTTGTCCATCTGTCAAACCGGCGAGAGAAAAGACTCAAATATTCAGTCATTTCCGTAAAGGCTGACGTGACTGAAACTGGAAACGTGCAATGTGTCCTGTACACCTGCCCGGCCGCCCGAAACCCAAAAGAACACCCAACGGTATTGACAATGTTCAACTGGGCATCGTTGGATCAAACGCTTAAGGTGGGTGGACATGGACAACGGCCCGTTTTTAACTCCGAGTCTGTCAGAAAACAAAAGAGGATGCACGGTTACGCTGGCTGATATAAGTGGAGAGAGACTTTAACCAAATAACGCATCGCGCAGCTGGAGCTGGAGGGAAACCGGAACGCACTGCAGCTGAACAACAACACTATCAACGTTAAACACGCGTGCATAACTCTCTTGATAAACATTCGTGCCCTGGTACTCATCCTCTTCGTAAATGAGGGGTTAATCTTAGTACTGAGCAAATAATGAGTATAATACGATGTATTTAAACACATTTTCCAGCAGTTGCTTGGATATGGGTCTAACCAGGAGACCCAACTCTACACCCAGTTTTAGAGAAATCGCCTCAGCCATTACGAAGCTGAATAAGAACAACGCCGCCAGCAAAGCAAAGCTCTCCAAAGGCAGTTAAAGCGAAAGCATGCCTGTGGGGGATAGAATATCAGCTACGAATAGCTCGTTCATACAAAATGCGATCCTAGATCTTCATATGTATCTGCTCAACGTCCTCTCCAGATCCAATTTCCAGATTAAGACTACATCTCAGGGAAAATCAGTGACTTTCAAATCGATACGCACCACTTTGCCATTGATTTAAAGGCCGGGATGCATCGCACATGTCCAAGGACCTGTCCTTTGAAAACCCCCAACGGATTTAGGCAAGGATATGGTGCTGCGATATGCTGTCAATAGGGAAGGCACTGTCTTCTGGTGTAAGCACTACTCAGATGGCATCGACAGCCGTGCCGTGGTGGAACGGTGATTGAAAAATAGGTCTAAAGACTAATGAGGATAAGACGAAATAAATACAGTCGCGCAAGACACGTTCGGCTTTATATATGGACCGGAAAGTTAGAACTCAAGCAAAACAGCAGAGCTTCTTGGTGCCATTGAAGTATAAATTCTGCATCGGATACATAGTCCCGTCTGCGAGAGAGGTTACTGGAGGAGAAGACACAACGATGACTGGAGTCGACTGCACTGTCTCTGCCGCATGGTCACCATTGGATCCAGATAGGAGAGCCTTCCAGTCCAAGCCAACTGGTTCGAGAAGGGGAGAAAGAACGAAAATCCAGTAAAGAGACCAAGTCATCGCGGATGTAAGACAGCTAGGCCTTAATGACTGGAAGTAGCGTCACCGCTGAAGGGCGGTCTGAAAACTAAGTAAGAGGCACGTATAAGAAATAGCTTAATTTTCACCTACATACATGTGTGTGTTAAATATTTAACCTGTGAAGTCCTTTTCAAAATGCCACAGTACACTTCCGGTAGAGGGGCCATCGGCTGAGTGAACAATCCAAGAGAGTGGACGTGCAGACTACTAAGCAGTAAGCAAGTGAACTTTTACAAAAATAAAAATAAAATTCGATGTGTTTCAGTTACAGTAATGGCAAAGAATATGAAATAGTACAATCGACGGTATGCGCTAGTAGCGAAACGAATATAGGAACCCTAAACAATTTTGAATTACATGGAGATGGATAATTGATTGGTCCTTAATTTTTAATTTAATGGTTCTGGTTCCCAACTCAACAACAAATTTTACTATTAGAAGCTTTATTCCGAAGTAAAAGGCCATTAGCATAAAAAAGGGCGACGCTGGCTGCCCACGTGCACATCAAAAAATAAATTACCGGAGCGTCAAGTTTTTTATGTCTTAAATTAAGTTTTGTTTTATGTTTATCACCTTTTTCTTACCAAAAGGCCTTGTAGCCGGTGAATGAATATCAGTGGGTTATGTACCCTCCTGTATGGCTTGATGTTAGGTCTCTTGTAATATCAAATACGTGAGGTCAGATGGATAACGCTGATGAATCGGATTTGAAAGATTCTACCAGGGGTTGTGGATATGGGGTCTCTCTTGTTGTTCCAAATAATAACTGCATGGTCTGCTGGGCTGGTGTTGCAGTCCGTGATTGCCGACATTCACATATAATTTAGTGATTTCCACAGCCAGAGGGAGCCACATTCTGTTGTATGGCATTGTCGTTTTATGCACGCCCTAGTCGTAGCCGTCAAAACTTTGACTGTGAGAAAATAAATGCCTATCTAGACAGGCAAACGTTTAACGATTTATTGGACGTATTGAGCCATTACTGCGATTTCCATGGCACCAAAGACTTCCTCAACATGGACGACTCTCCGACTTACCGAAACTGCTATCGCGTTCAACAGCAATGAAGTCAAGCGAATTTGCAGGAAGTGTAATGGATATGTGACATCGTTAAAGAAGTCTCCACCGAACGATGAAAACAAACACAGTCGTCAAACGCGTAAAGAAATACGAGCTCTTGTGCTAGTGCGAGTATTACGAGATCCCACCGCCACCAAATCTGCCAACAAAGATTCAGATGAATTTCATCAAGAACTCAGTGCAGCAGGTCAGGTGCTCAGTACTCACTGATCGTCTTGTTTTGACAAGCATTGGTAAACTGATTCTGGTTACTTATCTAGAATCTCTTGCGTTTCCCTTCTGATGATATTCTTTTTCTTGCATACACTGAATCCAGAAAGTCAACGCAACGACTTCCTGCAGCCAGTCCCCGATCAGATGGTGTGGCATTTCGATTTGATTTTGCGGCTGTTCCTGCCTTGTTGGCTGGTATTCGTCCGAGCTTCTTGGAGTTCGTGCGTAGAACTATTAAGATGTCGAAGTAACCGCCAAATAAAACCTTAAAAGCGGAGATGACAATTCTCCAACTGGCCCTCACGGTCTTGGAGTACACCATCGACGACATAGAGGGTCATGCAAGGAAAGCCGCAACTCAATACACACTCAAAACTCAACCAGTCCATTGACAGATTTCGAAGACGAGTGGACATCCAGCAGTAGGTGCAGTTCGTCAATGAACAGCCAAGATTTGGGGCGCTCTACAAGGCCAGCCGACTGAATGCAAGTGCTGCATTTGATTGCGACGGTTATCGAAACTGAACCTGGCCTTATGGACGTTGCGCTATCACAAACATCCATCGAAGCACGTCCACAGCGACGAGGATCAGCCACTAGAGAGTACAAGGTCTCTCTGTCGAAGTAGACGCGATCTTCGGTGTTGGCGAAGAAAAGACCTGTAGGGAAATATATGGTATGTTTTTGTCTGAGAGTTTGAAATAGACTTTGTCATCGATTTTAAAGCGGCGATGCAGCGTGAAAGCCGTTTAAAACCCTTCACCAGATCTCGGCAAAATGATGGTCCTACGAGCTTGGAATCCTTAGTCCCTTAGTTCAAGAAAGAGAGGAAAACCTAACCTCTGGCCTATGGGCTAAAAGATCTCCGTCTGCATGACTGAAACCATTGCCCTCGCAGCTGTCGACAATGGAAGCTTATAATCAGGCCCTCCACAGACCACAGGCCATATGATTATTTGATTATTTTAAATGCTGTATTAATAACGCCACCAAAAGAAGAACAAGTCCACAGATAGACAACCACACTAGACGACTCTGACCGACTACGCTCTAAATCCTCCACACAAAAATTTTAAATTCGTAAATGATGCAAGCCCATCGGAAACGAAAGACATGGCAACCCTCTTGCACATCATCACTCAAAGTCAAGGTCTTTTTATTTTCTCGGAACAATCCCACATCACGATGCTGTGTGTGTGTACAAGAAGAATACCTTTTTCATTCATGACTTCGTAAAACTTATCGTGGTTCCCACACACACACACACACTGGCCACGCATTTTATTGCCACACAAGGAGCACAGACTAAGGCCAAGGCCAGATATCTCATGCACTCGCCTACCTCCAGCTCTAACCCAGGCTCGGCAAACATTTGTTTCACACTCAGGACTCATCAATCATCCAAGGACACTCATTCACACGTACAGCGCATTTCGTACCCCTAGTCTCGCACACAAATCCCAGCGGATAGGCGAGCAGCAGAGCCTAATGTGCCTGCCACACTATCCGTGTTCTCCTTCTTGTACGTTCGCAGGACTTCGTGTGTCTCTCCTCGCCAGTCTAGCAACAAAACCGCACTCGAATCGCAATCGTTTATCAGTCGTGTTCAGTGTTCAGTACGTGAAGATTAAGCAGTGCTTCAGTCCGGGTGAGCGCTTCCAGTGATCGATTATTATTCTTCCTGCTATCAATGCATGCACATGTACATAGCGCACAACAAATAAACAAAACGAAACAAAGCAAAGCAAAACGGCGGCCTCGCACCACTACTCAAGTTCATGGAGCTGTGGGAACATTTTTTCGGGCCCCCAAAAGTTTGATTCCTCCCTCTACACAGTGTACACTATACACCGGCTTCCGCTCGAGTCGCCACATGACGCATTCAATTTCGTTTCAATGAACATCATCAGTTTTGTCGCCGCCGTCGCTGCCGGATTTGCTCTTGTCTCTTTTGTGCGGTCAAGCAAGTAGTGTCGTCTTGTGTCTTATCATTCGTCCATTCGTCCGTTCGTCGTGTGCACATACAGCGGAACTGTACACTTTCTTATTTACGAGTACGAGCACAAGTGATAGCACACAATCGTTGCCGAGAGACCGACAAACGCCCGCCGTCGCATTCCCAAGGCAGATTATTGTTTATGAGAGTTCTATCTGAGAAGTGATTAGCATACGCGTCGTAAGCCGAAGCGCAGAGGGGTGGAGCGCGTCTGTGTTGTGTGGTCACAGAGTGACCTCAGTTTTTTTGATTCAAGTCCACTCTCTCGGTTTCCGATCAATTTGATTGCAGCAACAGCACCAGCAACAACAACGGTGAGAGACAGTGATACGAGCAGTACAGCTGGACAGCGACAACCACAACCACAGACACAGTCGCAACCACAGCGACAACGAATTCGCTTTCGGAATCTGCTTCTTCATTGAAAACGGCGCGTCAGTTAGTCGAGGTCAGCCAGTGCGACGAGGCTCTGTTTAGCTAATTACAACGAGGATGTTTGTGAAAATAGTAATTCTCCTGGCGGCGGTGCTGCAAGTGTCAGCAGGCTTGCCAAAAATTACGAACATCAGCAAAGACATAGTGGCCGGTGTTGGTGACGACGTAGAATTCAACTGCACCGTCGAGAATGTGGGATCGTACTCAGTTGGCTGGGGCAAAAATACCGACGATCAGTCGTCCGTTGTCCTGTCCATCCGTGCCACCCTGAGCCTGGTCGACCCACGGTACAGCGTCACGGAGACGAAGACCGAGAAGAACGCCACGTACACGTTCAAAATCACGAAAATCCAAACGTCCGACATGGGCTCTTATGAGTGCCAATTGATTATATCCGCCACCAACAAAGTGACAGCAGGAGTGAACCTCTCCGTCAAGCATCCGCCCATCATATCCGAGGAGAAGACAGCGAAGAGCGTCGTCGTCCGGGAGGGTGAGAACGTCGAGGCAACCTGCTATGCCGATGGATACCCCGAGCCGAAGCTGTCCTGGAAGCGTGAGGACAATTCAATAATGCCCGCTGGAGGACAGTCCCATCGCGGGGCGACGCTGTACATCAGGAATGCACATCGCTTGGATCGCGGTGGCTACTATTGCATAGCCGACAATGGCGTTGGTGTTCCCGACGAGAGAATCGTTCGCGTCGAAGTCGAATTCCGACCGCAGATATCTGTGGTGCGTCCGAAAGTCGCCCAGATGAAGACACACGCCGCCGAAATGGAATGCAGTGTCCAGGGATATCCGCCACCCGCCGTATTCTGGTTCAAGGATGGCACTCAACTACAGTCGGGCGGAAATTATCGCATAACAAACATGGCCTCCGCATACGAGACTACAAACTCGGTCCTGCGCATTCTGTCGATTAACGAACGAGACTACGGCGATTACTTCTGCAACGCCACCAATAAATTGGGACATGCGGATGCGAGGCTGAATCTGTTTCAGCCGGTGATTCCAGTGCCGTCTGTCTAGGTTACTTTTCTCTTGTATATCATTTCTGTTTTTTTTTTTTTGGTTTTTTTCTACCGAAATTCACTGCTGGCAAATGTGTGAAGACTGTCTTGCTTAATGGGTAACAATTGAAGGAATTTAAAACGAAGACGAAAGTATTTTTAGTTTTATTTCACTAGTGCGATGCGATTTAATAAATTTTTTTGTATTTCAAATGGATAATGTGGTATTTTCGTTTGTTTGCTTTTGTTGTTCATCGTTTGGGTCGCTGCTGCATTGTTTTGTAGGTTGGCTGGTTGAACGTAATCCAAAGGGATGCTTTTATTCGGGAAGTTGTCAAGAATCGGTATTACTTGGTCGTTGGCAGATTAATCACTACATCATGCGTGATATGTCATATGTCAGTCATCGTATGGTATGTGCGATTTATGCACAGAGGTGCGTGGTACTTGGCCTTCGTTGTAAGTCCTGCATTTGTTGGGGGCAGGGAACAAGACAGTTGACGGAAACAAGATGTTTGTCGAACAATTTATGCGTGGGCTGGTACAGAAGGAGCTCCTCTATCGCGACAAACAAGCCGTGTTTGTTCAGGATATCTCCTATTTTTTACTGCACTCAACCTGCTCTACACTTTTCTGTCGAAAATATCGCTTAGTCAGCGATTCCCAGTCTGTGTCCGCATCTGTTTATCACTCGCATAAACTCCACACCAACCTCAAGACTAGAGACCGTAAATTATGAACTTTTGCTTTGTACAAGAAAAAAAGAACAAAAATTGAATCAATTCAAGAGGGAAGCTCTTAGAACATGGAATTTATTAAACCAGTACACACTTTAATGTGCTCAACTACAAACTCTACATTACCTCGATCAACGACGTGCACACACCCAGCGGAGGGAGAGAGAGAACTCCCAAAGTTATTCAATGCACAGCCACTCAGTTGAATGTACCTTGTACTTTTGAAAAAATACAAGACACCTCTTCACAGCAGCCGGGGAAGTCGCTGCTTTACGAGTTTAATTTCTGAATTTTCAGACTGAATTAAGTGCTAAAACTTGGAGCTCTGCCAGGAAGCTGAATGAAACAGGAAAAGAAGTCTCACGCAGAGCACTGCATTTGAATAGCAGATTGCCGCAAGTACGTGTATTTAAAAATATGACCACTCTCAACTGAGGCAAACGCACGGTCAAAGCATTTCGTTTGAGTGCCAACTTAAAGGACGAGTCCACACCCGAAAATGCTTAAGCATGTGAAAACGAGAAAAATATGTGTGCCATTTGGGAGAAGTTCCTCCTCCGGTGTACGGTGACTTGGTGCGAACCCACACGGTTACCCACTCCCCTGTTCAGCCACTCTCAGGTGGCAGCAGCAAAACAAAGCCGACAGAGGTCAAAACTACCTCCATATGGTGTATGTTGTGACGTGTATGTTGCTCCAGCAGCAGCCACGGACCGTAGCCGGGTACAATCCCATTTTCATTTTCATTCCAGGGTGTACTCAACGGCTCATCATCATTTTCATGTTATTTCCCTAAGCCCGGTGTACTGTCTGCAACTTTTCCAACTCTGCCAGGAACAATCTTCGCAGGCCTTGCAACAAAGCGTAATAAAATGAAGAATAAAGAAATCACCATGTTATTAAGGCAAGGCGAGATACGCACACACATCGTGCTCGCCGTCACTCACACTCTCGCGCACTTCACACAGCATCAGCGGGCTGAGGGTTGAGGGTTGAGTCTGAGGCTGATGGCAAGGACTCGCCGAGTGAGTATTGATTAAATTTTCCCCTGTCAAGTGTTGGAAGTGCATAATCTACTGACTACCACACACCAGTCGAGGGCATCATCCCCCTCTCTGTGGATTTTCATCAGGGATGATGCAAACCACTTTGCCGTCACGAGTATCCTTGCAGCCGGGAGTGTGAGTGCGGACGGATGTGTGTGTGCATCCAAAATGGCCGACTGTACTCATTTACACGTGTTTTCGTTTACTGGGAGTAATAATGCCACCCCTCCCCGTCGGTGTCGTACATGCCGTGCTTATGTGTATTGCATGCACTTTCAGTTGCACAGCAGTCGCTCTACAAAATCCAGAATCATCTAAACGATAAATTTTAATTCCACGTGAATGATCCAACACACAGTATCTACAGTCTACACTGCCGCCCTTGACTGGTGGTAGTGGTGGACTCCCAGTTAGCCCCTTTATTTGCATAGTACCGTAGTGTGGGTTGTTGTGTCGTCGTCGTCGTTCTCCTCGGATCTGATATGATGTTTGCTTCGCAGCGTCCGCAGAATCCAAAAGCGGCGCGGCGATGGTCTGCGTCAGTGTTCACAAAAAAACGATGCGTGCGCAGGAATACTTGAAGGGGATCAAAATTTTCACTTGGGGTTGGCAGTGAAATTTCCCCTTTTTTCTTGTCCTGAACCTGAGGCATAATCCGAGCGAACGGATGCTTGCCTGTGTCCTCTCGATTCCCCATTGTTGGTATGCGCTTAGTTTTCTGTCGGGTTGGTTGTGTGAATTCTCGTGCGCTGGAGCTCGGTGTCTGGGATGCGATGGCTGTAAGCCGAAAATGAATCTCAGTGTCTGGTTACGAGAAGTTCGTCATTGTTGTCAACCTCGTCCACCGTGGCCATCGTTGCCGCCGTCACTGCTGCTGAACGTTGTTGTTCATCGTTTTCACTTTTAATTCTGAGTAAGTGTGTGGGGGAAGGGATGTACATATATCACAGACAAATTGACCAAAGTGAGGGGGGCTGCGTAATTAATACGACAGACTTGCAATTAATTAAGCTATTAAATGTAATAATACCAACGTTGGCTGTGATAGTCATGTGATGAGCCATGTGATTCAAAGTGACAGTTTATTTTTATATTTTTCCTGGTGCAACTCAAGGTGATACGACAAGAGACCGTCTTAAAGTCATAAATGAATAAAGTAAATGTGCTCACATCCTTATTTTTATACAAGCGAAAATTCCAGGAATTTCTCGTATCGTCGTAAATTGTGTTAAAATATAAATTCTCGTATTTCCAGGGAAAAAATACCTAGGTATATACCCAAAGAACGTGAACGAAAGAAAGGCCATAAAGTTGCCAAATGCGATTTTCCAAATAGGATCATAAAATCCTGAAACGCAGATACGTTATGCTTTGCTGAGATAAATGTCAACAACAAATTGCGTTTTTAAGTGTGGCATGGTGGAATTTTTCTGTTTTTATTGCTTGTGTTACCGTCGCCTTAATGTGGACAATGGTCACGCCTTCTTTGTAAGCACACGAGGTGAATTAAGACGGATGATGAGGGGATTTAAGGTCGTATCGTTTGTAGATACCCCTTCCAAGTTTAAACGCATATTTGAATTTAAAATGTCTCTTGGATTGTAGTTCAACTAAACCGCGAGGGGATGCAAACTATAGATCCGGGCGTAAATCTGAAAGTTGTAGTTCATTCCGCTCAATACATTTATTGCTTTGTATAAATTTAAGGGCCAACAGGGCTCGATTAACGGCCGCTTGTGATGGAATGTCACATCACTGGAGAAGCCCTAAAAGTGTGTGCTCTGATAAATCCATAACGTTGAATGATGCATGCAATATCCCTTGGACTTTGTATTGAATAATGCCTGACTTAAATTGCCTGAATATTATTTTTGCTACACTTCCGATTTGGTTATCATAATGGATGTCATAAAATTGATTCCAAACGTTGCTCTGTTTACGAGAATGTTACATAATGTGCTATAAGGCTTGACCTGTTGTTTGTGGAATTTTTCGTCCTTAAGGACACTAGTATATGAGTGTGCTGTCTTCTGTGATCTATGAACGCATAAATAATAATAGCCATCGACTTTTCTAACGACTTGGCCTATTTTTATTCGTATATTGTGCTTCTAAAGCGAAATTTTAATGTACGTGTGTAATCGGAGCTATAAACAAATATTGAGGATTATGCGACAGAATCTAGTAACAGCCCCTTTTAGCGAACTTTGAATATCATCGGAATGATTGTAATAGTCCCCACATCTTAGGTAAGAGGCTGCCTACAAATAATAATGATAATTGACATTTGATTTGGTGCGCTTAAATCGACAAAGTTATTAGTTACAAAGAGATAAAATAAAAAATTAAATAAAAAAAGTTTGGCTCCATACGAATTAAATTGGCTAAGATACACGCATCTGAATTTGATGCTTTCCATTTATTTTGCGTGGTACGCAGCCTCTTTTGTATTTAAATTTACAATGACCGACGGACTGAGTAATAAAAGAATATATTTATTTACAACACATTCAGCACTGAAATCTATTAAACGTCTCATTTAGCTGCTTGGCTACATCTAATGAACAAATATTTTTTACTAATTTACTAACTACACACAGTGGCCCGTGGCGTTGTATGTATTTGCGTCGACCCCAACCTCGGCGTCTTAGGTTCGATTCCTGCTCTTTGCGATGAAAACAAGTTTTGCGACCCCACCTCTTTCGAGTCACTGACAATGCCATGATTTATTATTTTTTTATTCATTTATTTATCCCTCTACAAGTTACTTACGTAGTAAAATATTGTGAAATATTAAGGTACATTAAGTAAAAATGTTAAGCATAAAACTACCATTTAAATAGAGAGTAAATAGCCTTAATAATTCATTTTTAAAATTATATCTACTATCAAATAAATTCAGATATTGCGAATGTTTGCTGTAGGCTCTGATTACCCTTGTAAGCGGTTCATTTCTTCCGTACTCAGTATAAGACCTAATAATTTTCGAGTACGGAGTGACCTCGTGGACAAGTAAAATTGATGAAGATGAGGACATCTCATATGGCTAGATACAATATTCCTAACAATCATTACTTTAATAAACAGTACGACGCGTTTTTAAGATTTTCAAACCGAGCAATTGACACCTTGCCATATAAAGGGTGATTTTTTAAAAGCTATAGGAAAGTTTTTCAAAAAAAAAACACATAAAATTCAGAAAAATGCATGAAATCTTTGAATCGATAGTACTGTGCATATAATTTAATGTTTGAAGATTATTTCATGCAAATGTTGACCCTGACTGCGTCTCATATGGTGCATCCACTTAGTCCAATTTTGGCATACTCTTTCCAACATTTCGGCCGTTATCTGAAGAATAAATGCTTCAATATTGTCTTCCAATGCGTCAATTGAAGCGGGCTTGTCTGTATGGACATGCGCTTTAACATAGCCCCACAAAAAATAGTCTAAGGCGTTAAATCACACGATCTGGGCGGCCAATTGACCGGTCCCGAACGTGAAATAAAATGATCACCGAACTCGTGTGGCATGTGGCACAGTCTTGTTGAAACCACATGCATTTTTGGGCAGAAAAAGTTGGATATCATCTCTTAGCGCTCACCATTCACAGTCTTGTCTTGTTGAAACCACATGCCATGCAAGTCAAGCTCTTGCATTTTTGGGCAAAAAAAGTTGGATATCATCTCTTAGCGCTCACCATTCACAGTTACGTTACGATTCGCATCATCTTTGAAGAAGTACGGTCCAATGATGCCACCAGCCCATGAACCGCACCAAACTGTGACTTTTTCTGGATACATTGGTAGCTCTTGCAATGCTTCTGGCTGATATTCACTCCAAAATCGATAATTCTGCTTGTATACGTACCCATTGAGCCAAAAATGAACTTCGTCGCTGAACACAATTTTTCGGAAAAAACGCGCGCTGAACTATCTTAACAGAGCACGCATTTTGATAATAAAATTCAATAATTTGCAAGCGTTGTTCATTTGTAAGACGATTCATGGTGAAATTATAGACCTAACTGAAGATGTTTGAAAGTGAAACAAAACACGAAACGTGAGTCAGCTTTTTGCCAAACAGATAATAGCTAAAAAATCACCCTTTAGTTGGGGCGAAAATTCCATTGTATTTTACAAAATATAAATTAAGTAAACCTCTTTTGCACTTTTGAGGCCAGAATATGTGACAAAATAAGGTTTCCATATAACAACAGCATATTGCAGAAAAGGACTGACCATGGGTATGTAAAGGGATAAAAGTGAGAATGTATCAGTGAATATCCATACGTGTCCATGGTCTTTGGCGTATAACATGGTCCTTTAGTATTACGCTTGAAGTCGACTGCCGAGTTGACTTTAGACAATATGTAATTGGCATGTGAGTGAAATGAAAATGAGGTGTTCAGCATTATTCCTAGGTCTCTAACACTCTTTACTTTTGAAAGATTAGCTGTTAGTTAGTTTTATAGGAAAGACTGATTTAAAAAAAGAAATTGATTGACATTTCTGAATATTTAGAGTTAGTGGGTTATTATTACACCTTACGCAGATGTATTTTTGAAGTGCCATGCAGTCATTGATGTCCTTTACACTCTTAAATATTTGCATGTCATCGGTGAATAATAAACATTTACTGTATTTGGTTGAGCAAGTAATGTCGTTAATCAATATAAAAAAGAAGAGGGCCCAAGTGACTCCCCCGCGGAACCCCTAAGATTCAATTTATAGGTTTGGATAAGGAATTTTAAATTTTTACTCTCAGGGTGCGGATAATTAGAAGAGGAGCAACACAACCGAGGAATTTACCTTTTTAATCAATAAAGAGTGGTTAACGGAGTTGGCATATTTTTTTATATCGTTCAGACCAGACATCGCACCTACGACGTCGTGCTTCGAGTGTTTTGAGGTCGACGCACATACTCACAACGCCACGGGCCACCAAAAGCCTTTCGTATATATTGGGTATATACATATATCCACTCGTGTGAGAACAATAGCACGTACAACACGAGTGGTTGCTGAGAGGTTAGGCCCTGGCCCCCTACGGGCTGTAGCGCCACCCATATTATATTTTTATATAACTAAATTCGTGCTGTTTTTTAAAAACATGTACAACAGTATATTCCCATCTGAAGCTTTGAGTTTTTCAATGACAGTAGCTTTCCAACGGATTTTCCAAAGCCAACTCTTGTTAGTTAATAGAGGCATACAGAATCAAGTTAGAGACCTAGTAAATATAAAGAACTTGCAGTGATAAGATTTTGTATGGATAAGACATATTTTCGCATTGTTGAACTTTCTTAGAATTATTGATTTCGTTTTCCACCCAAGTTCACTTGAAATGAAACCACCAACGCCATTCCAGTATCACTTCATCTGAATACACACGTTCCATCAAACATTCAGACAACAGAAATGTCTAAGAGAGTCAGAGTGCTTGTGCCAATTTCACAGAATTGGCTTACAAATCACCATTCGGTCATAATGCGCAATATATTCGCATCTTCCACGGATTTTTTGTTTAGCAAACACAGGAATTCTATTAAAAATAAGCCAAGCAGCAGTTTTGCTGCCAAAAGATTCAATCCATTCCATCCGTCCATCTGGTGCCTTGCCAATTGAGCGTTTTTTTTCTGCCCCTATCAGCAGATCATGCAAGAGGACGCCCAAATTATCCATCACTGCATCTCAAAAGTTGAAAAAGGAAGAACCCTGCAAATTTGTTCCCAGTACCTTTGAGAATCACTTTTTATTCCCTTTCACATTCTTGTGACAAGTTTTTGCTTTTCATGGTTTTTTTTTTGCTGACGTTCGCGAAGCTATGCTAATGCAAATATGTGTGCAGACATACAGACGACAAGCGGAAAGCTGCTGAATAAATATGACTGGGAGCAGTCATGTGCGCAAAAATTGGTAAATTGTGTTTGCGACTGAAGCGGGGAATTTTCTGGGATTATCTCAAGATTAATTGATTCAAGGACTCAATGTAATGAGTTTCAATGTGACAGGCATGCGCTAAGTGATAGCATATGCACACTGGTTGGTATTAATTTCGATTGGCAGCTTAATTTCGGGAAAAGCCATTCGTAGCCGTGGACTAATTCTGGGAGAAAAGTTTTCTCCCCATCGCCATATCTTAAATTATACTCTTTATCGTCATTTAGAGTTAAATGGATTTCGGAACTTTGCTGCCGTACTGAATTAATCGCCATATAAACTGCTGCATTAAGGAACTTTTAATTAAAATCTCACTCCGTCGCACAGTCGAGTTCCGCACGTCCCACTGTGTGTGCTGCTCGGTGTCTGTTCATCGGTTGAGCAACGCGACGGTTGCATGCATATACAGACGAGTACATACGAATGAATGTACGCACATCTATCGGAGCACAGACGAGAGTCGTGCGGCTTGGTTAAAACACGCTTCCAAAAACTAATTTTCACCATGCAGGTATCTGGTACTAGATACTGCACAGAGTCTGTGACAGTAAATTGGTTCTGTTTAAGAACAGCAGTCAACTTGTAACCGGCTATGTGCATATGTATGCATACCAGGCTGTGGTTGAAATTATTTTACCATGTTCTCGTTCCCCGTCCTCCGATGAGGAGACGGAATTTGCATATAATTTGCGTTATTTTTGTTTTATATGTTTTCCCCTCCGCTTTACAACAAGACGTTGCGATGGGGGGTGGGCACGAGATGCGATTGTCTCTTTCGTTTACCCCAGTCATGGTGTATGTCTGTATTGTCATGTCCTTGAGGCACCAGCACCATCATTCAATGTTACAATTGAACTGAGAGGGATACAAAAGGCCACCACCCTTCACAAACGTCATAGACCAGTTTGATTCTGCTGCTTTTGTTGTTTCACATTTTCAACCCTCTTCTGATAAAGTTTCCAGTAAACCGTTCACTGCATCCCCATGTCCGCTTTTTTCCTCCTTTCTTTGCTGTGTTTAGTTAGAATTTCGATGATTTGTCTCTCTTGGATTCTTAAAATTCTATGCTCAATGCCGAATGGCATCATAACAACAACAGCAGTGTTGTTTTATTACTCCTTATCTCTCCTTCATTGCTGGACTGCAGACAGTGAGGGTATACCTATCTATACAAGGCTAGATAGATGGCGCTCCGGATGCTTGCAACAATAATTTATCTTGCGGATATAAATGGTACTGGTTTTGCTTCTGGTTTTGTGCACACTTCCAAGAGCTAAGCAACGAGAGGATATTCTCTGTTTCTTTTTTCTCGGCAAATGTGATGAAATAAGTGTCGGTTTGGGGGTTTTAAGATGATTCTCTCGTAAAAATTAAATTCCAAAAAATATCAACAATAAAATAAACTTGGAATAACTTCTGTCGGAGAATGCAGTAAAAACAAAGTGCGCATAAGGAACAATTACCGTCGTAAACTCCTAAGAGCTCTTAATCTCTTCTGTAAGTGTCCGTGTGGAAACGCACTCACTACATTTTCCCCATACTCCTTGCTATGTGCTCGCATAGAGCTGTTAGTTATTAGCGATTAGTTGTCTTTGACGAAACGTTATTTCTAATCCATTGGAAAAGAAAATAGTCGATAATTCTTTTCTAACAACATTCATACTTCCATCTACTTCTTCCATTAAATAGTTCTCTTTCTTCTAACAAACTTCTTGGCAGTCGTATGCATTTGATTTACGCGCGACATAATGCATCTCACAAAATTTAGTTTCGCAAAAAATGATCGCTCATGTACCAACCATGAATACGCTGTGGCTTCAAAAAGGGTGTGGTTGACTTTGGGTGTATAAAAGAAAATTCAGAAGGACGTCGAAAGTATATTCGCTTGAAAGGGGAATTCTCATATTCTCCTCGGGAACGAGGAGACCATCATCTTTCAATATAAACTATTGCCTGAGTTGGCTGGGCAAATATAGCAATATATATATATTGCAAATTTCTTGCCTCGGTTTGTTTGAAAGTCTTACTATTCCTAGCATCGTAAAATTAATGAACTTGTACTAAATTGCAGAGCCCACTGTCATTTACGTACGTAGGCAGCGGTTTATTTCTCTCCCACTTAAGGACACAAAACTTAAAGTAACTTAAGATGTGATCTTCTTCCCTTTGCGATACTTGGCTCTTAAAGAGAGAAACGTTAAATAAGGCCTTCGCGCACTCGTTTAGGTGGTAGGCTAAGTCTTTGAGAATCTTATGCCAAAAAGCACATTATTTGATTATTCATCATTTCTCAGGACAAGGCAACCGATTGTTTGTGTATAATATGCGCGTGCTCAACAACCTTTAATTTGCGGGATCAAGACACAGCACGGACCGATGGTGTAGAAGGAGAGAATGAGAGGAGGTACCTGTGCACATTGGTCTTAAAGATCTGCAAATTTTAGTCTAAGGAAAATACTGGGCTGGGAAGAGCGGATGAAAACCGAGTTTCATTGCACGCCCGAAAGCAGGCTTAAGGGTAAACGTTGAGCATTCCTGGCGAGACGTGTATTGCGCGTGAATTCATGGGGAGGATGAATGCAATAGTATGGTAAAATAGCGATAATAAACGGACAAAGAAGCCACGATCGACTTGATCGATCCAAACTATCGTTGGGAAGAATAGATTTAACACTTTGCTGTACTATATTTTGGCCTGTATTTTCAAAACCTTCTTCTGTCTTTTATTTTTTGTGGAGCCCGTGGCATTGTAAACATGTATGTCGGACTCAATTCACTTGAACCAGGACGTCGTAGGTTCGACCCCTGGCCTCAGCAGCAAAAAAAATTTTGTTCACGGCCCCACCTATTTCGAGTCATTGACAATGCTCAAAAAGTCAAGAAAGAGCTTCTCGAACTTGGCCGTTAGGATTCAGCTTAAAACCGGAGGTCTCTTCTACTCGTGAATGAACAATAGCACGCACAGCACGAAAGGTTGCTGATAAGCTGGGCCCTGACCCTCAACCATATTAATATTATTATTCTTTGTTTAGTAGGATTGAATTTGAAATTTGTTTATTAACGCAGACTTTCTGTGTTTCATCGAACGTCTCGAATAAACAAAGTATATCAGCGGATATACCTTCATCGAAGTGTGCTCTGTTTGTGGCGCCACCTACATCGTGAATTTAGATATTCTTTTAAAAAATTTCCGACATTTTGATGTTGCTGCTTGTTTTTACTTAAATAAAAGGCAATCCACGATGAATTCATGAATCAGAGCTTCCAAGCTATTGTACAATTTGCTCACGTATGACCCTAAAATGTGACTTTGAGTAGCTTTGAAATATTTTTGTGTAGAAATTACAACGCAAGACACACAAACTAATGTCGACTTTTCGAAATAATACATATTTTCATTTTGTTTGGTCTTGTTATCCAGATGTCTTTGCAGCCTGGAACTAAACCTTGAAGTGGCTCTAGCTACAGCTACCATATGTTTTGAGAGTTGGGCGGGTTGTGGGTTCGACCGACCCGACTCAGAGTTAGAGACCTTTTTCGTGAAAATTGAGTATTCCTGGCGTGTCAAGATATGTATGTGACCCTGATTTTTAGCTCTGAAGTCGCCACACAAAAGTTCATAATCATTACAACTTGGCTAATCCATGCTTCTTGCTTCTGTTCTCCGATTTCCATTTCTTTCCTTTCAAAGCATGGCTATCAACTCGGACGGTCTGGAACAATTTAGGATATGCACAAAGGTTTCAAATGCACATCGATTTATGATTTTCTGCTTTTTTCCGTGTACCTACTGACTCAAGTTAGTGTTAAAGTAATTACTATTAAGATCACGCACAACTAATTATATTTTACCCTCGACAATACAAAGTAATCTGTGCTTCAACCTTACATCAAGCAACATCACCACCAGAGATGTGTGTGTCTGTACCCAATCCCCTTTGTACTCAAGATTAATCAATAGTACGAGGTGTCCTGAAAACACCAAACATCATTACGCGCAACCAATTAGTAATTTACATCATATTCATAACAGAAGACCAAATGAATCACGGTTTGAATATTAATTCTCGGCAATTAGCAATAAATTCAAGGACCTCATTTGTGAATTGTGAGTTAGTCCATCGAACGTGCTGGTTGACTCCGGTGGACGTTGTAAATTACAATTTCCATTTCATAACCACCATCACGGGGCTAACTATTGAAATAATTCACTGCCAGTGCAGTGTTCATGCAGGACAATCTGTATCCAACATTAAAATTAATGACATCAAATGGCACCGTTGAACCTTTGATTTCGAAAGCGAAGAGTTGAGTTTTAATATTTTATTAATTTTTCTGCCCATTCAACAAATTAATTTTAATCTCAATACCGTTGTGTGCCAATGTACATTTCGTTATCACTGAATGTGAGTGAGTTTGTCAATCATTGGAAAATGACTCTGGCTTGTCGAAATAATTTAAATGTGACCTGTTTGGGTGTCGTTTTTTAACGTTTGTTATCGACGTAAATGTGTTCGACTAGGCGTCTTTTCGCAACGAACTTGGCCGCTCTTAATTTCTATCACAAAATGGAGGAGGGAGTGGTGGCTCGTGGCGTTGTTGGTATGTGCATCGCCCCACTTCACTTGAACATCGACGTTTAGGTTTGATCCCTGGGCTGTGCAACAGAAAAATGTTCACGGCCCACGTCTTTCGAGTCACAATTCGCACAGGGTAATGCTGTCTAGGAAAATCTTTTCAAACTTGGCCGTTCGGAGTCGGCATAAAGCTGTAGGTCCCTCCCACTCGTGAGTGATGGCTGCAAAGCTATACCCTGGGACTCCACGGGCTACCCGTATCATATTAGTATAACTATAATGGGAGAGGTACCTTAACAAACTTTGTGTGTACAGCTGGAGGCAGAGATCATGCTAGAAATCTTCTAAGTAAGGCATAAGTTCATAATTTCATATTTTTTCATCGATGTAGCGCCGTTTAAGAGGAAGAAGTGTTTTTCTATTTCTATGATTCCTCTATAGAATATAACATTTTTAATTTTTTTAAATAACCAAACTTTAGACCAATGCACGTTTGTCTCTCTCATTTTTCTAGGAGATCTCACAAATCGAATAACTAAGCTTGCAAGGTCAGACCATTATTGATTTCTGATACGGAATTTTCCCAACAGCGGCCACTCGCGGACCATCTTGATTGCCCCTTATGTAGAGGACCGTTCGCGGCCTCTTTGTCGTGTGAAAAATGAGTATGCAGCATTATCCCTTCTCTCTCCTTCTCTTCTTGACTACTTCTATAACTATTCGTATCTGTGGACGCATCCTTAGGCTGTTATCATGCATTACAGCAGATTCTTAACCCATCTAGTGTAGGGAGGTGTGACTGAAGGAAACTGGAAACTGAGAAACTGAGGATCACACAAAGGGAATAACGTACACAATGGAATCAGCTTTTGAAATTAGCGCATGTAAGAGTTTATTTAAGGAATGCTGCATTTTAGGTCGAGATCTTTCAAAACACCTCTATATTCAGTGGTGTAAGCTTGCTTCGCATCGCCATCAACAAGGAAAGAACTTAAATAAATGTCCCTACTTCTGAATTGTCTCTCTAAATCATCACAGCTCACACCCCTCAAGCAGTTTTTCTAGTACATTCCATATGCATGGGAGAAGCGTATTCACATGATTGCCAGGCAACTAAACTTTTTTCAACTAGTTTAAAAGCAGCATCGTTTCATCAACATTTATACAGACACATACATATGTTCCCTGCCGGCTCACTCTTACTTACCATTTCCATCATCCCAGTCATTCATTTGCCGTCCTCTTTGTGGGTGTGCACGCGCTCTGCCCTAGGGCCATGGATGCTTTTGTGTTATCGCAGATCCTTAAAAAAACAACCTCTCGTACATGAGCTTTCTCTCTCCTCTTCCTTCGTACACGTCTTCTTTGTCTGCACATTTCATCCCTCATTCTATACCATAAAATGGGGATTAATGATTTCATGGTGGATACACACACCCTCTTCACGCCGTCACAAGTAAATCATCGTTGATTAGAAGATGTGACAAGCACTTTGTGCGGATTGTTTTCGTTGAATTTTTTATCGTTTCAACAGCTCCCGTTTTCATCCCCAACGCATACCTGTCGGTTGGAGGGCGTTGAAAGTGGTTTCACAATAATAATCTGAGCCACTCCAGTGAGGATGTGTAAAAATTGGATTTGTTGTGTTTCGTTGCAAACAAACACTACAATTTGGTCCACGTTATGAAGCCTGCCTGAAACCAAGAACATACATTTAAGGACCGAGGGAATGTGAAACCTATGCCGCGTACTAGGCTTTCGCGTGCATTTGGCAGTGGTAAATTTGCGGTCGGAACTGGTGGATTAACAAGACCCCAAACAACCACTGCAAACAGGCGTCTGGAAATTTGTACAATTTTAGTGGGAAATTTTCTTCGCAGAGCTCATAAATCCTCTTAATGGCCCACGGTAGAATGCACTGTGCGATATATGTAGTTGGCCTGCAGCACACAGCACACAGCTGCATTGAACATTTCGTGGCAACTGCTTGATTATCTGCGATACGGCGATGTTATGCATGTACTTGGCGGTTTAATGTGTTTTCTCATAAATCGCATATAGCCCGGAGCATGTTATTACCTTATGTACACGAGACTAATTCGAAATTGAGGCATTACTGGAAACATCATCTGAAATTGGTGATAAAGGGATGGAAAGTAATTTATTAACACTTTGTGTCAGGGGACGCCTCTGTCTGAGGGAGCAGTATTCAGTTATCCTTAAACTCTTTATGGCGCGTCGCCCTTTTGTTAGTGCCTACATTTTTCACAAGTCCCTTCACAAGTTCAAACAGTCATGCACAAGTCTTTAGACAAAACGACGCCCATCTCGAATGATCAAAATGTCCTCTGAGTTGCAAAAAACTCGAGGATGTCACCGAATTGAGTTGAATCGTAACACCTACAAGCATCACCCGACGATTCCTTGCATATCACCACCCCACCGCACCGGGGGCTAATTTTCGCGTTTGACGAATGTGCCACTTGGTCTGCGTCGTCATCAATTATGCGATCCAACTTAGATTCTGGCTGTCACTAGGACACCATTCGTTGAAAAATATGTATTGGGTGACAGCACATCAGCTTACAGCAGTAAGATATCGATTCGTTCTTTTCCACGCGAACTCCTCTCTAATTGTCTGCTGGATGTTTATCCGTGAATCTCTCTGCTGTCAGCTTATGTATTTTTTTTGCGTTTCATCACTTTAATCACTGTCAGGGAAAGTATGATGAATTCGTCGCTCATCAGAAGGTATCTCAACGAAATTAATTTCACAGTTCAAATTGGTGAATCGCCGAGGCAAGGAGACAGCAAGGATCTGACCGGCTTAAGCTTTAAACTAAATTCAAATGACCTGTAAATAACATTAATCAACGTCTCAGATCCACTTTTGAAAGGGTTGATGTCGGGAGGACATATCAATTTATTCGGAAGAGATTGATTGGCATTTAAAGTGTGAAGAAATTTAATATTTGCTGGATGCCCACAACGCAAGAAGGAATCTGCTGCTACGCTGTGTATTCGGATAATGGAAGTACGAGAAATGAACATCGTTAAAGCGCTCCCGTGACCTACCCTGTAGTTCCGGGCTTTTGTTTATTTTGCATTCGCAGATGAATTTATCGCTTATCAGAAGCTCGTCTCTACAGGTATCTCACAGGGTAGAAGTAATCAACACTTTCTGCTTCCAGCAATCGTAAACCGAGCTTACAGGAGAATGTGGTCGCAGTCAGTGTGCTACGATCCATAAGGAGGAAATTTAATTATCTTTTTGTTTCCCTCAAACTCACACCCACACATAGAAACAAAAAAAAAAATTAAGCAAAATGTCTCGGGGTGTAAACGATGAAAGAAAAGGATTTTCGTGTTACCGCACAGGGATACGCGTCCGGGGAGTGTATAATAATTAGGTGAGTATGATGTTTCGTTTCGCTGGAAATGTTAAATGTACCCACCGCCTCGATGCTGGCATATCCCAAATGTTTATTACGTTATATTTTAATTAAAGTTGAATGTCTGCCGGTGTGTACGTGATATAATTTTCGTTTTCGCACAAATGAGCCGGAGTGTGCGTGGCCCAGATAAAGGTGCCAAAGCATCGTTAATAAGGGAAAAATATTATTTTCGCTTACAAATTTCTGCAATAACGGAGAGGAGGAGAAAGGGTTGCGTTATTATTATGCGGGGGAGTTTTGAGGACTTTTCGTTTTTGAAATAACTCTGTGCTTTATTTTCAGATAAAGGAAGTACTTACGGTAATGGGTTCCGGAGGAAATGCTTTCTTTTCGGTGCTTATCCTCATCAATCGTCGTGACGGTGCCGGGGAATAGGAGCAAATAAATGTTACACGGTTAAAGCGGCGATCACGCGATTCATTTTTCAGCTTAAGTGGTTCGTATGCTATTCATGTGTCGAGTTGAAGAGGCTATAAATTCAGTATTCTATGCAATTTTTAATGCGGAAACCGTGTTTCAGCTACGGGATGAGTGGTGAGACAATGAGAAGTGAAATTAGACCGAAATTGCCTTCACTTTACCTTCTCAACACATAGACTGAGTGTGGCTATCACACGCCTTGCAAAAGTGATATAATTTGCTGGTTTGAAAATATGTAAGAAATACGGCTCAAGAAAATTTTGAACGAAAATCCGACACAAAATTATTCCCTTTTGAAATTCGAAATGAAGTCAAACATTGTCTTCGAAATATTGTCTGATTTTAGAGATTTCTAGAGCTTTTCAACCTCAAGCGCTCTTGCTTTTAAATGCATTTGCGGCTACAGCCCGTAGAAGGGCACTGCCTAGCTACTCAGCATCCACTAATGTTGTGCGTTAATGGCCACTAAAACGTGGAAGGACCTACAAGTTTGAGGAGATTTTTTCTCGATAGGTATACTCTAGTGACTCAAAAGCTGTGGGGAAGTGAAACGTTTTTTAATAGTACAAACCAGGAATCGAACCTAGAGGTCGAGGTTCAAGTGCATTGGGGTCGACGCACATATCCACAACGCCACGGGTCACTACGTGCTTCAGTCATTCTACGTGCTACTACGTGCATCCTAATTTTTTGGTTCGGACTCATTTTCATTTCAAGTGAGACATAATTTAGAATCTTGGCTAATAATAATTTAGAAAAAAGAAATAAAATTATGTTGGATGTTGGTGGTCAACACTGCCTTTCAGCTGATTACCAACTTCGGTGTCGAACCTTTGTAACAAACCAGTCCCAGACCGATGAACTAAGCTATTCCTTGTGGACAATATTGAACGAACATCTCTCTAAGATGTTACCAATAACTTCCCACCATTCCCACCATGCACCACCTTCTTGTGTGTGCTCCGAAAGAAAAATCACAAGTAAATTATTTTCTCATTTGAAAAATTCTATTTCACCAGACAACGGTCACGTCTCAGCATTCCTCGGCATGCGTACGCTTACCCAGCAATAATTTATAAATCAGGAAAAACAATCTGAACCGGAAATAAATACGTCAATAAATTACAGCACACTTCACCGAGCAGCACAACTCAATTCCAGTTCAATATCGAAGTTTCCAAAGATTGCTCGTAACTCCTTGTACATTTATAAGTCTGCGTGTACGTTTGTCGTGTGTTTCAGGTGAGTCTCTAAGACCACGCCAAGTATTCCGACAATTCCCACTTCTCACTTCCAACGACTAAAAGTGTCGCCATTAATTTATTCAATCTACCCCCCACGCCGCTGGAAAATCGAGTGGAGTCAAAGAAAATACAACCCCATGGCCATTAATGTCAGGATCAAACGAACAACTTTTCTCCTCTCCTTAAGGACATTTACCTCCTCCCCACCATCCACCCCCACCACTCTACCACCCACTACCCACAGAGCATCTTGTCCCCGAGCACATTTTGTACCATTTAACTGAAATACCAAAAATAGCTTCACAACAACGAACACTGACGCTGAACGTTTTTGCCACCGCCGCACCACAACCCACACCCATGCCACCCATCAGCAGTATCAGTGATTGTAACAAGCTCTGGGAGCGGGGACCAGATCTCCTGGGGCGCTGTGGTTGCAAAAAATATGTGCTTTCTCACCGTTACCTCAAAGACGGGGAATAAATTCAAAGAGGACGAAATAGAAATCCTGCCGTGTCACACCTGACTTTACAACTACTTACAGAGGTTGGTGTGTGCTGCAGCCTGTCATCGGTGTCGTCGCCTTGTTAATGTACAAAGTATCTGACGGCAGGGCGGTACGTACTCGTATATTAATAATTCATCGCATTTCAGAGGTTTTCAGTGCGGACACAACGATTCGAATGGCGACGAGAGGAGCCAATCTAGCTGAGCTCATATGCGCGAGACACAGGGTGTCGTCGCAAAGTGAAACATCACAGCCCCACCGCAGCCATTAGTCAACGAGGGGCTTTGACGAGCAAAGACGAACGCTTCGGAAACATGAACAAAGTCTTAGCGCCGGCCATAGATGCGACGTTCGAGAAAACATCATCTGCACCAGCAGCAGCGACGCGGGGTCGGAAGGAAGCAGAAGGATGTGCGAGGAAGTAAGCAAAAACATACATGTGTAAACAGTGCTGGTGGTGGTAGCAGTTGTGTGATATTTTCTCAATTTTGTCTCTTCTGCAGGAAGCCATGCGGCATGCGGCATGTGGCTGGGGGAGTGTGGAAGCGAACAGATGACGTGCCCTGAACTTATCCTCGGGGAGTCCACAGTCGTGTGCGTCAGCGACTGTGGAAGCATCTCAATGCGATTTATTTTCATATTGATAGCCTTTTGATTTCCATTTCTCTTTTATTGTGTGAATTATACGAGCCGGAGGGGTGAACTGAGCAGAACTTCCATTTGACATTCTACGAGGCGGTGGGCGTTGGCAATACAATACATTTGCGAGTACACGCCCAGGACGTGGTTGAAGAGCAGAACACACATCGACGGCGCAAGTGAGTCGGATGCATCCGTCACCTTGGTGGCCTCCGTGCGACATATTTTATTGCGGCGGCGAGATGGATGTCGTTAATATTTTACAACATCAATTTTATGCGCTGAATGTGAATGATTTTATTTTGACATTGGCTGTCGTGTGTGGGAGCCGGAGTGGGGGTAGTTATCTTGTTTCTTCTCTTATTTTTTGCCCCCGTTCACTTAGGCAAGCAATGAAAAGTATAAACAAAATAAATGTGCACATAAAATGCTTATCGTGTTTTTTTTTTTCTACTTTTCGTTTTGTTTGGTCGGTTTCAGAGATATGAAGACAGGAATGAAATTATTGCATGGAAGTTTATCGTTTGTGAAGTTTCAACCCGGTTCATGGATGGAATTAAGCAAAAAGCGAAAATCAAACAAAATTATGGTTTTTGGAGGGTGTCTTTGGAACGTTGGGACGCCTGCGGGCTGCAACAACTTTAAGGCGCATCGACGGCCTTTGGGTTCTATGAAGGGGTAGGTGCTTAAGAAGGAACCGAAACGAAGTAAGTAACCGGATTTGATGCAATTAACCCGATCTTGTAAAAAAGTGTTTTTGTCCTGCTCACATTTTGTGAAAAGAATTAAGTTCATATACCTAAGAATTTGCTGATGCTGAAGGCGAGCAAACAACGAAAGCCAACGAATGTTCCAACCTTCGTCGAGTTTCAGGCTGACTGCATTTTCCCTAACTCAGTATGGACTTGGCTTCCTCCACAACCACTTAGTTCCTTCCCGTCTTTGTTGTCTCCCGTAAATAGGGGTTGAATATGCGAAAATATAAACTGTGCAGCTAATTTGGAATGACCATCAAAAAAGAAATAATGTCGAAAAAATATTGAAGTTGGACAGTATGAGGCCTCGCATATTGCCTCATACTAACCGATTTTAATATTTTTTCGATATTATTTCTTCTCTCAATCCAGGCACTTCTCGTCAAATTAAAGATGTTTTCACAGTTCCCACAGGACTTCAGAGTGCCAGTACATATAAACTCCGTCACTTGATTGATCTGAACAATCCATCACTGGAAACAATAGAAAAGTACTGCGCACTCTTTCTCAACAATGACATCTCAATAGACGGGGTTGAATCGAATTTGCACACTGATTGCAAATTGATTGAGTCTTTAGTGAGAAAATGCGGGAGTCATTGACGAGTTGGGAATGCTTGCAGAAAAATTGATTCAGATCAATTCTTGTGCCTGAAATCCATAAAACATAGAACTGTAGCTTAACAATCACTTATATCAGTTTAGTCAGAAGTGAACGTGTACGGCACAGAGCACATAGGGTTCCTGGGCTAATTAGGGTGGGTGGACAGCTTCCATTCCAAGTCTCAAAGCAACTGAGGATGATTCAAATTAAGGAGGCACGCTCAATTCAAGAGCAGAGCATTTAATAGCTAAATGAAGAACTAGGGCGTTAGGCGAACTAGTAGGCGACTTAAATTAAAACCTTCTTACAAATAGATGCTCGGAAAGTTGAATTGAAATTCAGAATTGTATGCACTCACTATGGACCGTTGGTGGCCCGTGGCGTTGTGGATATATGCGTCGACCTCAACCTTTTCGTCGCAGGTTCGATTCCTGCTCGGTGCGACGAAAACAATTTTCACGACCCCACCTCTTTCGAGTCACTGACATTGCTTAAAGAGTAGTTCCTATCTAGAAAAAGCTTCTCAAACTTGGCCGTTCAGAGTCGACATAAAACTGTAGGTCCCTTCCACTCGTGAGAGAAGAACAGCACGCACAACACGAGTGGTTGCTGAGGAGCTAGGCCATGGCTCTCTACGGACAGTAGCGCCACGCATATTATACTATTATTGTGGACTCTTGCTTGATGCTTTGAGATAGCTTCGGTCAAGTAGTTTGTTTTTGCTTTCTTTTATGCTGGTGGTCATCATCATCATGATTCAATAAAGGGTTCGCAATTGACAAACCGCACATGAGAAATCTCAAAACAACTCTATCGTCCGCGATCGACCTAGGACATCGCGATTGGTACCCAAGAAGATACAGTTCATAGACTTATTACAACCACCTCGCCGTAGGCCTGCCAAGCCGGGGCCTGCCAAGCTGTAGCCTACCTGGTGGAGTCTCATTCAGGACACATGTTAGAAGTTTTGTTGATGTATCATTTGACGATTGTGACACTCACTTGACCAAGCATTGACCCATCTTGGCGAATTTTACAGGAAAGCTATACCTCCAATCATTCTCCAAAAAAACATCACAGATACGAGAATTTCCCACCTGCTTCAATGGGACTCCACAAAAATGAAGAGTATTGAGAATGGCTAGCATCATCACATACAGTCACAAGGCTTTGGAGTTCCTTCTGTAAAAATGTGCGGACAGCTAAGTCATCTGCAACAACATCTGACTCTCGCAACTCTCTCAATGTAAAAAAAAATCGTATTCTAGGCTGCACTGTAATGTCTAGCAATTGTCTTATCTTTGAAAGGCAAAAAAGTGCTGAACTCTTGCTTTAACCGATTCGAAAGTGGATTGTTCCTGACTGTGCAAACTTTAGGCTAAAAGGACAATGAGTGAGATCTAGTTTTACACGCTTATTGTTTCGTACATTGTTCGCTCTGAACATGTAGTCTTAGATGACTGCTTACAGAGCTGCTGCCGGAAAGTATTTGCCCAATTTGTCGAGTATTTCCGCAATTAAAAATCCTGAATCGTTATTGCCAAATGGACAAAAACATTAAAACTCGAATTTGAGGACAGTAGAGGCAGGGATGGGCTATGAACCTCCATATAACACATCTATGCAACTGTCATCAGTGGAAATAATCGAGATGGATTCTGGAGCAATTAAAAAAAATCAGGTGACTTGTTCAGCGTATACGATAGAAACTATTCAAATCATAGCGACTAAGTAGATAATTCAGAGCCAACAAATATTTTACACAAACATAGATAAGACATTGTTTGTTTTATAAAAATGTATGGCACCGTTATTCAGATATATTACACAGAACTTAGATAACTCGAATTGTCACATATCACAAAAAAACGAGATATCCAGGCTTCGAGTTAGCGAAATTTGACTTATCGAAGTTTGGCTGTAAAAAATGCTAACAAAAGTCACTCCTCTAGGGACCATGAGGTCCACTTGGCATCTCCATCTCACTGGCAGCTGTCTTCTCACTATCCCAAGTGCGTTTTAGTTTCAAGACTATCGACCGTCTCGAGGTGGGCTTGGTATGGCCTCTGGCTCTTTTGCCTTGAAGTCATCCACTCTAACGCTGTTCTGATAGTACTGTCGGCTTTATTCTTGGTGGTATGGTATGTCCCATGGCGTGTGACAATGTGCGCCGAACCCAATGTACCCCTCGACAGATAGGCTTGATGCATGGTCTATACGTCGAAAGTATTTCCTGTCTAGAAACATCTTCTCAAACTTGGCCGTTCAAAGTCGACATAAAACTGCAAGTCCCTTCCACTCGTGAGAGAGCAATAGCACGCACAACACGATTGACTGCTGAGAAACTTGCCCCTGGTCTTCTACAAGCTGCGTCAACCATGTCCAATCCATTTCCATTTCCGTCTCTTGATCTTTATTCCAATTGTTTTTTCTTTTGTCATTTATAACAGAACCACGTTCCTGATGGTGGTTGGGGAGAATATTCGACATAAGGTACGCCGACCGGCAACTTCTGTGTGACGTTGTTCAAAGTAAACCAGGTTTCGTTACCATACATCAGTATCGATTCGTGTTTTCCTTAAATTTGGGAGCACCTCCACATCGGGCGTAGTTATCCGAATGCTGCTCTTGCTTTTCGATGTCTGCTATCATCACTTGCTGCTATGAAGCTGAGTGCCGCCTAGAGCGGAGAAGCTATCTACATATTTGACGAGGCTTGTTTTGATGCCAATGAATCCTCTGTGGTTGATTGATGTTGATTGACGTCATGCATAAAACCAGAGGCCACGAAAAATTAAAACTTAAAAAATTCAGAAAAATAAATAAAAAGTCTTGTTTTTTTAATTTGTTCTGCGACAATAATCCTTACGTTTGTGTCAACACTTTGTTTGAACGACTTTTGATTCTTGACATTCTTGCAAACAATTCGGATGTATGTTTTTCCGGTCGGAGTGTACAATAGGACCTTTTCCTGTTAACTTCTGTCGGTAAACACGGAATTTTTGGCATTTTTTGCGTGCGGATGCAGCAGCTTAGAAGTTCAGCTGCTTAAAAAAAACATTAAAACCCTTGAAGTCGGAATGCCTTATACTTGGCCTGGCAAACACTACACCACGTCAGAAAAATCATTCAGGACTTGCACTTGTACCGATCCTCCTTGGATTTGGTGGAGTCATCGCAATTATAGAATTTTTTCGCTGAGTCCTAGGCAATTGTGCAGTTGTGCTACATTCCACCATTCCAAAATCCTCAAGGAGACTTCTTGTTAAAGGATTTGTATTGTTTTCACGCGTTTTGTTATATTCATTCGAAGAAATTGGCAGTTGGACCCTAAAATCAATGCTGCGCCGTACTCCTATCTTTAAGATTCTTGGAAATGAAGCACGCAAGCAGAACATTATCCATGTGATCCGTGTCTTCGATTGTTTCATAAGCACGTACACGTATTCACCATCCATCTACATTTACCAGACCCAATGTTTGGTAACTCTTGGTCTTGTTCCGTTGGTACTTACATCGGTACATCGGATTTTGAAAAACTAGAGTGGCCCAATTAGCCTCGTTTTATTAAGCTGTCATCATCATTTTAGATTTGGAACATAAGTACTACAAGCATTGGTGCATTACAAATGTGCCATTATTCCTGGTCCTAGTCCAGGACCTAATCCTCCACAGTTCTCTAATGTGCTCTCCTCAATCAATGTGCAACGAAACGAATAAACCGTACATACTGGAAACATATGCACTGCTTCTCACTGTAAAATACGAATATTGCACATGACTTTTCATGTTAAAGTAATCACATTCTCCTCCTCTACTATGTAGCTCCCTTTTAATGAACAAAATTATTTTCAAAAAAAAATTATTGTCAAAAAGACCATTTTGAATGGGCCTTTAAAGGCTGTCCCAAACCAGAGACCTCCACCTAAATCACTTCGCTGTCCGCCATTACTCGACTACGTATCAATGACAAGAACCACACGACCACTTCCTGCGCAACCTACTCCACAGTAGATGGCGCCGCAAGCATTTGGTAGAATACATCATGGGCTTTTGAATTTGTGTTCAACGTCTAACAAAATCGGTTTAGTATTAGTTTCTAAAACAATAGTGAATCTTTTTTGTTACTTCACCTAATAGTTACCCATTTCTGATTTGCCACAACTCCTTCCGCTGAAATGCTTCCTTCTCAAAGCAGTCCAATTGCCTTCACCCATGCACTCAGCTCTCCTAACAAAACAAAGGGCGAAATAAGGAGGCAAAGAAAAGAGAAGAAAAAAAAAATGGCGACAAGATTTTCCATCTCATCCTGCAGCGCGTGTACATTATTTTTACTCCCTTCATTGATAAGCTGACTTCACTGTCACGTAGATTATTCATCGCCACAAATAACGACAGGAACTTGCCAAATGGCAGAGCCACCCACCGTTCTCGCACTCTGCTGGGGCCCATCGCAGCATCATTCGGCGGTACTCAACGAAACGGGATTTATAAGTTCCATTAAGAATCCGCCACTTAAACCAAATCAGAGTGGAAGGACGTGTTGCCTCCTCTCTGCCTACTTGCGAGTAGGTACTATCCGAGTAGTATGCGACTATGCGAGTCCCGCTCGAAGATACATATCTATCTGCGCGCAGGCAGATGTTGAGTCTTCTCTTTGAATCCGCATATGTTTGACTGACATTGCACGTCGGGGACCTACACCAATGTGGAGCAGATCATTAATTATCCGGAATCTCTCTCACTCGCCTCTCTGTGGAAGCATGGTGGGACGACGTGTGTTTGTGTACTTGGTTTGGTCCCTATTCAGTGCGTTCCATTTTCCCGCAACCATTCATATGTGAGATCATGTGGAGCGAGAGGCATAAAGACGGCAAAGTTTTCCGTCTAAAAACGGAATAGAAAGAACGAACGCCGAGTTTCCTTAATAATGTCGCCTTTTACGCTGTTCGCCGGATTATCCACTTAATGCACTGACAAAGGACGCACTAATCGTTTTTTCTTTTCGTGCGTGCGTGTGTTCAGACTTGGCAGCGAACGAGCTGGATTTCATTAATTTTCCTCAGAGTGATGTGTGTCCAGTCAGATGAAAATGTATCCTTCCTTTAAATTTCAATTGAAAACGGTTACATTGTGCCCATGTCCTGTCCAGTTATGGTGTGCCAATAGATTGAGACATCAAGAAGGGGCAGCGTATCTAAGATGAATGTCAATTCGTCTCAAGTGCCCGGCTAGAGGAAGGCGGCATGAAGGACCCGCTTTCAATCTGATAAAATGGTGCCAGGACTAAATGTTGATTTTTTTTTTTGTGTTTTGGGAATTGATGTCTCATTCAAGATGGGCCCAGTTCAATTGAATTCGGAATCGTGGTGCTCTGGGATTGTAGCTTTTCAGACATTATTTACTGGTGATGCTTTCAATGTTATCTTCTTTAATAGATGGAAGTTTGAATGTCGGGGGTTGCAGTAAGGGTCACCTTTTAGCGAGTTATACTGAAGTTCGAGACACGGCTCAGTCACTCAACACCAAAATTTGCGTCACTTCCCGAGCGACTGTTGGGAGGTTGATCTGTTTCCGATTCGGACTCTCTTCATTGTGGCTCTCACATGATAAACAGCTCAGTCCATTTTGGAAGACGAACGAATTTAGTCGGGAATGTTCCTTGCAGAAGAAACTGTGTATGAATGAACAGATCGTTTGTAAGACACGACTTAAGAAGAGAAGGAGGTCCTGTGTGGGTTTGGTGGAATTGGCAGGGACCGTCTACTATGAGCTGATCTTACGCGGCAAAGCCTGGCTGTTCTTTACATTTGGCTGTTACGTTAGGTCACACACACTGACTGGCCAGGAGCCTACAGTGGTTTCAAACCATTTCTCTGGAGCTCCTGGCCAGTCAGTGTGTGTTCACGAAAACATCACAGCAGGTGTGCAGAAGTCTTATATCGCCGTTGTGGCAGTTGTAAGATGAATGCATTCTAACCACTGTGTACGGCCTTATGCTACCACCTTGTTGTCTACCCTGGCTATGGGAAAGGATTTTTGTGGTGAAATGCTTGCCTCGCAGAGCAATTCGGTTTCAGAGCTTTTTTTTTTTTTTTTTCATTTTCATTTTTATTTACTTTTTTTTTTCTGGAATGACTTATACTAGACAAAAATGACTAAAATCTATCTTAATATCTAATAATTCATGTTCTTAATTCTATCTTACCGACCCTTCGCGGGTACTCTAAAATAATCTAATCTATGTAGCTTATATATTTGCCTTTCGGCGTCTAAACTATGAACTTTGTGTTTTTTTAGTCCTTAGGACAAACTTTATTATTTTTAGACTTACGGCCAAGAATCGGTTTCAGAGCTTTTCATAGCACCGCTCACCAAGTACATTGCATTACTTAAACACGGCAAAACACTTCGGTATGCAATAGCACAGGTATGGTTGTATTGGGCTGACATAATGGCTTGCTCAGTGTTACTACAGACACTCTATAGAGTCAAAAGGACTCTTTTTTTTAGTTTGACTCGGACACTTTTTATATTTGACGCATTTTCTTCAAGAGTTTCGAAATCACCGAAACACCTAACGTAACTTTGCATGGTTTGAACTACGCTTTAATATTTCCTGAACGCTTTCATTTAAAATGCCTGAGCACATACATATTATTACTGCGCCCAGAAATGGCTCTGGCTCGAACCAGTAAATGTATGTAGTCGTATCTTCACTGATGGCTCCACAACCAATGCAGAGTTCGGCGTTGGTGTTTTCGTGGAGGGCGACAGTATTGAATTATTCACCACTTTAGGTAAATTTGCGTCGGTCTTACAAGCAGAAACGTATGCGATCCTAATGGCAACAAACTATATTGTGACGGACAGGCAGATAGGTGACAGACAGACTGTGCTTAAGGCCTTACTCAACCCTTTAACCACTTCCAAGATATTTTAGCAATGCAAGTTCGCTCTGAATTTGATTAGCAGTCAAAATTCACTCAAACTCATCGGGGTCCCAGGACAGCAAGGAATCGCTGAAAATGAGATCGCCGATGAACTTGCTACACAAGAATCAGGGGAAAGTTTCTCAGAACCCGAATCTGCCTTTGTGGTTGAGACTTCCATTGACAGTTGGACCTCACGAGACCACAATCGTAAATGGCATGTTTTCTTATTGTTCCTTGACAGAAGAGCCTATAGACGACGGGTATGGGTCAGAAAACCTTTGCTAAACACTTAAATGTGCTTGGTTTAAACGAAGATAACTTCTGCGACGCCTGTTGGGGGGACGGTGACACGGTAGAGCACATCCTCTGTCACTGTCCCGCCTTTGCTCGGATCAGGTGACAGGTCTTGCCCTGCTGCCCTGCTGGCCCTTTACCATAGATGCACCAGGTCTTCCGAATAAATTGTAGGTTGCTGCCCGGTAGTACAATGGACTGGGCTTGAGTTTGGGTGATCCAGTATAGTTTCTAGTAAGTGTTTCTTTTTTTGACATAAATTCACGAGAGATTGGTGAAGAGAGTCAAGAGAGAGGCATTGTACTGAGAGCCCTTGTTGGGAGACTTTAATTTTCAAAATTACTCGTTTTCTAAGTTTCTGTGACCAGTGATAACACTGGGCATGCAATATAAGCTACTAAGTGTTAATCTCCCAATGTGCCTTGTAAAGATGAGCCATTCATTCCTCTCAACACGAAGTTTTAAGAAAAACAAAATAACGCCGGCGTTCCACAAGGGTCTGTCCTTGCTCCAGTACTTTTCAACTTGTGGTATATACCTATGATATTCCAAGATTTCCTAATTGTGGCATAGCCTTATTTGCCGACGTTGCATGTGTTTCCTATTCAACTGATTTCAGTGCTGAAACTAACTTGCAGTCAGCTATAAATGCTTTTGAAGAATATTGTAATTCCAGGAAATGCTCGGAAGACCAAAGCTATTTTCCTTACGCATAACAGAAATGCTTGTCTACTTTCCAGCAAGAACCTTCTACTCAATGACGTTCAGATCGAGTGGAAGTACAGTGTAAGTATTTAGGCATCTATGGGGATAGATGCTTAACTTTCAATGGCATGTCCAAAGAATCGTTTAAAAAGTGCATATCACGGTGAGAGTCCTCTATCCATTTATTTGTAGAAACTAACAACAAGATATTCAGAACAAGTTATTAATTTTAAAGCTATTTTCCAAGCCATAATTTTCTATGGATCATCCGTGTGGTGCAAAGACTCGTAGTTTTAGTCAAAATTATTTTTGATTATAAAGAAGAAACAAAACACGGGTTCTTTCTCGGTTGTTTTTTTATTGAATCTCTCTTAAGACTGAATCTTCATTCATTTTGCCTACAACAAGCCTCGCAATCAATTCCTGCCTGTATTCGTTTGCACATGCATTTCCAAGCTTCCGTATTGCCTCATGCTGACTGGCAATGTTATTTATCCGGGTCGGTCATTCGTGTATCGATCTTCATTCGGGTTCGAGTGCAGTTGCTGATCTTTCATTTCTGCACATTCGAAGTGAAGATCGGGACATTTCGAAAGATGATACGACGATGACCGACGGCGAAGGAAAGCAGTCGACGTCAAAATAGGTTTATATGAAGTGCCGAGTGATGCGCAATGTTCAGATAGCTCGGCTCAAAGTTTTGAAAATGACACAGAAATGGCTAGCATTTGGTTATCCCTAGAATTGAAAAACCGTGCCACAAATATGACGTCTCTTACTCATCATCAGAAAATAACTTGATTTCAAATCTAGTTTCGTAAGAAGAGCAATAATTCAATTATTTGTCTCTTTACTTATCTCTTCTTCTTCTTCTTTGATTGGCGCTACAGTCTGAGATGGACCTGGGCCTCAACAAACATGCCTTTCCAGGCAGCACGATCTTTCGCCAGCTGTCTCCAGTTGCGCACACCAAGTTGGTTGAGGTCCTTTTCCGCTTGTATGCGCCATCTAGTGCGAGGACGTCCTCTGTTGCCCTGTCCCAATGGCTCGGTATCAAAGACTCTTCGGGCCGGAACTGTAATGTCCATCCGCTCTACATGACCTAGCCATCTTAAGCGTTGGATCCGAAGACGCTTAACTGGGTGCATGCCGCTGTACAGCCCGTACAGTTCGTGGTTGAACCTTCTCCTCCAAACGCCATCAACGCAAACAGGACCAAAGATTGAACGCAGAACTTTTCTCTCGAAGGAACCAAGTGCGTCTTGATCCGCTTTTGAGACATCTGCGCCATAGAGCAGGACAGGCATTATCAAGGTGATGTGAGGTGGTCCTTCGAGAAATGATTCTGTTACTCAATTGCCTCTTGAGCCCAAAGAAGCCGCGATTGGCAAGAGTAATGCTGCGCTTGATTCGGTACTGGTGTTATTGTCCCCATTTACTCCAGAGTCTAGGTAGACGAAGTCCTTGACTACATCAAAGTTTCTGCTGACCAATAGTGGTGGATGTTGTGCGTCTTTCCGTGATGATAGCATGTACTTTGTTTTGCTCTGGTTTATCGCTAGACCCATTTTAGCCGCTTCTGCTTCAAAGCTAGCAAACGCCTCATTGACGGCTCGCTGTGTTCGTCCAATCACGTCAATGTCGGACGCTTAAGCAATTGAACGGACTTTTGAAAGATCGTGCCTCGGGTTTTTACGTTTGAGTTTCGCACGATCCTCTCAAGTATGATGTTAAAGAAGACACATGACATCTCGGTGAGTTCGCTACCGACCTTAATGGAGAAGCAAGAGACCATACCTTACAGATGAGCTGGTGCATGCGCCCAACCAGATCATCTCCAGCTGTCTTAAATATTTCAGCAGCTTTGTTCGACTTCAGTCTGGATATCGCTATCTTGACTTTGTCTAAGTCGGGGGGACTGAATTCTTGTTCATCATTGTCCAAATTGAGTGAAACATTCTGCCTGACAGCGGAATTGGTGCCGTCATAGCCGTTTAACAGTCTACAGAAATGATTTTTGATCGACTGCGATTCTGCTACTAGTTGTCCATTTTCATAGGCTTCGGCAGCCTTACCTTTTGGTAAATCTTTTGGACATCCTTCCTGTCGTAACACCTCTCCACCTCCTCGACCGCGCGCTTCTCATGCCCTTTCTTTTTCCCTTTGAGAAGCCGGATCTCTTTCCTTCTCTTCTGCTAGTAGAGCTAAGGAACGGTTTTCGTTGTTCGATAAAGCGTTGCCTCGTAGGCTTGCTGTGAAACAAATAATTCACACAAAATGGGGCATTGTTGACATTAATCCCACCATTTGGACAATAATAGATTAATTTTTATTAAACATAATATTGGGTACTGGGAGAATGTATTGGCATCATAACATCGTACATCGCGTCTAAAATCATCATTGTAGCTTCACACATCGAAGCTTGAAGGGGATGTGTTGGTCAGACGGATTGGAAGTAGCCGTCTGCACACTGGTGGGTCTGGTCCTAGCTTCTACAACAAACACTCTTGTTGTGTGTGCTGTTGTTCGCTCGCGTTGCAGAGAATCTTTAGTTTTACGACGACTCCGTAGTTCGAACAGGCAAGTTTTTAGACAGTTGGACAGACTACTTGAGCTTTGTCAGTGACTCGAAATGGACGAGGCAGTGACAGTTATTTTTGTCGTAGCTATCAGAAACCGATGCCGACGGTAGGTTCAAGTGCATAGAAGTCAACGTACGTGCGTACTATTTCACACGTACTATTTCCACATATATTGACTGCTCTGTCAGCCACTACAACTTAATCTAAACCAAAAACATGGCTTTATTGATGTGATTAATTACAGAGGTTCATCCGCATTGCATTTATATATTCATGCATATATCGTGCATGAAAGCATACACGTGGATTCTCGATCGTAGATGACTTCTCAAAAAATATTAGAATCAGTTATGCCACAACCACGAGAGTAAAACACACCGAAATATAACAAAAAAACGCCACGGAAGCCTTTAAGTTGACCACACCCGACCCCAATCTCTCTTCTTGCAACGACCATTGCGTTGCCGCCCATAGATGGTGTTTGGTTGAGCAACTGCTAGTTTCACGACGCTGCTTCGAGTCATCAAGACCAAGACAAGCGATGGTGGTCTTCATCTTCTTCTCGAATCCGACGTTTCGGGATCGAAGACCTGGAGCTGAACTCTAAGTTTTTTGAGTGCGTTCGATCATACACTAAATTCGATGATATTGTCGACATCGAGTATAGTCCAGCTTCCAGCTTGTAAGCAACTGGGCACTACAATGGGATCGGCGGTGTCGTTGTTTGTAGCGATGAATAATCTACGTGACAGTGAAGTCAGCTTATCAATGAAGGGAGTACAAATAATGTACACGCGCTGCAGGCTGAGATAGAAAATCTGAGTCGGCCTTGTTCGATGAACCTCAACTACTAGCGTTCTGCACTATCAAAACTTTGTATGACACCATTCAGTAAAATCAGGAGATATTGGCACGACAGCTATACCGTTCGTAAGCAAGTCTGATACCCAAAAAAATATATCATTCACTTCAAATCAAATCGGTATTCCCACAACAATCTGCAAATCACTTCTGTATGTACGTTTCCAAAACTAATTAGAAACTCCTTTTGAAGGAAAAAATTGAAAAAAAGACCTCGACTGAAATCGAATCTCTATTATCTTTGCCGCCATCTACTCGTGGGTATGTTCCAATAACACACATCAGATTCACTTTTATTTTTTTAAGCTTTTTCCCTCCATCATGTCGAAGATGTATCGAACAAATTATAAAAATCCTCAGAACGGCCGTTAATAAATCCGCTTTGATCTTTGGTAACATCGCGCCCGGTGTACCTTATGTGTATGCGTCGGCACAAAAGGCAGCATCGACACAGTAAAGTATTACAGCACAGCCAAGGATGATTCATCAAAATCGGAAAAGAAGAAGACGACGAGAAAAAAAAAACAGTCTGAAAATACGGCCTATGTTCGATGAACGAACCGACGAACAGGTTGTAGTGGAGTTATCAGCGCCTTGAATCAGGCGGTGGTCTACTGGCAACAAGTGTAGATGCTGATGACCATCTCGTTATCCCTGGTACGTGGTGTTAAAGTATTTGCGCGCGGTAATTAGGACAAATGATAGGCAGTTTCTGTGATGGATGCAATGATGGTTGATATCCGGTTTTGCGAGTAGACGGACGTTGTGAAACCGAACGACAGATGAGGAGTTCAATTGATGCGCTGAGGTAAGGCCTTGCAAAAACGTGGAGTCACAGAGACTCGTTTCAACTGGTTTGGACATATTCTATGTGTCTGCGAGGCTATTAAGCGATAGCGAAGTTAATTTGCAGGAAGTGCCGTCAATGCGATTTCACTACTTTCTCGTCGTGACTTACGATTCAGTCACTCGTGCTGCTTAATGTCTGGACGTCTGGAACATCGCCATCACAATGCAACATGAGAACACAACCCGCGTAAGGGCTGTACAGAGAAAAGGGAATCAGCGGGACGGCTTAAAAAGACGAAGCCCTTGAGACGAAGGAGAAATCGTTCAAACGGGGAACTTGTTCTATTCCCTTTCAAAACGGTCGCCAACAAGCTGCACTTGTCGACATTGTACTCGTAGTCTATGGCAACTTTCACAAGGCACGTATCGCAATGTGTGCCAAAGCTTATGACAGACGAGGTGCACATTTGCACTTGCTTTGCGATCTAGCATTGGGATCTAAAGCAATGCTTAACAATTTTTCGACGTGTCGTTGGACAGTAACGATTCCTCTCTTGCTACAAACTGTGTCCCAGAGAAGTGCAAGTTTATGTAGCACAGGGTATTCTTCAAGCCGACTACGGTGATCGGCCTGTGAACCGATGGATAAACGTGAGAGATCAAAAAGGCCTCTGTGAATTCCAATTGGCCATGGGGACTACAAATACATCCCCGTTGCAGCCAGTAAACTGCTCAATAAGACAGACTGCGTCGCTTAAGCAACCGCTTCTACTCCTCTTCGAAGAAGATTTGTTCCGATCACAAATGCTGCCAGAAACCAATCGCCCCACCAACTCTCAACTGATTGCGTTACGAATCGCCAAATCGAACACTACAGCCACTCCAGTGGAACGCCAGGTAACCACGTCGTTGCGTGTAACACAAAATCATCCGACTAACCAACCATTTTGAATGAACGGCAGCTTCGTGTAAATGCCTTTCGCTATACCCAAGGCTCTTCTTCGCTCAAAACCATATCAAACGACTGCACCCGTGTGCGTGTGTGCAGTGTGCATGTGTGAAAAGAACCGAACAAAAGGAAACTGAGCATCTCACAAAAGGCAGGTCGACTACTTTGCCAGATACGGCCTTTTGTTTTGCCACTCACAAAAGATTCAGCGACGACTATGTATGGCGACGACGACGACGACGTCGGATCGAAATCAACCACCTTCATCCACAACCAACCCGAAAGGGACGCGGGACTAGCAAAAACGGGAACTCGGGTGAGAACATCTTGAAAACCTGTCAGCATTTTGATGAAGGTTCTTAAAGCCGACACCTACTGCCACCCCTGGGTACGAGAAATGTGTGCCATACACTGCCACACACGCACGTGCATATGTGCCTGGAAACTTTAAGTGCCACGCACACTCGCGCACGCACATCTCTGATCTCAAAAAATCTCTAATTCAAACAAATCCAGACAAAATGGCTGATTCGATGGAAATAGAAGTGGAAGTGGAAGGAGATTACGTTCATGCGGGGGAACAATGGATCTTAGAGCTGAGCTGGGAAAGGCCTCACCCTCATCGGTTAATTCATCAGCGACCACGTGAAGGGTGGGAATGGGTGGCATTCCGGCATTCCATTAGCATTGCATTCGAATTCATTTCGTGCGTCCGTAATAAATGGACTTTGGTCAAGTTGAGGGCTGGATTAGGACTGAGATCCTTTTAATTACCTCAGCCATCAACACTTTGTCACAACTTCTGGACTCTTCTCAGTCTGGGAGTTGAGGGTGGGTGGCAATGTGTACAAAGTTTGGTCGTGTTCCTCGTCCTCCGCGTGCACTGGGGCCCTTTGGGAGGCTTTTGCTTCGTTCGTGCATCACGTGGCGCTCGAATTCACTCTCCAGTGTCGAAGTGGTGATAACTGGTGTAAGTGAACGTCTAATTAATAGGCCCTGCTTGAGGAGTGCTCTTAATTACAGGACTCGGGCAGTAATGTGGTGATAATTGGGAGGTTTTTGAGTGGTCGTCTTATTGGATTCATCGACTGGGAGGGCTATGATACTTTTAAGTGCTTTTTAATTGCGGCCGTGCAAACACTCAGGGATCTCCTGGTGGCAGTCTCGACTGACCTTCTTAAGGGGCTCAGAAGTAAATGCCATTGATGGACACGAACTGCGGCATCAAAACCGAAGGAGTCCGGAGGAACTGCAATTACAATACGAAAAAAATGACAATTTCGTTCTGATTTTTGTGTTTGTTCCTGTTGCAATATCGTCGCGCTGAGTGAAGGAACGGGGGATTATTCTGACGGGGCTGATCAGAATCAATCTACGTATGTGTCTTCTTTCCCTTAAGTCCAAGGCAGTGCCACAGTTGATAATTCAAGGCTGGCTCATTAACTTCCATCCAAAGACCATCTAAGTCCCGATAGGATCTCATCGTTGATAGGATCTCTAAGTTGCATGTTCCATCGACGCTCTATTAATGCATTTATTATAGCAAAACGCGAATTGTTTGTTAACTAGCACACGCACAAGTGATATTCCCCGGAGACCTCATTTTTCATGAGGCCACAACATGGTGATCGGTGATATTAATTGGCTAGTGGTGTAAAAGAAAGCTGAGACCCAATTAAAATTGTCATGTCGTAAACAAGGAATAACTAATTGGTTATTGGTTGACAGAACACGGAGTGCTGTTGGTTAAATATGGCCGAACAGTGCTTGTGTGACATTTCCTTATATTGGTTCGATGTCATTCTGTGAACTATAAGATGTGGTGATCATTAAACAAAAGCTGCCACGTAAAATCGAGGCACGATCAAAGCGCGGGTTTGTTGTTAAATTAATTGTAAGATCAGCTTTTGTGTCGCTTGAAGTTACGGTATACACGCATGAAGTTCTTCCATGCTAGGAATTCAAAATGGGATTACTTCTACTTCTTTGATTGGCACAATTGGCAAGCCCGGAATTGACCTGGGTCTTAACCAACAAAATCTGGCAACAGGCAACTGACAACTCCAACTGGCAACACCTCTGGTCAGCTGCCTCCAGTTGTGCACACCAAGTTGGTTAATGTGCTTCTCCACTCGGGTGCGCCATCTCGTCGGGACGTCCTATGGTGCCTTATCCCAATGGCACGGTATCAAAGACTTTCCGTGCCACGGCTATGATGTCCACCCGCTCTACATGACCGCCTTAAGCGTTGAATCCGTGTATGCCGCTGTACAGCCCGTACAGTTCGTGGCTGAATCTTCTCCTTCAGACGCCATCAACGCAAACAGGACCAAAAAGAACTTTTCTCTCAAAACGATCAATAGCTTTTTCAGGTGCAATTAATGGCTATAGGCGTCCTTCACACAGTTTTTGACATACCCTTAGCGAAGGAACGAAGTCGCGTGAGCTGTTAAGATGGTAAAAGCACGGTCGCGGACGAAGCGACCCCCTTCTTCAAAAACATTTTAAGTCAGTAATTCTCTTTGGGATGTGAATTAACACCATATGGCGATAATTCACTTTGAAGGAATGACCTTAGTTCTCATTTGAATGTGAGCTAAGGCCATCACCGGATATGTTCTCTGGTGCCTTCTCTCTGAACTCGGGGCCTTATTGCTTTTTCTGAAAGCGATAAAGTGTCGGATTTTTGACCCCAGCCTCTGCGCCATGGAGCAAGACAGGGATGATCACAATACTATATAAAGCCTACTGCTGATTGCCTCTTGCACCCAAAGAAGCAGCGATTGTCAAAAGTATTTCTGCGGTACTGGTGTTATTGTCCATGCTTACTGCAGAGTCGAGGTAGGCGAATTATGGCGCTGACATTCGAGACGCCGATGTTGTGCGCCCTGCGCCCTGCGGTCAAGATATTTACTTTATTAATTACTTGTACATTCTACAGCTACTCTGCCGAGAGAAAAAAGTTACAGACATTCGGGAGCAGCTAATTTTCATGTGTTAAATTGCTTGTTAATATTTATTTAAGGTAATCTGTGCGATGCAAAGTCGGTAAATAATCCTTTGTCGCCCAACAAACATCGGCTGTGCAGTGCGACACTAAGAGTTAACACTTAGAGGACGTAGTGTTCTTAAACAACATGCTGCCAGTTAAATGTGGCAACAGTTTGAAAATACTTATCTGACGTCCGTTTTTAAATGAAATGAATGACCGCAGCTAATTTAAATAATCAATTTGTATGCATGTCTCCTTTGGAATGATTCAGAAGACACCACCGCCACCGATAGAGACTAAAAGCAACAACTCAAGGGGCTTCTAAATTCGTGCCTTGGTTGCATCACAATTCATAAGTCTACATTACATGAGGAGAGCTATTGACCTCCTTTTAGGCCCTCGTTCCTAAAAACGGGACAGTCAGTTTTCACATCTCTTCTCTTCTGACTTGAATTCCACCAAAAACCGATCGCCATTGCAAGGCGCATGCGGTAATCACCTGGAACCTCATCGGGACTATACGATGGATGCATGATAACCTCCGAATCGAGTTGATGAAGTTTCTGACGAGTCACTATCGAGGTGTAAAGCCACGCTGACATGAGGCTCTTTGCGTTAGTGGAACCCACACATCGAGCTTCCTTTTGTGTCCAGTCTTCGTTTCAAACAAATTTTTAAAGTGGCAATCTCTGGACTCTCTCTCGCCTTCTGGGGCGAGATGGATCTTTGAGATCGAAATAGACGATACCAAACCTGGTCGTGGTTGGGTGTTACAGTACCAGGACCATTAAAAATATTCACATTCTGCTGAAACCAGGCTGACGGGTGGATGGGGCCTAAAGTTGTATACGATAACGAAAGGGAAGAATAGCTACAGTGAGCTAGTTGACTTGTCGGAAGGTTGTACATATATGGAATCAAAGGCAATATGCAGAGGGGCAAGTTCTATGGACGAGGGTGATGAAGAAGAACGGTCTAGTTGGCAAAGAAGTGCATACATCACAGCTAACTCTATAAGCTGAACCAGGATGTGGATGTTCGGAGGCAAAAATCTGTTGACTGCAGTTTAGCGGCCACATCGGCAGCATCAATATAAGCTAAATGAAAATAATATAATAATATGGGTGGCGCAATAGCCCGTAGAGGCGCAGGGCCCAGCTTCTCAGCAACCACTCGTGTTGTGCGTGCTATTGTTCTCACATGAGTGGAAGGGACCTACAGTATAATGCCGAATCCAAACCAGGCCAAGTTTGAGAAGCTTTTTCTAGGCAGGAAAAACTCTTTGAGCATTGTCCGTGACTCGAAATGGATTTGGTCGTGAAAATTATTTTTGTCGCTCAGAGCTGGAATCGAACCTACGACATCGAGGTTGGGGTCGACGCACATACCCACAACGCCACCACCAGCTCCATGAAAAGGGTCTGTGAATTCTCCTGCTTTGATAAGGGGAAGTATAGCCGAAAGAAAAAGTGGGCTTGATGACTGGAAGGCTTCAAGCCATAGCACTTGTAGAAATCATAAAACTCAATCGGTAGGTCACATACGGCAACGAAGAATGAGATTTGTAAGTACTCCATTTGAGACTCTAAGCGACCATTGTATTGTACACACTATTACATAAAAGCAACTTGATTATTAAAAGGCTTTCATGCTAAGACGTTACGGGAAGAGTTTATTTACCTAAGGTCGTATGCTGCTCCCTGACGGTGCCCCTTTTAAGGAAGACTAAGGTTCTGTTCGTTGTAGTTGTGGATGGTGGATAGATGTGTCCAAACCTCCAGTACAACCTTGTTAACTTGATTGAATCCATGGCTGCGTAATATATTTGATTGAATTTCGAATGTGGACTAGGTTAGGTTAGACTCGAGTGGCTGATTACAGTAGGTGGTAGTCACATTTAGGCGTTGAAGTAAATGGTGATTAAGTGGCTGCATCCGCGAAAGGAGTGGGCACTGCAGTTACAGAGAAGGTGTTCAATGGTTGCCTCATTATCTTCATTTCTGCAGAAACTGAGAAGCATTGTCCGGTTATAACATCTATTGCTTACTTACTTACTTGTTAGGCCGGTGATCCATGGATGGTCCGAACCTGAAATATCGCTGCTTTCCATCGCTTACGGTTCTGGGCACACCGCTTCCAGTCATGAAGACCAAGATGTCTTAAGCTCGCGATAACATGGTCTCTTTGCCGGAGGTTTTCTCCTTCTTGAACCAGGAGGCTCGGATTCGAAGACTCTCTTTGTTGGAGCATTGGTGTCCATGCGACTGATGTAGCCGACCCAGTGCAATCGACCGATTTTTGCCTTCCGGACTTCATCCACATCCTGGTACAGCCGATAAAGTTCGCGGTTGTGTCTTCTTCTGTATTCACCTTCCTTGCAAATGTCTGAAGTATTCTATCGAAGGCGCCCAAAATGAGCGCTGCAGTTTTGGTTAATCACCAGATTTCAGCTCCATAAAGCAGGACTGGCAAAATAAAAGTCTTGTAGAGCATGATTTTGGTCCTTCGAGTCAGCTGTTTCGACAGGCCGAAGTAACATTGGTTGCTAAGGGTGATTCTACGTAGGATATCCTCGGTCATTTGTGGAGTTTACGTTTGCCCCGAGGTAGAGAAACTCCTTTACTTCCTCAAAAATTGGTTTTGAATTCGGTATGCTGTGTATCAAGTGTAGGATTGGCCAGGATTGTTTTGTTTGGCTTGACAAGATGTTTAGCAGTGGCGATAAGCATGGTTGGGATACCCCCTTCAGGCAAGAGTGTTAAAGTAGTGCACTCTCTAGCGAGTTCGTCTGCTTCGCAATTCTGTCACTGTATCCCCGTACCCACATAAGCAGGAGTACGAACTAAAGTTTGTCCGGTAACTTGATAAATTTCCAGTTGGTAGCCACCATTACTGACTTTCTACTACTCTTCAAGTCTTTGAGGCTTGTCATCTTAAATGTCTTGCAAATATGCAAATCTAAGTCCATTTCGGCCAACCCTTCAAAATAAAAATAGAGCCACATGTTCGATCGTCTAAATGCAGGCAATATTGATCCGTGAACCATTCAAATGAACTCTATTCAACTGTTCATCGTAAACACTCAACGAATCATTTTTGAACATCAATCGACATCACGAGTGGAGCCCAAAAAGCATCAAAAAGAAGCTGCAACTCGAGGAGTGCGCAAAAAAATCAGGACCAAATTGGGGCCTACGAACCTGCGAAGAGTGGCATGAATTAAATTTTGCGTTAGTCGGAATGGTAGCCAGTTGCTTTTTTTACAGATTTTCTTTCCATTTTCGTAAGCAGACGCGGTCAAGGTATTTTTCCGAGATGACTTGGTTATGTTTGATTATTGGGCTGCCAGCCTAATTGCCAGCACACTTAGACCAATGTTGGGCCACTGTGATACCCAATGCGGACCAGATGAAAACCCAGTTATGCTCATATTAACCCCTGCTCTCACTGGGAATCGAACCTGGGAACCCTACGACCAAGAGCAGTCACTCAACCAACACCGCCATCCGGGCGTTTTTTCCGAGGTGACAACAATGTGAACAAGATAAATTCAAAATTAATTAATTTAATGAACCACAAATTGCGGGCGTGAAGCAAATGCGTTGAGGGAATCAAATTCGCCACAAGGACTATTCACACAGCTATTCCTATTTTATTTCCATAGATTATTCAACATAAGCTATTTCTGAATCAACACGAGGACTTGCACTCCTTTGTCCTGCAATGCACTTCTAAGGGTACATTGAAAAAGAGCGCTCTCTCGTCTTATCTCACCATTTTAAAATTGTTCAGTACTTTCAGCAGACTTCCACGGGAGACGACGTTACAGATACCTCAATCAAAACGCCATCAGCTTATCACAGCTTCATGCTCGCCTGGCGCATGCAAGTCCGAGGGTAAAATATTGAAGTAAAACGATATCAGTGAATAATGCAAATGTCTTCATTACGCCCATCAAAGTGATGTGGATTTGATACGAAACCTCGCATTTGCATTATCCCTCAACACCCCTTCCTGCCGCCATCAACTCACTCACTCGCTGAGCGTGAATTTGAAGAAGATGAACAAAAAAGAACCCGATAGAATCTTCTGCTACCTCTGGATGAAATCCACGAAGATTTACACGAATCCAGTGAGCATGTCATGCCACTCCTCCCCAACGGCCTCAACCACCCAGTGTGGCTGGCTAAGCTATATCATAGTGGAATTATGCGGAATGATTCCTTCTAAGAGTGCGGTTAACAACTGAGGGAGCTGTCTTTGAGCGTTCCTTTTGTGCCCGCGTCGTTCATGTTCTTTTTTTTTTCTTGTTCATTTCCACAGCACTGTTGAAAACCCATACACTGTGCCAGCAAAGTTCGTATATGTGCACATGTACAACTGTATACGGAGCTGTGTAAATAGAAATGTATAATGTGTACTTATTCAGAGAGAAATAATGAGAAAAAAAGGCAACGAAGGAAACTAAATAAAAAACACACGTCCGTACGTATATTCGTAGTACGTATCTCGAGGAATTGACGTGAGATCATTAATCAAATTGCAGAATGCAGACTTTTCAGTGTGCCGCGCTGCTCTGTGGCATAGAGCAGTTCTTCAATTCACTTTGCCAACAAGCGTATATCCTTTAAGTGACATACAAACACATGCACACCATCGCACGCGTACACGCCGACTGACACGACTACAGTTTCAGATCTAAGCCACCAACAGTGTGAAGCAGTACAGTGGAATTGTAACGAGCAAAAATGTTCTCTCTCGCGAATCAGTTCAACCCGTGGTGAAGAGTTTTCACTTATTTTTCTCCTTTCGAATCGGCAAATAGAAAATGTGCTGCTTAGCACTGAGAGTGTGCAGACAAGAGACTGGACGAAGGTTCAGTTAATTTCTGTTACGAGCATCTTTTGAAATTGATCTAACACCGCTCCGTGCACAAAGCGGAAGGAATAATTGATTTTGCCTTCGCTTGGCCAGAAAGAAGGTTTTTTTTAGACTGGGTTCACTGCCTTTAAGGTCGTGCTTAAACGAGCTTATGGTACATATGTTTAGTGCGATCGTCAGTCAGCCACTCGATGTCATTTCGACTGCAGGGACACCAACAAGTTTGCTGTCATCCATGAAGGACATCGGAGTCTTCGGACAAAGCGTCAAAATGGTAAGAGTAACGAGATGGGATGAAGAGGAATCCTTGCCAATTGTTGTATTTGAGTAATAGAAGCCTCTCTAAAATGATCAGTCAGACTGCATAGATGACACTGATATGCATGCAATTATGTCCCATGGGCTTTAAAGAGGAGAGACGATCTGTGTAGCGTCATGGAACTTAATTCATGATTCATCGCCTAAGGTGTGACCATGTACAGAACATGGACAACCTATCTCAGACGAGAAGTTGTGATGATGTCAGTTGAAGATGATGTCAACTGACAGCAGCAACACACAAATGAAATCAAGGCGACGTAACAAAAATCACACGAGGAAGAACGGAATGAACTGGCATCGAGGGTATCAGTGGTGGAAGAGTTTCTTCAACCGCGTGTCATTACAAATTTTCAAACTGCGTACGTGTTTAATCAGATCTCAACCAACAATCTGCGTTTGATGTTGCAGATAACTTAAGTAATTATATCTCTGGGCAGCAACCGGTGGAAGATCTGAGACCGAAGCTAAGCGATCTGGCGATGGACAAGCCGGGATTGTTGCAGTCGCCATTAAGTCTTTAATCCGCGGCAACGCCTTGAAGTATCGGTATTGCCCTTCTAGGGTAGCTGACCTGATGGACAAAACTAGAGAAGGACAAGACGGCATTTCCATCACTTTATCATCACGCCTACTCTCACAGTCATGTAATATGCTCATCAGACTTCATTAAACTCCACAACTATTGTTGTTGCTAAACACTTCGTCGCTTTCTCCACCTATGTCTTCGACCATTGATCCATGACACTTAAGGGCAATCGTAACTTCTTTTGGGCGCCAGTCATAACATAATTGAAGTGATATTACCTCAGTCTCTGCAGTCCCAAGCTAGGCAATGAAAACCTCAATATATAAATGGGCAGCAAACTATTCGCAATTAGCCACGCAAATATTCATCCTTTATCGTCGGCAGTGATGGAGTGGCATACTAATCCTAAGGCCGACAAAAAACACAACACAGTTCTTAATTTATTGCCTCGATTAGCAAACTCCCTCACATCTTGGTAGATCGATTGATCAACTGTATAAATGCCATGTTATCTTCCAAGGAAGACAGGAATCCACACAGGGTACTGGCTGTTAGAGGATTACGCAGTCAGACGAGCTTCAACTGCAATGATGTTTAGGCAAGCAGACTACCATAACATCGTTTATGCCAAATCGTACTCGGTATAGGAGCGCCAGGCAAGTTGCTGCCGATAACTTGAAGTCTGATATTCATCAAGGCTCTGGTTTGTCTCCGGTTTTAATAATGATCTCCTATCTGCTACAATAGAATAGAAAGAGATATAAGTTGTGGCACATGAAGCACCTCCCCTGATAGACGGAAATCAATCGAGGATGTCAACAAGTCTGGTCCTTCGACAGCACTTTTCGCAGAAACTGAAGTCTTGTCTCCTGTAGACAAGTCCGGCCACGCTTACAACACGCTAAACAAAGTCTGGAGGTCAACCGAACTCTGCACCTCAGTCAAGCTTCGGATATTCAAATCATAAGAGAGATCTGAATTTAATGCGAGGCTTTGAAGACAACTACCATCATTGCTGGCAATCTTCAGGACTTCTTCAGCAACTCATCGAAACGAATGAAGAGCTGCTGCACAGCCTTACAGAAACCAATCACGATACAGATCGAACATTGAAAGTTGAGTTGGATAGACCACATCCTGCATTAACCGGATATTACACGTATGACCTTTCCTTGGAACTGAGTGCGTAGTCGGGGTTGTCCACGCTTACCTTGGGCAAGGAAGAGTATCCACAGGCCATCATATCCGGGATAATGTGTACGACGCTGACCCGAGACAGAATCGGCCGGAAATCGTTCGCAGAATCCCTGTACTCCAGCGGAGCAACTCATCATTATTAATCATATCTAATCTTAACTGACGCGCAACAGAGGACGTCCTCGCACTAGATGGCGCACACAAGTGGAAAAGGACCTCAACCAACTTGGTGTGCGCAGCTGGAGGCAGCTGACAAAAGATCGTGCTGGCTGGAGAGGCATGTTGGTTGAGGCCAAGGTCCACCCCGGACTGTAGCGCCAATCAAAGAAGAAGAAGAAGAGTGGATGTCCGAGCGGCCAAGTTTGAGAAGCTTTTCCTTGACAGAAGTACTCTTGAGCATTGTCAGTGACTCGAAAGAGGTGGGGCCGTGAAAATTATTTTTGTCGCACAGACCAGGGATCGAACCTACGTCGTCGAACAACGTCAGGAGCCAGCAAATAATAGATGTGTTGTGTTTTGTATCTGCATATGTTTAGAATCTCTTCGTTGAACGCAGTACTCTCAGCTTTTCGAATTCATTCCAAGACTAACAACTCGTAGATCAGCAACTTCCACTCAAAATCTGATCACATCCAAGTACAAGCAGTGACAATACCGAGCATTGTCTGGCCTTCATTGCTGAACTAAAATGTGCTACCACCTTTCACTCTAACTCCAACCACCCAGCAGTCCGCACTTCTTCGCTTCAGAGGAGTGTAATCGAAGATACAATTTTTTTGCTGCCCGTTCCTACTGAGCCAGAAGCACCAACTTCAACGAAGGATATCAGGAGGACATTTTCCCGACAAGCTGCCTTCACCCCCGTCTGTCAAACGACAACTGTTAGAGCTTGGATAGTTAGTTTCATCATGTCGTTTCTAAACACACACACCCCTTCCGTGTGTGCGCTCGTGCTCACGTCATCCTCCCCTCGCATGTGCTATGCCAACACTTCAAGGATATCCCGCATAATTTTATAGCCTCCCCGCTTAAGCCATTCTGGATTACCCTCCTTGCCGTGCCTTGTCGCCCACTGCCGATGATGGCTGCTGCTGCTGATATTTTTGTGCGTGAATTTCTCTAGTTCTCGGTATGATTTGTCATTTTTTTCATTCACATCCACACCGTGAGTGGGATAATTTTTCTCAGAGGATTTGGAATTGAAGTGACATTTCTATAAAGGAAAACTCCGTAGACTGTGAGTGAAGGTTATTAAAGGAAAAGTTCCTTTCTCCCGTCGCACGCTGAAGGGATTTGCTGTGTTTTTTTTCCTTTTGTTGTTGTTTGTATACTCTGCGCATTCGAATAGAACTAACGATGGTACAATCAACACTGTGGCTGCTGGAGAGACATGTGCACGGATACGGCAGAGTAGCCATTTCAATTGTAGTCATCGAAATTGAATACGGGTCTGGGGTGGAGAAGCGAAAATGGCGAGAGTCACATGTCGCACAGAGCTCGCACAGGGATTGGTCGGGGAGACACCATCGGGACATGGGATTTTTTTAATTGAAATTTTTGGGATAACTTTCTTAGGGGATGGGGTATGAATGAGAATAAGGAATGCTTGTGCATTCCAGAAATGTTGTCAAAAACAGTGATTTTGACAAGTTCGTGTGCAATGAATGAGCAAACAAACATAGGCATCATTAGTACTGCGATCAAATGCGCAATGACTTTTGATAGTCTCTGTTTCGATTGGATAGAATCAAGCCTCGGAGGACTTCCAAAACAGTCAGCATTGCATATTTTGCGGCTTGTGACATAACCTTGAGCCACAAACTGCATGCGTTTAACATGACGTCTAGACATCGACCGTGTGTAGCGGCCTGGCTGTGAGATCTGCAGAAAGGTCTTCGATTGCAAGAAAGAAGACGTCTGTATCCAGTGTGCGGCATCCATGTAGACAAGGACCATCGTGATATGAGCAACAACGAGTCAACGAACTTTAATGTTGTCGATTCGACGATTTCCAAAACCTTCACACAGTTTGACTTAAAAAACAAATGCCAATGTCTTCCACAACAATTTTGCATCATTTTGGGAAATTATATCTCAAAAATGTGCGCCGACTCCTGCAGTATAATTCGCGACTTTTTTATCAGGCCGACAGCCCATGAAAGATCTGAGCCTGAGTAATAGCTGCTTCCATCGGTGACGGTCCTGTGCGCGATGCTTCCAGCCATCAAAGCCAAGCTGTCTCTATACCGCAGGTTCAGACTTCCTCTTCGAACTAGGATGCTTGGACTCGAAGAAAAGCTGGCGCTTTTCTGTCCATGCGCTCGATGTGGCTGAGCCAGTGCAGTCGATGGATTTTTGCCTTCCAGACATCCACATCCTGCAGCTGGTAGAGTTTGCGGTGGTGTTTACTCCGCCATTCGTCTTCCTCGCATACGGGACCACATGTAGATACAACTCGCGACGGGACTCCTTAAGTTTGGTGTTAAAATAAAAGTGTGTCCACACGAGAGAGAGAAGGAAACACTAACGTGGACATCCTTGTATCTGATCCATCGACAGTGAAATAATCCCTTCAATAAATGGTATTCATAAACTTTGGAGCCGACATTATTTAAGCACAATTTGACTCAACTGTGTTGAATGTTGACTACTCCAATAGTAATGCTGCCCAAACCCAATATCGTTTTGTTACGAACGGAATAGAAGTTCAAATCTACAACAAGTGGAATACCACAACAATGTGTTCTTGGTCCCATTCTTTACCTCTTTTATATACTACAAGACGAAAGCATCGTTGTGGGTACATTTGCTGGTGACGGAGACAGCCAAAATGTTCGAAAAGTCAAACAAGAGTCAAAACGTACACCAGATGCGTACACAAATGGACAATATTTTCGAAAACCTTTACCACGGACTCCGTGTACACCGAAAACAGACACGAACTTAAATACCAGTTGAACAGGTGTACCCCTTACGACGGACTCACGGACCAAATATGATCCATTCCTTTGCGTTCCGAATCTAATTTGCTCTTGTCTGCTCTTGCAATACACTGGTCTTAGTGATTAGTCGCATTCAAATAGTGCTGCGCGGACTTAGATAGATCGTGAGCAGTTTCATCTTTATCTACTACTCGGTAGGATCAACTCTGAGTTGATGGAGTTATAAGGTCGTATCTTGTGCCGTTTCTTATGTGTTACGGAACTGAATTGGCCCTAATTGATTGCTATCTTGTTCAGTTCTAAGCAATTGAGGGGTTAGTGGGTTGACAGCGATATCACTTAGAACATTGGTCGACAGCTCCAGCGATAGTTTCGTTAATTTGGCCAAAATGGCAAATAGTGATTGGACTAGATTTGAAACCCAGACAAAAGCGATCCTTTTTATCCCAATGCCTAGTAAAATGACTCAAAGACCGATCTCGACATCTGAACCGGAATTATGTTGCCCAATTTAGACAAATAACTTACATTACCCCTTTAAAACGGACACCTCTACATAGCGGACAATTATATAGCCCCGCGACTATTGAAAGGTTTCATTGCGATCTTCGTTTTGTTAGGTGTGACGCGTTGTCCTAGGCGTCATGATCGATAGCTATAACTTTGAGGTGGTAAAGGAGTTTGTCTATCTCAGTCAATCTCTCTATTGGGTTTTGGCAACTCAAGGGTGAGCCGACTTAGAATTGAGATGGCAACCGGTAAGAGTTAGATCAAAACTCCCTCTTACTCGAAGGACCTGCAGATCTCTTATTTTGAATCAGACGACACATAACCACGGCTTATCATCTTCGCAATGCCAATCGACCAGCAACCACTATAGACGCGCTCAAGCTATTACCGTAAGTTACATAGCCAATTTGGTGATCATTTCCACTTTAATTCACTATTCCTAGGCTCTCATTTTTGCAGGAGAACTCTATTGACTAACGTCGTATGGAAAATAGGCCAATGACGAAACTCTGCAGGCACTAAACTGAACATCCGTCGCCTCTGGTAAGAATTGCCTGCAACTACACTTGCCTGTGTGTACACCCATAAGCTCGCGGTGTGATTAATGAACAAAAAATACATAAAACCGGCGAAAAAAAAATGTCTCTGCGGCGGTGGCCGAGTTAATTAAACAAAAACCCACGGCGGGCCATTGCTTTAGACTCGCCACCCTTAATACAAGCAACTTTTCAACTGTTTCACTAAAATTGATTTCCAATCAATCACCGCCATAAAAGGAACTCTTGCTCGTATTAGCCGCCTCAAAGAGCCACTCTAAAGGAATTGCTTTCGGCGCTCTCCCTCTCCGCATGATTACAATTATGATACGTACGTTTGTGTGTATCCTTTGTAAGCAATCGTATTTATTGTGTTTTTTTTTTCACGCGGTGTTAAAATCACAGACTACCCAAAGAGCCTCAGTCCGAACTGTGGCGACATGCCAACTTTCATGGCCGCTGAATTTATCATTTTTACCACCTACATAGCAGAGACGTGCCACAAGACAGACAGAGCTTCAAAGTTGCTTTGTTTTCAAATTCAACTTCGGTTCGGTGTTTTTTTTTTTGTTTCTTCTCGATTCATTCAATTTTTTTGTTTGTGTTCTCTTTTTTGAAAAATCGATTTTCAATTCAATAACACAGGTCAGCGCGACGACAGCGATGGGATTGAAGATGATGGTGCTGATGGTGGTGGTGTTGGTCGAGGCGATGCCAGCAAACTTAAGCGGGTAGGTGGTGCTTATGTTGGTAGTGATGGCCATGACGAAAAAAACAAAGGAAAACAGAAAAAAAATAAGATGGTTGGTGTTCCAGCAATCAAGGAAATATCATTTCTCGTGGGTTCAGTGTTTTTGTTTGTACCTGTCGTTGCAGGGGTTCCCCGGCTCAAAATATAACATCTGTCAAAATTTCTATGATAGCAGGTATCCATCCACCATCCACCAGCCGCCACCCCGATCGGGTAATCATTCCGAAATCACTTTTACAAATCACATCTTTCGTCTACTGTCTGGTTTGCGTTGTGCTACCTTTCACCTTCGACATCGATAATTAATGTGTAGTCATTTGTTAACTGCCCTGGATGGTCAATTTGTTATCATTAAGGGCTGGCGGTGTGAATATTTTGTATTAAAAAACGTTTAAGTGCATATCGATTGGTGTTGGTTGGTGTTTTAGAGAGCACCACCAATCGTGCCTCCCTGTGCCCTGTTCGAGTGACCAGTGATTTATTGGGATGCCCGTTGGGTTGTGCGGTGAAAAATTAGTACACTGGACAACTCCAGAGGCGCTCTGACTAATGTCCGTGTGTAGGCATGTTGCTGCACACTGTGGCTTAGCTGGGAACTCAAACTGGGTCGTGGATTAGCTTCTAGAAAAGATTCGTTTCGTTCTATAGAGGGAGTAGTCACGGACTTCACATGGGTTTTGACTGAGCGATTGATTGATGTCAATTAGGATTTTTAATAGTTTCAACATGCTATGCCATTATCCGTAAGTATGATGAAAAATTATGTAAAATTACTTCTGATTACAGCTTGTAGTTGCAGATACACATTCTCGCGGCTGCCTATTAGCCTTTTGTGGTAGATAAACGTGTTACTAATTGCCCAGGGGGGAGGGAGAGTTCACATTGGTTTGCGGGATTTTTGTTGTTGTTTCTTGTCTGTGTTTTTGAAATTCCGACGGGAAGCACGGTACCCCCGTCATTAAATTCATTTTTCTAAGATGAGTGCAACAATTAGGAAAAAATGTCAGCGTTTAGTATATTAATTAAACAACACTCAACGCAGGATGTAATTAGCGCACGTCTGAGGTGAAATATGGGATATTAGCCGGAGAATTACATGAGCGGTGGATTGCAAAACCGTAAAACGATCACTTACGGATGTTCGTTCGCGCCAAAGCTGTGATTATAGAAAATCATTAACACGAATTGTTTTGTTCTGTTAAAAAACCGATTTTTTTTACTTGAACGTATGCAAAGTGAGTGAATGCTTGTTTTGTTGTTTTTTTAGTTGTATAAGGCATACGCATGGTGCTTAGAGGAATTCATTCGTAAGGCTGTCAACTGTGGAGCAGGTTGGCATCAAACTGGAGGCCTGTGTCGAGATCCCGCCTGGTGCAGACAAACCCCTTTCGTCTTCGTTGGACGCAACAGTCCGGGGTGGACCTGGGCCTTTACCAACGCGCCTCTCTAACCGGCACCACCTTTGGCCAGCTACCTCCCGTTGTTCACTCCAAGTTGGCTAAGATTCTTCTTCACTTATTTGCATCATATCAGCCGAAGGCTTTCTTTGTTGCCTCGTTCGAATGGTTCGTAATCGAAGACCCTTCAGGCCACAGTTGTGGTGTTCATACGCTTTACATGACCTACCCATCTTAAGTGTTGCATCCGAGGACGCTTATCTGGTTGCAGACGCGCTCCTACAGACGCCATCAACGCCAACAGGACCAAAGATTGCACGCATAACTTTTCTCCTCTCAAAACTACCTCCCATCCGCTTTTGTTTGGGTCCATATCTCTGCGCTATAGAGCTGGACAGGGATGGTCAGAGTGTTATGTAAAGTCGACTCGGTGTTTCAGCGATGGCCCTGTTACTCAATTGCTTCTCGAGCCCAAAAGAGACAACGATTGGCAAAAGTAATTCTGCACTTGATCTCGGTACTGTACTTTGTGTTACTCTCGTTTAGCCGCTGCCGCTTCAATACGAGCAAACTTCTCCTTGACAGCTCGATGTGTCCATCCAATCACGCCAATTCAGCCAGTTGAATGGATTTTTGGCAGATCGTACCAACAGTGTAGACAAACTTCCTTTCTCCCGCACGCCATCTTCTCTAGTAACAAGTCGAAGAATTCTCAGAGCAACGAATCTCCCTGCCAAGATCTGATGACAAGGCAGCTACCAGCTCAGTTGGTTCGCCATCAGTGATCTTCAAGATTGCCAAGTTCCGGTGAGCAACATGCATCGGACCAAATTTGCACTCGCGAATATGGCGCTTCAGTCAAGATGCACCGTGCTCTTCGGTTCAGGAGCTTCAGAGTCCTGTGGACCGGTTGTTGAGTCTGATGCTGGAGAGCCGGTGTCGTTGTTGGCGGTGGAAGAGTTGTTGATTCAGAATCCTGCGGACGGCATGTTGAGTCTGATGCTGGGGAAGCAGTCGTTGAACCTGGTGTCGTTATTGGTTCTATGGGACCAACCCTACAATTTCGACCAGTGGTGGTGGGAAGAGCCAAGCATTTGATGAAGTCGAAGACAAGAACCAGGATGGCCTCACCCAGGCCACAGCTCTGATACTGAATGCGAGATGTGTTATTGAAAGACAACTAAATCCAACCTGAGGAGTTAAGGAACAACATTAGTTCCGTTGCAGAAATCTCATCGAATGAGTTAAACGAGGGTACCAAGCTATCGTTGTCAGGCTCTACCAAGGGACGGGCAGCTACAAATGAAATCTTGCAAGGTCTCCCTCTCTGGAGTGTTGTTATAATTGCGACAGTGATGTGTGGGATACCTAGTTTGGCGGCATGATCTTCCATCGAAGAAAGTGCCAGATTGCCGTCAAATTAGCGATGTCATGTCGAGTTCGCCGATGGAAATTACCTTTAGATGTGATGTGGTAGAGTTGATCAGTAGGGCCTTTCTGGGGTAGAAGGTGAACAGGGATGCTAGCATTGCAAGCCAGCAATGAAGGGCAGTTTCTTGGCTAGCCAGTTGGTCGGACATCGCATTTACTTGGACGTGACTGAGCTATGGAATCCAGATGAGGGACATTTTCCGCGTTCTTTTTAATAAGACAAACTCAGCCCGGTTGGACTGTGTGTAGTGAGGGATGATGGACAAGGCAACCCGCTGTCTTTACAAAATATTTGTTTGGACAGCTGCAACAGTTCAGATTGGAATTCACTGGAATTGTCCGGCAGTCTATTGGTTTTTCAAAAGTTCAGATGTTTTGTGAATAATTCAGCGCCGTCGCTCATCTTCGTGCTGTCAGTATAGAGCAGTAGTTACCCTGTAACGACCCCTGCACAACTTCTTGCCATTCTGTTCTTTCGAGATTTTCGTTTCCTAGTTTGAGTTTAGAGGCAATGGAGTGTCTGGAGGATGGTGCTGTGATCATAGAGTCTTGATGCCCACCACATAGAGTATCTGACCCTTGTGACGATTTGCGCTGAAGTGTTTGTTAATACATAAGACTAGAAATAGAAGATGTATCATTACCGTCTGAACGTCTGTGGTTCTAATTCACGCCTTACCTTATCTCTCAAGAGGGTAAGTTATGTAATCGTGTACTTTTTTCTAAAGCTGTTTTTGATAATCTTGTGTATGCTTCTGAATTTTTGCCCACTCAGTGCTTGCCTACGCAGAGTCTTATGATAGTAAAGTTGTCTACCCTACAGCGGCACCAAAATAAATACGTTTTCATCTCCAGTTTGACTATCTTATTCAAAACGATTACGTAAATACAATGTTGACTCATTTTCTCAATTTTCTCAAACATTTATTCCTTTCTTCAGTTAAATGTTAGCAAAACGCAAACAAACACAACTCCCTTTAGCCGGTCTGATCGCATTTTATCCCTACTGTGTACGTCCTGTCGCCGCCCCCCGAGGCACAAACAAAAGATCAGCATTCGCATCATCCCAGATAATATTTGCAAAATCCTGGAAACGTTCAACCCTTCACTTGCTAATCCAATTATAAGGACGACGCGTCCCATAGAGCGGACGACGACGGGCGGACGGTCCGTCGGCATGTGTTTTATTGCTATGCACAGTTATCCTGTGCGCTTCTGCAAAATAAACAAAAAGAAATGCAAAAATTGCAGTTTTTGCTCGACGACTTCTGCCACACCTCCACTCTCCGCTCCAGACAATAGTTAGCGGTGGATGCAGAAAGGAACACTCACAATGGTGTAGTGCATGCAAATGCATGCATTAAGCAGTCTCTCGGGAGGATAGTTTGTAATTGTTTACGAATTGTTCTAGGTATCCGCACAGCGTTTCACAGGTACATCGTTCCTTACACGCTCGATAGGGGGCATGAGGAAAACCCTTTCATTTCCTTTCATAATTGCCGCAACAAATCGCCTAAACCGGCTACTGGTAGGATGATCTCAGGATTGTCGTCTATTTCCATGGACTTAGTTGTTGACTCGTCGTGTTTGTGGGATACTCTAGGTATTTGAAGGGAATCCAGCTGATCCCACCGAATGTCGAGTCGTGGAAGTAATGTTTCCTTAATACCGAGTTTTGTACTAATTGATCGACAGATTCAATTGAATTTACAGTTTCAAGAAGGGCGCTAGAGTAAAGTTCTGTGAGCGGGAAATTGGAGAAAAAGGGCAAGAGTTTAAAAACAGAATCACTTTGGCAGTGTCTACCATTGATAGTCAGCCAAATAATAGAAAGGAGTACTTGTATATTGTAAGCAACATTGAAAATAATAACGGCCCAAAAATAGAACCTTGGGGTACACCACGAAAGGATGAATGTTTTGTGTTGCTGACCTCAAACTTGTTGAATGTTGCGAATTTGCCGTTGTAAATAGTCCTCTCATGTCTTTGTGAAATAATTATTTTCAATTGTTCCAACAAATAAACTGTACAGGCAAGAATCAACTTTCCTGCAAGGCATCCTCTTGTACAAGCATATAAGCAATAAACATCGTCGTGCTAAGCCTAATGAAATTGAGTTTCAAGCTTGACACCTAGCCTGCAAAAGAAAAAGGAAGTCAATGTCACTCAGTGCATACAACTTTGTGCTCTATGAGTAGACACAATATCTTCGTATTTTTGCATAAGTGATCAGCGTTAAGTGGTTCTTCTTGATTTACCACAATGTCATGCATGATTTAAGCTTCAAACAAGTTGCACGCCAATCACTGCACACAAAGGTCAGCTGTTAGCAATGAAACTCAGCTATCGTCTCCTATATTTTGTATAGTGGCGGTGCATTTAATTTATTGTCTTTCTTTATAGAGAAGCAAGCTATGGCAGATACACTTGCGTATCCAGCAGTCACAGTGTTGCTAGTAAAAAGGAGAGATATGTGCATAAAGGAGGCTTCAAGGGTGAGTTCTAGACTATAAACATCCAATTGCATGGCCTGACCGACCAATTAGACTGATGAAAAATTCGCATTTGTTTCTTGGCGTACTTGAGCGCTGTCTTGATGGAAAAACCTAACGAATAGGCGTGGTTCTTGCATTTTTGGTGACCAAACCTTCTCTACCTACGCAAGACATAAGTTGAAAAGCTTAAAGCAAAAATGATTACTACATACTCTGAGTGAACTTGCATACAAATTTGAGCCAGAAATAGGAGCAGAGAAGTAAGCCAGATTTGGGTGCGGCATCAAATATTATTGTGTAGTACCATGAAATTAAAATCTTTTGTATTTCTTGTTTTCCTGCTGCTAGAATATCTAGCTAAGCAAGGTTTTTGAAACGTACGTGCCGTCCGAGGAAATTTACGTATCGGACCTCAAACTGCACACGCATAATAAGGTCTCCAACAACGACCACGGCTACTTGAGTATGCGGCCAGTAGACGGCTGGATGGATGGCAGTTGGTTGATTGAAGGGATCCCCGGTTCGAATCGCAGTGAAACCAAAGTGAATATCGATAGAGTTGGGTTAGCAGAGGGATAGTGTCATCAAATTAATGGCACTGGCTATCATAATGGTACAACATTGGTGTGCTGTGAATTTCGATAGCAGCCCAATAACATAACCTAACCTAATACCATTGGCAGTATTGACGGAGATATGCAGTCCCATGGAAAGTCAAAAAGTGATCTTGATGGTAAGCTATCTAGGTTTGAAGTGTCAAAATGAGACAAGGTAAACAAAAGCTAAACAAAGCTAAGATCAAAGATGGACCAAATGTCGCGGTAGAAAACAAACGCCATGTTGACGGTGTCTACTGTCTTGACCCCAAACTCAAGGTCGTAGGTTCGATGCATGCTCTGTGCGAAAAAACAATGTTGACGGCCGCACCTCTTTCGAGTCGCTGACAAAGCTCAAAGAGTACATTTGTCAAGGAAAAGTTTCTCAAACTTGGCCGTTCTTGCATAAAACTATAGGTCCCTTCCACTCGTGAGAGAACAATAGCACGCATAACACGAGTGGTTGCTGAGAAGCTAGACCCTGGTCCTATACGGGCTGTAGCGCCACCCATACATTTATATATATATATTGGCGGCGTCTATTAACAAAATGATATCAAATGTATATTGCGTCTATACAAAAGGATGCTTGCTATATTCAATACCTGACTGTTTTACAAAAGAGTACGCACTCAAGAGCACAACAAGAAGCACCAAGGTATGCAATTGTCATTAGCAGAGTTGCACAAAAAGCTTGCTACGTCTCGTGCTGTTTTTAGATGAGAGCAAATTCAAAACAGCGATCCATAGAACCTGAATTTCAAGCCAAGATATGCGAAGATCTAGTACAAGAGGTACCTCGGGAAGCTATGGGACTGGATCAAGTTGGCCATTGGCCTGTATGGTCTGAGATGAGATGCCGGCAACCTCTGTGTGAAAAGTGTATCATAGCATTTCGCCACAATAAGCTATTTAACTACTTATGTACAAACTTTCCATATATCACGAGAATAATATAAGCCAATTTAGCATTTCGGCATAGCTAAGCAATAAAATTGTACTCGATTTATGTATAAACACAGTTTAGTAGAGATGAACAACAATTGATGATTGAATGATTTAAGCTTCGATTGCGATGAAATTTCTTATCTTCCAATCGCAGCTTTGAATAATTCTACAAACACAGTTTGTGAGTCGAGACCGGTTCAAATTCAGTTAAGGACTTCTAAAAATATATGCAAATTGGGTTAGTTTCTAAGCATTATTGGTGCACTGTTTTTAACAAAATAAATTTATGTGCAATCTAAAGTCACTGCCACATCGTGACAAACAATTTGAAATGTGATGTTCGGGTGGTAATTAAGTTGTTGTAGATATGTCATTTGTAGGTGGTGATGGAACTAATCTTCTTTAATGTAAAATACGGTGGCTCAACATTATGATGGAACACTTACAATTATGATATATGTTGGCATGGCATCATCGTATGCCTGAGTAATAATGTAGACTTGGCAACTCCAATCCATTTTGATCTAGCTAACAGTAAGTCTTTGGATGAAACTTACGAGGGATCTCATTCCAACAACTATTCGGGCATTTAAGCACCCAAGTAACGTCAGCACTTCCACAATTCTTATTGTAATAGAGCTCTCATTACTCTTTCTTGGAATGTTCATCGCAGAGTCGCCATGCCATCTGATCCCGTCTGGACAGACAATTCTGCTGGTGCACAATTTTATGAATTGCCCACACTCTATGTTGATCATTCGAAAGAAATAAAGTTTAGTTTGGAAACTCTCTCTTCGTATCGTTGGGACATGTAATTCTCCAAAACAAATTTAGCCACGGCACCACGCGGTCCGAAAACTTCTGAAGACATCCGCAAATTATTGGTAACGCGTTCTAAATCTGGAAAATCTTACACGATCTTAAGCAGAAATTGTGCAGGTCAACATTTTCGCTGAACAAAACCACGAAAGTAGGCTTCTTTTGATTTGAATTTCTTTAAGCGCACCCCTGTTATTTTATTTTCTTCTGTGTGAACAGACTCAATCATACAGCTATGCCATCGGCTTCCTATCTCTGACGGTACTGGACACACTGTTTCCAGTCATCAAGACTGAACCGTCATGCGCGCGCTATTACTTGGTCTCTATACCTCCCCTTCTCGAACTACGGCGCTTTGATCCGAAAACCCACTTAGCTGGAGTGTTGGTGTCCATGCGTTCGACGTGGCCGAGCCTGTGTAGTCGATGGATTTTTGTCTTCCGGACATCCACATTCTGGTACAGCTCGCAGAGTTAATCATTCGCCTTCCTCGCTCGTAGACAAGACCATATATCCGACATAGAATTATTCGGAGTCAACTCTGCTACTTTGATTGGCGTCCAGCTTTCGGCTATATAGAGCATTACTGGCTACATACGAATTTTATAGGATATGATTTTGGTCCTTCAAGTAAGGAGTTTCGAGCCCAGTTGCTTAGACAAACCGAAGTATGGTCTAAGATCTCACTAAGATGTAATTCGTCGCGTTTACATTTGCCCCGATGTAGACGACGTAGGTACCTCGAAATTGTGTTTGTCGATTGCGTCGATGTTTTGCCCTGTATACATAGGTGGTGGCTGCGGATCGCTCTTTACTTGGTCTTATCCTTAATGACCTTAAGACATTGTCAACCGCCGTGAAAGCTTTCACTGCGGCACGTTGGGACTAAGTCACGATGGCGATTTCATCATCGGATCCCAACAGTTTGACAGACATGCAGGAGATAGTACCTTGGGTGTACTCTATCTACTGCCCGCCGCAATATCTGCTCGATTTATATAACCTCTTCCAAAATAAATTCCTCGAAACTCCTCATCGAACGCAAAGCAAATACAACCTAAAACACAGCACATCTCAGCGAGTCCTTTCACAAAACTGCCTCAGCTCCTCTGTCAAACCCCTATCTCCACACCTATTATCAATCATTAACCAAGAGAAGAAGAGAAAAACGGAAAATTAAATCCAAAATATTCAAGCACATCACTTCGAATGCTCAGACGAAATTCTGGAAAAAAATAAATAAAATATCCCAAACAAACTATGTACCGCATACCATGCATATATTCCCCAAAAAAAATCTCTATCTGAAAACCTAAGCCCGAAAACTTCCAGCATAGTCATCGTTCTCTGTCAAACTAATTAGGACAAATTTAAGCACCCAGAATAAAAGACCAACATCATACCTGAACGCTAACCCATTCATGTGCAGTCAACGCGACCAACAAGAGTTCTTAATTAAAAATCGATTTCCGATGATTGATCGCGGCGCAGCGCTGGCACCTGTTGGCTTCTGGAAACATGTTAAACATCAAAACTCCACTGAACCCACTCCATGCAAATTACACACAAGCATTCGTCATCCGATGATTCCCAGAAACTCCACACACTTCGGTTTGCCACCAACACCACCGCCAACGGAAAGTGTCACTCCGCGCGATGACCATCACTGCCGGGCGCATGGGGGCGATTGTGTGTGCCTGCGGCTGCTGAAGGTGACAGCGGTGGAAGGACAAAAATGTCATCGAGAGCCAGGAGTAGCAAGGTGTGGAACCCAACGATTTGCAATTTACCTGGCAAAATGCTCGCCGAAGCCACTGCGCATTTCGAATATATGCGCGAACTGATAACGCGACGCGATGGTGATGGTCTGGCGAGTACACCAACAACGTCAGCAGCACACCGGCAGCATGTCACGGTGACAACTCAGGTATGAACGTAACTTCCCTGACACATTCGCAGATAGAACTTACAATCAATCTCCCGAGGCGGATTGCGAACACGAAAACGCGCTTAGCCGGCCATTTATCATGCCTAAGACGGATTGCAGTGGCCGAAAATATTTTGCAAACCCCCCAGCAAATACACGCTCGTGTGTTTTCTTTTTTTCTTTAATTTATTATTTCTTTTATTCATTCGACTTAATATTAGTTGGTTTATACAATGTTTATGTTACTCTTTATGTCAAGATATTGTTTAGGTACCTACGCTCTTACATCTAGGAATTTTTCGCTACGCTCACAATAATGTGCCGCTTTCTGTTCTGTTTTTCAGTGACTAACCAATTGGTAGCATTTTGTTATTTACAAAGGATATCGGTGTCGAGGTCGATTTGTACAATGGATTTTTCATTTCATTTGGCTATGCAGCATATTGTCGAAATGTGAATAGATTTGTGTCAAGAATACTTTTTTTTTGAAATTATGTACAGAAACGATACAAATTACAAACCGCTGACTGGTTGTGCTTAGGACTTAAGATTAATTCACTGCTTTTCCCGAATTCCAGGCGAACCCTTATAATCTTTTTACAAACACTCAAAATACAAATATACAAATGGTAATGCGAAATTAAATGAAACGTATTTGAAAGCAACCAAAGAAGAAATCAGTTAAGTTGGACCCAGTAAAATACACTCAAATGGCATACAAAACAAGAGTCAAAATGCTCAAGATTTGCTTATGAATTTTGAAAAATTGTGTGTCAAATTTTGAACGCAGACACAACGAACGGAGGCAGCTTATATATAACCTAAGTCATATCCGTTTTTGTGTCCGTTCAGGTTCATTAAATCATTCTGTACATTGAACGATCTTTACTGTGTGGTAAACTTTCTTAATTCGTTAAAGAACGACGAAAATAAAGGAAGTTTCAATCTCTTTCCTGATCGGGACCCTCATCCCAGAAAAATTTGGAGAACTACCACTATAGCCTCTTCATCTTCTTTGTGTAGCGGTACAGTCCCGGATGGACCTTGTCTCTCTGGAAAGCTGTCTCCAGTTTCGCACACCAAGTTGGTTGAGGCCCTTCTTCACTTGGGTGCGCAACCTTAAACGCGAGCATTCTCTGTTGCGTTGCACCGCATGTACGAATTCGAAAATTCTACGGGCTGGAACTCAGTTGTACATACGCATGGCACAGCCACCGTAGGCGTTGGATCCATAGACGTACATGTTGCTATACATCGTCGCACGCAGAACTTTTCTCTCGAAGAGACAAAAAACTGCTTTGGGAACCAGATGCAAGGCAACTAGATAGCTTTGACAAGCCGAAACACACCCAAAATCAAACATCATGGTTGGCGTCATTACTGAGCACAGCATTCGAAGAAAACAAGCAATAATGAACGATTTTTGGAGAAGTGGCGTGGCAAGGTTAAGAAGTTGAGATGGGTGTCTACTTTTTCTACGAATTAGTTTAGTGGACTAAATTGGACTTGATCCCTCCTCGAGTGCGAGAGTAAGGTTTGTGTCTTGTTAGAAGCTGTATAACTTCAAAATGGAAAACCACGGAGAATACGGCGTTAGCCTTGTTTAAAGAATAAACTGAAGCCCTTATGTTCGAAATGCAGGTTCTGACTTGTGATGGCTCTGGCTGCTTCGAGTGTTTTATATTCTGCGGGTTGGACGTTTTACTACTTTTCTAAAACAACAACATCGAGGGGAATGTTGACCTCCAAGAGGTGCACAATCTCCGGTTCATAGCTTGGGACTAGTAACTCAATCACTGAAATTGATGAAATTGGGAGATGTGCGAATCAGATGGTCATGTCAATGTCTTTTAAAAATCAGGTCTATTGACGGACTGAATTCGACGAAGATTCAACGTTGGTTGGAGACTTTTTCTAGACAGTTGCCACCAACTAACTACTTTCAGTGACCCGAAAGAGGTGAAGCCCTAAATTATGACAGTCAATAGTGCCCGGGATGAAATTTCACATCGCACGGCAAATCTAATGCGTGGTGGCAAGTGGCGTTGTGCGTCGATTCCAACGCAATAAAACCTCGACTTCGTAAGTTAGGATCGACCCCTGGTCTGGTCAGCATTTTAATATTTTCGAGTCCCTGACAACGCTCAAAGAGAGAACGAGCTTCTCAAACTTGGCCGTTCGGAGTCGGCATAAAACTGTAGGTCCCTTCCACTCGTGAGAGAACAATAGCACGCACAACGTGAGTGGTTGTTGAAAAGCTAAGCCGTAGCCGTCTATGGGATGCCGCGCTGCCATCATTATTCGGCATTGTATGGTTTTATGGAACAGATGTCATTGGAATCCTATTTTCAGACAAATCACAGCATCTTTTTATGAAAACTGGACACTTGGATCAAGAGATCACTTAGATCAGTGATCATCGCTATTAACCACAATATTGTGGTGGTCTCAGTTTCTAAGAAGTATACGACAACGATTCCACAAGCCCAAAAAATCAGTACAAACACCGAATTCCACTGTGGTGCAAGAGAATTTTTTCTTGGCAAACTTATTCAAAATAGAACACCATATACGTTTTGATGGACCAATACTTTGGAGAGAATTTTTTTTTTCTGAAACTGGTCACAAGGACTATCATAAATACACCTAATAGGCATTTTTCGGTCTTATTGTCTGTATACTAAATTAATTCAGTAGGAAGCAGTTGTATTAGAGTCTCTGTTGATCTCATTATTTGCAACCAAACCTTAACGATGATATGGTGGACAGCATTAAACAAAGTCTTCATCCTGGGCTGGGATTATTTGTTAAACTAGTAGCAGCTGGGATATCGCTGAGACTTACAAGATTAAACATTCCCACTTTAGTCCGAAGTCACCACTGGTCGCCCAACCATTAATAACGAATGCCTACTATCTCAATCAATCTCCCAGAAGAAATTCTTCACCAGCTTTCCTTCCAAATCGGTTTGACGGTCAGACAACCTTCTTCTTTTATGGCGGTGTGGACCTGGACCTCAACCAACAAGCCTCTCCAACTAGCGTGATCTCTGGCTAGTTGTCTTAAGTTTCGCACGACAAGATGGTTGAGATCTGTCTCTAGGTTCGGATTCAAAGATTCGGACCCGAGCTGAGTTGCCAATACGCTCTACATGGCCCAGCCACATGGCCCAACCCGCTTTCGAGATTGGCAATGCCTGCGCGCCGAATAGCAGGACTGGGATGATCAGTGTGTTATTCAGAGTCAACTTCGTACTTCGAGACAGGGCAGATTGAATCTTGAAGCCAAAGAAACAGCGGTTAGCAGGGGTTATCCTACACTTGATCTCGGTACTGATGTACCAAGCGCTGAATAATTTACTAGGTATCTACATGAAAGCATCGAATATGGACGAAGGGGAGAGTGTAGATGTCCACTCCAAAAATGACAATAGAGTTCTAAGGTATTTCAGACAGAAGCCATTAGGATAAAAGGAGCTCAGTTTTGACTTAAAAACAATGTAATATGTAAAAGGAAATTCCTTGAAAATAATCAATTAAAAAATGTCCGTTAACTTCATGCTGCCTTTTAACGAGACCGCCGAATATTTCGATACATACTCCATGTGCGGAATATTGTGACATACCGGGCAATTGCAAGGTCGACGAAAGAAAAACGAACGAACCCTAGCACTAGGAAGAAATTCATCTCTTATGCCGATAGCTACAGCCATCTGCCATCTTGTTAAGATGCTCACATTAGATGCTCACAACCACAAGTGGAAACAAGACACAAACTGCCTAAGAATAATGGCCAACACTAAACCGATTATTGCGTCCGGTTAGACTAAGCAAACACAGGACGTTCATCGGCTTCAGACCCGGACACTGAGTAATTGCCATACACAAACGCGCGTCTCTTGCTAAATTTTCTGCAGAAGCTGCAGGGATGAAAAGGCGGTTTAGAGACCATAAGCCTTGTCCACTTGTGTGGCGCTCTGGCAAGTGCAAGGGTATACTATTTCAATTATGTCAGCGGCGGCATTATCCTGTCAACCCGCTTTGTCATTACACACCAACTGCTTCCAAGTTTAGGAGTAGCCAAACTGCAGGCATTTTGCCATCTCCAGTCAGCCACTCTTCCCTAAAGTAACTTAATCTTATGAGACCGAATGTGTACCATGTGTGCCGCTTGACACACAATTAGACATTTTAAACTCGTTCAGGGTATCTGTCAATTTCCCTCACAACATCCTTGGCATCTAGTGCTCAAGGGTAGCTTGAGGACAATTGCGTGTCCAACAAAATAATTAAAAAAAAAAATCAAACTAAACCAATTATTTTTTGTATTTTACACAAATTGAATTGAATTTTATTAGAAATTATAGTAGAATGCCTCCTTCCGGAGTGTACGCAGAAAAAATCTAATTATTTGGTATGGCACTTAACATAAGTGTGTGTCTATGAAAAAATGTGTTAACTAAGAGATAAGCTTAAACATAAAATCCTTAACACCCCTATGCTGAAACAAAAATAAAAAATAAAGAAAATCACTTGGTTGCCTTAAAAGTACAGTCACATACATAACTTATTCACTAGTCTGAGTTTGGGCAAATCAATACGAACCTAAAGTAATGACCTACATTAGCCTAAGCCTATACAACGAACGCTCTCTACCATTGGGTTTAAAATTAAAAAATATTTCATATTTGTTATCCCTTTCCGTCAACCTCTTAAAATCTGCATTTTTTTTCGTTTCTTTTTTTACATATACAACAATCACGCACAAGGTGATGCATTATCAAATTTTCCCGGAATAAATATACAACATTATTTTCTCAAAACGAAAAGGACTCCCATGAATAGAACCGAAATGAGAAAATCAAATGCATCCCGCACAATGCACAATGCTCGAAAATTAATATTAAAGGAGTTTAAGATCCTCCTACAGGGACGTCAGATCGTAGTCCTGCTTTATGTGATTGAGATTGGTCATCACAGGATGTTGGTGCATTCCCGCATGCATTTGATTGTGGAGTGCAACATTGTTATTGTTATTGTTGTTGTTTGTTGTACTGCTGTTGTTGTTGTTGTTATTGTTGTTGTTTGGATGGTTTGCTTGATGCTGAGATCCTGGATAGGTGTGCTGCTGTGCAATTAGATTTGCAGCATCACCGGCAGCCGGTATGTACGGTGGATTCCCAAGAGATGAACTGACGTCGCCTATGCTTTCGAGACTATCCGAACGGATACACTGAAACGAAATGAAAAGAAACGAATAAGAGTTTTCATTTGATGTGAATAATGATAAATTTACGATAATAATGCTCAGTGTGGTCGCTAAAGGATTTCCTATGGGGATAGGTGAATTCTCCAAATGGAGTGTGTGTGTAAATAAAATCAACATGGTTGTCGTGTTCAATGGACGAGCGAGTGACGTTTAAATAGCTGTTCCGTCTGGCAGTCAGGAAGTAATGCATTGTATCGATTTCTAACTATCAACCGATACCGAGAAATGGCTAAACGGGATCTCTGCTCTGGTGAATGTGAATTGTGAATAAAACACGAACAGAGGCGTTGGGTTCAACATTGTTCGTTTCAATTTGTTCTAAGATCTTGTAATTTTCTTCACACACACTGTTCTAGTTTGTCACCTCTCCTCTTCACGGACTGCCGCCATATATGAACTGTGTGCAGTCGAGACAAGGATTTACATTGGGGCAGTTGAGGGGATCACTCACTTATTCTCACATCCTCTCAGACGGAACTTAAGCGCGTTGCTTTACATATGTGCTGCTAGGACTAATGTTAAAAAATGCCTTTTCCATGCACTCAATGCAGCAAATGGCGAAGTATTTTTTTAGTATTTCGGGGCTTGGTTGGACCAAGTCCGAAAACTCAGTCTGGTTTATCTTGGGCATGACTCCTGATAGGAGCGAGGAAGGAGCGAAATGCGCGAAGAACTCTGATGTGTGCTTTGTCACTGCGGCCATCTTAATAGAGCATACGGGTCACTGAAGATGGAAATGACTGATAGAGCCTTGATCCATTTGATGTTACAGAATTCCAAAGAAGTTTGGATATATTTGACAACATCAACTAGTGGTGCTGTTGGAGCTGCTTAACCATTGAAACCTCGCAAGAGGAGCAGGTTATGAATTTATTCAATCTTAGATTGAAGTGGCTGACTGTTGAGGACAGCAGTCACGTTTAGGCCGGCGTACGCCCATTGTGCTATTGTTTAGATTCATTTAAGATACGAAGTTCGAAGCACTGCCGACCCGAGATCTGCAGCAAGAGTGTACTGAGGAGGTGCTCCCTTCAGAGACTGAGTCTGCTACAGATGTTTTAACAAATCTATTTGATTGTTCTGTGGTGTTGTTGGAGCTCCGTGGCGTTGTGGGTATGTGCGTCGACCCCAACCTCGGCGTCGTAGGTTCGATTCCTACTCTGTGCGACGAAAACAATTTTCACGGCCCCACCTCTTTCGAGTCACTGACAAAAAAAAGAGTATTTCCTGTCTAGAAAAAGCTTCTCAAACAAGGCCGTTAGAAGTCGGCATGAAACTGTAGATCCCTTCCACTCGTGAGAGAATAATAGCTCGCACAACATTAGTGGATGCTGAGAATCTAGGCCCTGGCCCTCTACGGTCTGTAGCGCCACCCATATTATTTGATTGTTCTTTGTCAAGGTTTTGGAAAAATCAATCGATCTCATATTTCCTCCATTCGTCATTCGGAAACGCAATTATACATTTTTATTGAAATCCACTTTGGTAACTACAAAATGGGTGGCACTGCCTAGAACATTTTTTTGAAAATCATGTGTAGGTCCTAAAGGTCCTGATAAACGGCCGGATGCCGCTTGTGGTTGAGTACCTTCCCTTGATAGGTCAGGGGTTCCAGGTTCGATTCCCAGTGGAAGGAAGGGTAAATATCATTTTATCAGGTTTTCAAATCTGGTCCAGTCACCAACTGCTGTTGGGATCAAATTAAGTCTAAGTGTGCTAGTAACCTAACCTAACATCGTCTGATGAACATTTTTGAGACGAAAGATCGTTGAAGCTCTTTCATCTCGAGAGGCTCGGCAAGAACAGGGTCAGGTATTGAAAGGGAAGATGAGTTGACGTAATGTAGTACGTCTTGCTGTTGTTGAGGCAAAGACAAGAGAATGAGAACATACTGTCCACGAAAAAGATCCAGTAATGCCTGACGTCTTGGACAACACTTTACTAGAGACATGTAGAACTTCTAAGTAATGAAACACATTGTTTTTCTAAGCTCCGAAGAATACCACGGCGGAAATGAAACAAAGGATCACCATTGTTAATCGCTGAGATTTCGGGATTGCATGGCAACCGAGAAATAAAGGTCATCTCGAAGACCAATTAAGGAGATATCGAGAAGAAAGTCCTTCGGTTCTGATGGTGTTTAGAGGAGGAAACTGAATGACGAACTGTATGGGTTTTACAGTGACATCGATCTGGTACGAATTGGAGTCTCGTGGTGGCGGAAAGGCCATGTAGAGCGAATGGAAGCCAAAGCTAACATTCCAACGGACCCAAAGTACGACCTGAATCTGTTTCACGTTCGTAAATGGAAATAACCAGTAAAAGACGTTGCTGGATATAGAATCATGTTGGCTCTGGTTCATGTCCTGGTTCATGTTCCAAATGGAATTTATGAAACTTCAAACACGATTGTGCTCTATTTTGAGGCGAGTAGGGACTCCAAACCATTTTTTACTACCTTTGTAGCTTGTCTAAAATCACTTCTAAATGACAGACATTTCATCTCCAATCAAAACATAAGCCTTAGTCGAAATAAGTTAAGGCTTGTGTTGATTTTTTTAGCAGAAACCCTTTCTGGTAGACTTCGTCACCAATAGTTCACGTGATATGATCAGAATGAGAGAGAGAGTTAGGACTACCAGAAAAAAGGACATTTATAACAGCTTGAGTGCAATACGGACTGTAATTATTTCAAATTGAAGGTGGTCTACAGTTTTTAAAAATGCACTAAATTCTAGAACCTCCACTTGGCGCTATGAATGCGTGGGTCAAGTATAGTTCTGCTCGATGTACAGAAAGGCAATATCAAGGTGTCCTCACAAACAGTCATGGTAGCCGGGACGGCGGAGTGCCAATGGTACAAGTACGAGTGCACGTAAATACGATGCTCCTTAGAGTGACTAAGCTCAATTGAAATAATTCATTTCATGTATCAACAGCGAAGCTTCTCGCATTCAATCAGGATTTAATTTATTCGCTAATGGAAACATATATGAAATACCCTTACTTTTCAAATACACTTCCTATTTCTTACTCTATAAAATATTTGCACCATATTTTCAAAGAAAAAAACAAAAAAACTCACCTCATTTGAAACAGTCTGCTGCTTCTTGGCATTGCCCGTTCGTTTTGGTTTCTTCGCCGCCGGCTGGCCGCTCCCATCGGTTGTGTTTTTCTTTCGCACATTCTTTGTGTTTGGCAATTTATTATCCTTTTTCCATTTCATCCTTCGATTCTGAAACCAGATTTTGATTTGCCTCTCGGACAGGACTAAAGTATGCGCGATTTCTATTCTCCGACGGCGTGTCAAATACCGATTGTAATGGAATTCCTTCTCCAGCTCAAGGATCTGATGGCGCGTGTAGGCGGTTCGCTGACGTTTTGGCTCCATACCGGGCTGATACGATCCATTTGCTGAAAATAGAAACAACACATACATCATTAATTTCTATAAACATGTCCGAGTGTGGGTGGGGGAGGGAGGATTGTTGTTGTTTTCCTCCTGCTTTCGACACTAAAATCGATTGAATTTTATGCTGTGATTGAAAGATTGGGTCCTTTAAGATGGGGCAGCCTGCGGACGTGTGGAGTTCGGGAGATGGGTGATGGGTGATATGGATGGAATTTCATTGACACAATCAAAGAAATACTGTCGTTCGGCTTGAATGAACTGTCATCAGTTGGAGAAGTCCATTAATTTGATTTTTCCTCGGACAGAGGGTGCCAGATGCCCTGGTGCCGTGGAGCAGCAGGGGCGGGAGTTGTTTGCAAAGACGGCTAGTTTTGTAATAAAGAACTTCTGAGATACTTGTGTTCACTGCCATGCCAGGTGTGCCCGAAAAATTTACTGAACACTTTTAATTTGAGAAACTCCTTTTTCCAAGGAGGACTGCCGCCGGTCAAACGAACTCCGCTCACTCTCCCTCTCCGTCGCTCTCATCCTTTATCTACTTTTTCATTTTGAGTTTGATTAATTGTTCTTTGAGAAGTTTACAATCAACCCTGCAGTAGCAACGGCGGCGACGAGAACAAAATTCCAATCGATTTAAAAAGGAACCCTTTGAGCTGCGAGTCAACAAGAACAACAACACGGGGTGAGTCCGCGTCCGAAGGACGTTCGGAAAAAGTGTTGCCAAGAAATAGAAATGATAACCTCTTAAGACACAACATCTGCGGGCCACGGAGTTCCGTCTGCGCTTCTGACTGACATTGACGGTCTGACACTGTGATGCGATTACAATTACTCCTTTTAATTGTACTGCTCACTGCTGCGAGGGGGGGAGGAGAGAGAGAGTGCGAGTCGAGAAGAAATGCGTTTCAAGGGTGGCTTGAATTCTTGTAATTTTGTAAGAGAGCGATTAATAATATTCATAGTCGTGGATTGGACTGAGTGGGAGGGGTGAAGTGTTCGGCTTTTTTGACGCGGGCACGGACAGGACATCATATTTTAGGGAAAACTTTTCCCTCTTATCTTAATGAAGTTCAGACTCACTTAAATTGCATTCGAATGGGAGGGGTTTCGGATTGCCTATTTTGCTTTAAGGTTAATTTAAACGAATTGTTGGAAGGAGAAACTCTAATTGGCATCCACCGTCGGGAAGATCGAACTTTCATTGCAAGTAGTTCAAAAATGTTCGCTGCGGTTTTAACGCAATTACTACGGCGGGTACTCCCAGTTCGATTCAGAAAAAACCAATTAGTTCAAGAAATGAAGAAAAAATTAGATGGAGGGAAAAGCCGACGGTACTTTTTACTCAGAAATTTGGCGGCCGTAGCGTTGTGGGTCTGCACCTCGACTCCTACGCAATTAAACCTTGGCATCTATATTGGCATTCCAGTAAGTAAAAGGTTCCCAAACTTGGCCGTTCGGTAGTGTGTATGTTCCTTCTTCTCGTGAGAATACAATAGCTCGCACAACACTTGTGGCTGCAAGTCAAGTTAAATAACAAATCCCAAAGCTAATTGCGCACGACACGTACAGCGAATCATACAATTTTCTCCGAATGAGTTAGATTTGTTGCTGCTTTCTGTGCTGATACGTAAATACAATCATTGCAACCAGATGAGTTTTGTAGAGCATGACTTTGGTCTTTCGAGTCAGGAGTTTCGATTCCAGTTGTTTTTACAGACCGAAGTAGCATCGGTTGCCAAGGACGATTCTACGTCGGATCTACACTACGATGTCATTCGAGGAGTTTATATTTGTTCCGAGGTGGACAAACTCCTTTACTACCTCGAAATTGTAGCTGTCGATTGTGACGTTTTGGCCTTGGTGGTGTGCGGCGGATCGTTTTTTGCTCGACAGCATATATTTGGTTTTGTCCTCATAGACCTTTGGGCCAGCTCGTTTAGAATGTTCCTCAATTGCCGTGAACGTTTCTACTACGGCTCGTTGGAACCGCGCGATAATGTCGATGTCATCAGCGTATCCCAACAGCTGAATTGACTAGTAGAAGATAGTGCCATTCATGTTGACTTTTGCCCGCCGCACGATCGTCTCCAGTGCCAAATTGAAGAAATCGCACGACAGCGCATCCCCTTGCCGAAAACCGGTGCAGGTTTTGAACGGTTCAGAGGTTTTTGAACCGAACTGCATGGTGCATCGCGTATGTGTTAGCGTGGTGCGACACAACCGGATCAATTTGCCCGGGATCCCGAATTTGGCCATCGTTTCGAATAGCTCCTTGCAACGAATGCTGTCGTATGCGACTTTAAAATGGATGAAAAGATGGTGATTACCGATTTAAAACTCGCAGAATCTGCCTTAGTGTAAATATTTGGTCTATCGTCGATTTGCCGGGACGGGGGCCGCACATGCCGATTAGTTCGGTGCAAAGCAGCTTTAGAAGTTCACACTGTACGCTGGATAGTAGACCCGTCGTGTTCGAAATCGGAAACCTTAGATGTTACTCATGACAAGTGGTACACCGTTTGGTTCTATACTGTGGCACGTTCTTTTTGCAAGATAAGTGAACTTTCTGAGTCATATATAGGGCTACTCTGCGAATCTCCATACATGTATAAATGAAGACCTCCGCAAAATTGTTTACTGGGCGCAGCCAGTCTTAACTGGAGAGGTATAGATCTCACTTTCTTTTCTCAGCTGCATCTCGGAGAATTAGACATCGAATTCGTTACATCCGGTCCGTTTGAAGTCTAGGCATCGCTATTCTCAATTTCATGATGTGCACCGTCTTCAATGGGCTTCGCCGGCATTTACTCTCATAAAAACCAAAACGATCTTAAGAAAAAATTCTACTACTGTCAATCTTACTGAATTGTTTCAATCAGTTCGGCAAACTGGATTGCATGTCTAAATGGTAACCAACCGTGGTCCATAATGACACTGTTCGATACGTTACACGCGTTCACAATCTGGGATGCTACAATATTTCGTATTGTGCTGATCTAATTTTCGGCTGTTCTTGCGATCTAAACTACAAAAGTGCATCCACGAAGTTATTCAGACACAAAATGCAGACAAGCTTGACAATAAACATAGGTTTCACATCGAACTTCTGTTTTGATACTTACGTGCCCACTCTTGCATAACGACTGATCACCAGCTCTTAGTTTGTTACTAGCTGTTAGGGACGTTAATTATAAAATCCGGTCGTACGACCAAACAATGCTTTGCATTCGGATTGTACTACGCAGTTGACGGTGAGTGTAGTTTTATGGCCATCAGCACTGGACGTTCCTTCCGAATATGCACTGGTCTCAACTAAGACAGGGACCGGAGGAAGTACCCCAGCAACAGGAGGTTTTACAATGAAGCCCGCATCGTCTCTATACAAGAGTACTTAGTGACACTGTTCCAGAGGCAACTACATGACATTCGTAACCACCCAAACTTTTAAGTTTAGCTTAGAGTGCAAGCCGAGGGCCAGTAAGCTTGAATGTAGAACATGTGTACGTCCAACTAGTTTTAAGCATTTTTATCTAGTACGTAAGTTTGATATGAATTCAAAATAAAAATGTATTGAAATAAAATAAAAAAATGCAACCACCCAAACATGGCTATCAGGGACCTGAGAAATTCGATCCCCGGACAACAATTTGAATGCATTGAATCTGCTAAGTAAGCAGAGGATTCCAAGGACGTCAAGCAACGGGTTGTATCATTTATATCGAAGCAGTGATAGCAGTCACCATAAATGACTCGCCTTACCACCACTCCATCTCTAGAGGACCAACAAGAACACACGGAATTTAACAGCACAATGTTCAAGATCTCCATTGATAATAAGCAATTTTAAGTATTATAATCGACAACATTGTAAACCTTGTAAACATTGTACATCCGTTGGGCCCCTGTTGTTAAGCCAACCCCTATTTCGCCAGCTGAAGCTTTTAGCATGCAAAACCAATTGTATAGTTTTTGTTGAATTAACTGGACGATGTGAGACGGTTGCAGTGACGGTGATGTCCCAAATAAACAAACGGCCCTAAACTCTACCGAGAAGCCATATCATTTTCATCCATCCGCTGATGCTCACTCGATAAAATCCAAAACAGAATGAAAATACTACCTACTGTACAACCGAGGGAAAGAGTTTAAAAAATTGACATTCCATACGACCGTCAAATGGATCGTTCACATTTGTACGACCTAGTAAAAATTGATCTATACGACCAAGTCGTTCCAAATGTCGAAATACCGGGTGCTAAAATGTGAAGGTCTCTATTAGGTGGGCGCAGCACAGAAAATGGACTAAGCTCAACTGATTTCAGCTTTTACCAGGTTTAACCGAACAAAGTGGTCTTTCGTGATTAAAAACACTTCACTTATAATACCGTCGTTTCTATGTTCTACCAATTACCGACCAAGAAACGCTTGAATGTGCCTTTACTGGACTTTGGCTTTCGTAAGTTCATCCTGACGCAAATCTCATCACTTTTTTTTACTTCAACTGTGTAAGCCGTATAATTCAATACAAAAAGACCTAAATGGGATTTTCCACAACCCAACATCAAATCCTCAGTTTTCTAACCACTCAACTGAGGCAACACAAATTGAGGTACCGGGATTGTAGAAGACACTCGGACGCATGCAATTAAGCCGTAAACGCGATAAGGAAATGTTTGCTGTCTCATATCTACATCCGGTGTCCGCTTTTTTTAGGGTTACTAGGCTCCGTTATTGCAATAAAGTAGCAATAAACCGGATTTTTGAATTTCTTTCCCCAGAAATGCGTTTATTTTTCTTATCTCGTTGTTCTCCATGTGTTCTCAAATTTAAAGCGCTCAGTTTGAAAAGACACTCGTTGTGATCAGTTGCTACTTCTTCAAAACAGCACGATTTATTGAATTTACTTTGTTACAGTGTGTGTTTTAAAATTTAAAGAAAGAGTGGAAAAAACCAAGTAATCCGTGCGGGGAACTTGCATCTCAAACACAAGTTAGAAGTGACGACAGTTTCAGTATTTTCTCCTCTTCGACATAATTCATGCACTTATTTGCTGATCATCGCTCGAGTATTCTCATCCTCAAAACTATTGCCCACAGGTGAAGTATGTACGCGCATAAATTTTAATTTAATGCCAAATCATCATTTTATTCAAATTCATGAAATATTCAAACAAAAATGTCAGAAAGAACCCCATTTCGAGCTCGAAATTCCAAAGTCTTGTGTCTCTTGATATCCTTTCCTTGACATGTCCTTTCTCATTCATGTGTTCACACCTCCAGCCAGGTGATCAATCTTTGAAAACCTCACCGAATCTCAACCGAAAATGAACAAGCTTCATCGAAGACAAATGAGTGCCCCCAGTCCGTATCAATTACCGGCACTTAAGTGATAACAGCGTCAATTAATCACCAGAAAAGAAGCCGGTTCGCTAAAAGCCCGGAAGTCGATCGTTGACACGCACTCGCACTCCAACTCGCCCAATTTAGGCGAAACGCGCACGCGCTTCGCCCACTGCACCAACAGCCACTACTCGCCCTAGAAGCAGAAAAAAACCGGAGAACCAAACACCATCCCATTAAATTGGGATCATCCACTGATCCAAGTGACCGCTTGTACTGATGGCGGCAAATCGTTCACGCCGCGACAGTGAAATACCTATAGTCACAAATGGATTATAAATCATCTCGTTACCATAAAGGGACATGTGCTCACCGCACCAGAAATCCATCCACTGATAGGAGTCGCGTATTGAGTGAGTGGAACTGTCAGTGCATCCAGCCGTGGAGACCGTGTCCAGACCTCACCGAAGACCTTTTATTCCGATTCCACCGGTTGTAAACCCACCGCGGGCAGACCGCGTAGCCATTCAATTGGGCATTGTGCACGGAGGTCTCTAAGTAACAATTTTTGTAACCTGCGATTGGTTATGCTGATAAGATAACAGTGGTGACAAAAGGAATTCATCATCGCCACGCCACCGCGCCGGGAAGTAGCAAGATTAAAGTCAAAACAAGTGTGGGGCTATGCGGAACACTCTTCTGAAGATACTCGTACTCGCACTCGTATCATTCGCTCTCTCGTGACCACGGCTCACCTTGGCACATTTTATGAACCGGAAAGTGTAAATTTCAATTGACTATCCTACCTCTTCCAAGCGGTGTGCCCATGTACCCTACAGTGAACAGTGTACACGCCAGTGTGCGTTCGCGGGACCGCTCTGGTGCCCGTCCAAAAGGGGTCGCCGCGCAGTAGTGAACAGACGGACAGCATTGGCAAGCAAATCTGTTCGCTCGCTTTGAAACGCGCCGTACTGCAGCTTAGTGGGCCCAATGACTTGCGGAAAAATCGAAAAGCCGGAGCGGCAATATGAGATCATACACTCGTGCGCAATGCTATACACTGTGTATTGTTGAATGACTATCGATTTTTGTTTCCTTCATGTTGTTACTCTGTCAGCAATATGTTGCTTCTCCTTGATTCTCAAATATCGAATGGATTTGGGTGTAGGGGCGGCGCGAGAGCTGCAAGTCATCGTTCAGCTTTGTGCAAATATTCTGTTCGCACGTCGGCGATGGGGTGGAAATGGTGAAAATGTTGGGATTGAATTTCATTAAAGTACGTGTACCCCCGGGGTGAAGTTTTTCAAGAACCGACGAGAAGGATTTCATTTGAAGACCTTTAATTTTAAACTGAACCGTTTGTTTCTCGAATGCAATGTACAGTGATGCCAAATCTGTGATGGCGAATGCAATTTAAACACGTTCTGTGAACGTTGCTGTGCTAAGTGCAGTAGAGAAGGAACAACTTTCGAAGACAATAGCGAGCTTAGCGACAGTGACTTCAGCCAATGTGTGAACGTCGAAGTAATTAGATGATCGATCAGACTGGTTTAGCAGGGGACTATATGTGAAATATAATTTGATGAATAATTAATTTAACAACCACTGTGTTGTGCTTCGTGGAGGTGGATGAATGCTTTTGAAGTATGTTCAACTAACGTTGAATAATTCAAACGTCTTTAAAAAGCAACTGGTTTGACAGCTTCATTTTCAGTTTGTATTGTTAGACCGGATCCAGAATATCATCGGTGGCTGTAGCCTTCTCCATTCTAGTGTAAGGAGAGCAACGTATAATTGACAGCTTGTGAAAGTAACCATCCCATTATTTGATGATCTCATTCTGGGTCAGTTTTTAATACGAAGCGTTTTTTAAGCTTCCACGACATTTTAAAAGTGATCGTACTGCAAATTGATGGAAATTGAGGCAATTATACAATACAAGGCACCGTGGTTGGTTGTAAAAAGGGGGTATTTTTAGAAAATGTTGTTGTTTCCCCCTCTTACCCAATTTGACATGAAAATTCCTTCGGAAATGTTAAGCATCGTCTCGACTAGAATTGTCTGTTTCCGGGCTTACAGAAACAAAAAATAAGCAATTTTTTTAAATAACCCTCAGCTTAAGTTTCTTGGGTCAGCTTGATCTTGTATGGGATAAACCAAGATCCTTACGCGAAATACGACATAATGCGGTCTGAGCGATGCCTTGACTGCTTTGGATCGTTTCCTACTTACACCTAAATACACTTCGACCAACCCGCTATCTCACAAACAAAGCAACATCACACAACGGATATGTAGTCTAAAATTATTGCACTACACTATTGCATGTCTACTAGGGCGAGAAGTACGACAGAAAATTGGAGTTAACGCTCTTAAAGTCTGGTCACTGACTCCTAAGTTCGGTCAAAAATGTGCAGACCTTGAACGTTCGTTTACGTTATTAACAATATAATGTGGGTGGTGCTACAGCCCGTAGGACAAGGGTCTAGCTTCTTAGCAACCACTCCCGTTGTGCGTACTGTTGTTCTCTCACGAGTGGAAGGGCCCTACACTTTTATGCCTATTCCGAACGGCCAAGTTTGAGAACCTTATTCGGGAGATACTGTTTGAGCACTTCAGTGACTCGAAAGAGGTAGGGCCTTAAAAATTAGCGCATAGAGCAGGAATCGATTCTTCGACGTCGAGGTTGAGGTCGATGGACATACCCACAACGGAACGGGGCATCCCAGTGAAAAGTGTACACGCCGGTGCGCGTTCGTTGGACCGCTCCAAAGGGGGTCGCACTGAAGTAAACACACGGACAGCATTGGCACGCAAATTTGTTCGGTTTGAAAAGCGCCGTATTGCAGCTGTACTGCTCGTATAAGTCACCATGATGAAAAAATGTTGAGTTTATTGGTTGAATAAATTGGCAGTGACACTTTGATGATTAGTGAAAGAGTGCGCTCGAAAATTCAAAGTTCTCAAGTCCGCATTCGAAAACCCTATAGAAATTAGTCGTCACCTAATTAGAGACGTTATTCGGAAGCTTTGGGGCACTGATTTTCTTTCAACACTAAACTGTAATTTTGTTGATTGATTGTTGATTTGACAATAGTATGTCGAAGAAGCTCGATAGAACTCTGAAATCTCGAACACGAGCATGGCTAGCACGGTCCTGTTGGGACTGTCATCGGAATCCGCAAGACGTCTATCATTTATCAGCGGATTGATGCCAGCAGACTCACTTTCAGTGACTGTGCGCTAAAATAAATTCGACGGTATTTTTATTGTTGTAAGAGAATTACACTGACAACCACCTGTGGTCCACCAAAACGAATGGAACGTTACCACCCATTGCCCGTTTTAGCGAATAGATTAACCGGTTTTTTTTCTAAAAATGTACTTCATATGTGAGAAGATTGCAACGATTCAAGTAAGCACAGTAAGCCTAAAAAAAAAAACAAATAAAAAAAACTTGGGCAGTGGTCCTTATTGAGTTTGCTGCAATAATTAAGTGAACAAAAATATGAATACCACGGAAAAAAGTTTGAGTTCATATAAAAAATTAGATTAGTGTTATTTCAAAAATGAAAATTTGAATTGTGCCTTATTGAGCGCAGAGTCTTTTGCCACAGCTGAATCTCGTGTTATGGATAGTTTAGATCTAACTAATTACAACAACTAACTGACTGGTAATTTCTGCCATCACTTTCTATTTCTTGAGCTCCGGGAAAGCAGTAAGTCGCTTCGACAATACAATCCGAACAGTCAGTAAGGGATAGCTCTTCAAAACAATCATTGATCGATGATATTATTGGTCCCTAAGACACTTGGGTTTATCAAATGTTGCTTCTATCGAGTCACTCCTTTGGAGGAGTTGCAATTACTGAGTCAGTAATGATAGTATTTATAACCGTTGCTTTTATCGAGGTCTTGTTGAGGTAACATTGTAGAGGAGTGCATTTATGCCGTATATACGATGAAAGAATCCACATCAAATGCATAAAGGCCAAATCGTAATTGCGCATTTGGTCTGTCGGACGAGCTTATAAAACTAGTTTGAGCAAACGCGTTTTACGGAGCTTACGACAATGCATGTCAAAACGATCCACACTCTGTTTTCGAGTTCGAAATTCACGAGCGCATTTCACAATTTAAATGCTCTGTAATTTGATTTTTTTCTTTGAATGGATAAAATCCATACATAAAGTGAATTACTTACGCAAATAGTTATCAATTACACAAATAGCTACTCCAGCCGCAAAAATTGTAAAATAATGAGTGAATAAAACCAACTGCACCCGGATGAGTAGGGAGTAGCTCGACGATATTACGATCAGTGAAGTGTACTGCCATTCCACCAATTGATTTACCTGTATCATACTAAGAATGTGAAAGTCGGGTCATTCGAATGCGCAATTACGATATGGGTATAAGTGTTTGCAGGCAGAGCCAAGGCAGACATTTGGTTAGATATGCTCAACAACTTTCGCCATCAGATTTTCGCATTAAGGCCATGCACTCCAGAGAGAACAAAAGAAGGCACTGCGTGAGTGGTTTCTATGGAAGACACCTCGCATGTAGGCCGTAATTCAGTGATTTCGATACAAGATGGCTGTTACTTTGTTCCCTGCCGCATGTAGATCTATGAAATACTTCGCTTTGTTCTAACAAAACACTCCTTTTTCCAACTGAAAACAGCGAAGAAGCCTGTGCAGGGACTCGACTTATTCGAATGCAGGGCCGATCAGAGCCAAATGAGCCCTATGCAATCCCTACCCTTGGATCGTCTGCCTGATAACTAACTAACATGCAATCCCTAAGCATACATATCGTCCTCTTCATAAGTGTTTGCAGCTCAATTTAAGAAGGTAAATTTTCTTGCGTAAGCTTTAGTGACATTTTACTTCAGCTTGTTTCACTCAATGTCTTGGTGGGATTTTTGTTTTTTGAATTTTTTTTTCGAAGTAGATTCCAGCAGGTGAAATCATGTTTGTAATGTTTGTTATTTATAGGGTTTAAGGTCCATTCGTATGAGCGCCGATTCGCGAACGCGACCCTTTTTTAGTAAATATGAACAAAAAATGTATACTTCTGGGCAATGCAAGAAGATTGGAACTCAATTATCGAGTTTTTTCATCGACAAAAATCTTAACAAAAATCGGTTTATGTATCCTGTGACTTAAAAGCTTATCCCTGAAAATCAATCGTTCTCTTTGCGAACTGTCAAAATAAGTTCGCAATACACAAGGAACCAATCGCAATCCAGAACCATACCGACAATAAAAAACGCAAAGAAGTGTCCGTTTTCACATGTTGTTCGTGCGAATGAGGAAACTGAATGTGAATAAACTGTCAGAGTTTGCGAAGTTCGCAATTCGTGGCGACCTCATATAAATGGGCCTTAAGACATACTTCAGAAATGCTTTGTCCTTTGCGCCCATTGCATTTGCACTTCCCTCATATATGTTGGGCCCGGCCCTGTACGCTCGGAATGATGTGATGCACGGAATTTCTTTGCGATCGTACCAGCGACTAGAGCAAAATTACACGATATTATGTTGGATTGCAGCAATTTGAATTGATATTGCGTACACAGCTTGCATGACCGTTGGGGCACGAACAAAATTACCCGAAAAAGAAAATAGTTCCAACTAGCATTGGACCAAAAACGAAAACGTACGGGTGTATATGCGGAAAATTATTTGGATCTTGTCAAGCTTAAGTACAATTGAAGTTGCACCATGTTTCGTAAGAGTTGATGCATCCTGGAGTCTGTATACACTTTGTCTCCATTATACTACGGTCTCGATCTCTTGATGGAATGTTGCAACATTAGAATAAATAGATAGGTTGGTCCAACCAACCCCAAGTGGTAGTTAAACGGTAATACCCTCCGAGAGTTGCACACAATGTCCCGTCAAAAAAAGCACAGCTTGTAGAACTGCGTTAATAATTCCACTTCGTTGTGAAGAAAAAGCAGCCCCCTCATTTCCAGTTACTAAGCATCTACTAGGATCTGCCTGACTAAAGCCTATTTCAACGAACGACGTCAATCGGCAGTGATTTCATTCCTCAAAATACCTCTTGAAGCAAACTTCACTCGCCTCTGTGCCAAACATCGTTTGCATACTAAGTGTGCACTTGCATGCACAATGTTCCTTCGGTTTTGAAGCAAATCTCTCACTTGAGTTTTTCCAAGTTTTCCCCCGGTGTTTTTTTGTTTTGCTCAGAGATCACATTGAAATACCAAAGCCATAAAAATACTCAAGGTCTACAGCACACATGAACTGAAGTGCACTCTCGCTTTTGTTAATTGAAGTAAATTCAAATACACATTTTTACACAGCATTTACGGTTGACGATAGCACCGCTTATAGCCGTAGCTACACTGTTGGTGCACGGAGGGAGCCAAGAGCGCGTTCATAACGCTAAGACGCATTTGCCGCCGCCGCTTTAATTCATGCCCCGCACTACAATTGGATGACTTGCGAAAAATCACATCTTCATGGAAACGAAAATAAGGCTGGAGGAATGGCAGACAACACAAAAAGCGAACAAAAAAAAAAGAAGGAAAAACTTCAAGTTACCAGGCATGATGCATCATGGTCAGTGTCAGTCAGTCATGTAAGTCCACTGCAATCGAACTTGGACGGTGGAATTACCCCTGCAGCTATAGTAATTAGCAGTCAACCGGGCAGCTTTGACGGCGATTTATTGGAAATGCTAATTAAAGTCACCGCCATTAATGTATCATAATTGCCATTCTCGGTATGATGATGAGGATCAACATGAATGAGGAGACGCTGTCTGTACGCACGACAAAGGTCACCCGGGGGGTCAAGTGTTCCATCAAAAATTAATACGGCATGTCATTGTTTCGAATGAATGAATAAAGCACAAGATGTTGTGGCACCCAACTGAATCTGATGATACATCTGCGTTAAGAGAATAATGCCAGTGAGTTTGATTAGCTGCTGAATCCTAGAACACGTTAATATTGAGTGGTATGCTCGTGTTATCAGCTGAAGTATATTTTTGTTGAATTAGGCAAAGGACAGTGATGTACTTTTAGGGGCAGAGGTCCTTGCCGGATGGAGAAGTTCTAGGCTCGTCGGGGAACAAGTTTTGCAATCGATCGCGGGTCTTTTGTGACTTGATGGCATCTTGAGGAGAGGATTCAACCACGAACTGAACGGGGTGTGCAGCTACAAGAATGTGTTCAGAGGTCCATCGCCTATGGGCATGCAGAGAAACTAATTGGTTCCAGAATAGACCCCGATTATGCCCTTTTGGCGATGTGTGATCCAACTGGATGTAGCTAGCCAAAGAGATCCCCGTTGGTCATGCCAGTCCCAAGCCCATTCTCAAACTGTAGTGCCATGCAAAGACGAAGAAGCATGTCTTACGATGATGTTAGGCTTGCAAATCAGAGCCTACGATTGTAAGTTTCAACGAAAATGGAATATTTTCTGTATTTTTTGGAAATTCAATTATGGCCATTATTGCATCCATTTATTCTCCGATTCCAGCCATTTTCTGTGTTTTTTCCTTCTTTGTTTTTGATGTTTACTTAACGCCAGGGCCTCTTCAAGAAGCTTAAGTCGAGCTTGACGTGATCAATGGGCGTCTTAAGCCTTAGGCACCCACTTAAGACTTCACACTGAATTATTAGAACTTAACACTTCCGCTCGAAATGTTTTCAATTGATTGAGCAGCACAACACGTATAATTCAAACTCTCCCTGCGGCTGCTATTAGTACCGCCTTGCGTGACTGTCGATGAACCCATCCGCCTTGAGTTGGAAAGTTTCACCTTCATCGACACTGATTGCTCAACCTGTGACACGCAACATTCGCTCATAATTTCAAAATTCCCACGAAGCATCGCAGCCTTTTTGCGCTTCTGAGACGCCTTGACCAGGATCTGGGGCAAAAGGAGACGATGCCGCACAGTCCCACCGTTCAGAATACTTTCCCTGCGTTACTTTTACTTGCACTTGTCTACCATAATTGTTGCGGTTTAGAAATAATCCAAGCCGAACAACATTGTATCCCTCTTAGCCAGGCTCACCGGCTAAGAGTGATCTTTCAATTAAGGTCATCTGCAACTCTGTTTGCGAATGTGGTTTGCTCGAGGAGATTGCTGGATGTCAGGCACTCATAAAGTAACCACGAAAATCATACATCATTCAAGCGAAACAAGAAAATTAGTACACTTTGACGTCGACTGTGTTAAAGGATGCCTCCCAGAGTGCACTTCTTGGAGGATAACCACATGGGAGGGCAAAGATCATGACTGCTTAAGTTGGTGGTGCTGTGGTGCTATGTGTTGCTAAGGCTTTTACTTTCTCACGTTTAAATAAAGACTTTTCCTTTTTGATGACGCAAGGCATACGAGTGCTTAAGAGTATATTCAGTCAGCCGCAAGGCACTGATATCGGTGATTTTTCAAAGCAGTGCGTGCGAATGTTAGAAAGTGAGTAAAGTAAGATTTATGAATTGGCAATTTATTTCGCTTATTTGGATCATTTTACTTTCAATTTTAACAACAAATAAACGATTCCGGCAAGTCTCGAATAGGTTACACCTCTTGTGTTGACGGTTAACCAACTTCAAAAATCTCCGCAGTGGCTGCACCCAAACACACGCATGTATTCACTTCGAAGCTATACACAAAGCTCGTTGATGGGATATAATAAGGGATGATTTGTGTTCACTGACAAATGTAAAGGGTTACCAGTTATTATGCTTTAGCAGCTGTCAAAGTTACGAATGACATTCAGGTGTGCTTGCGGAGAGAGTAGACATTTTAAAGAAATATTAAAATTCTGACAGAGTTGTAAATACTTCCGTACCGACCACGTATTCCAACGATTTCAGCGTGCGAACAGTTCGTCGCCCTGTGCCGTGAGTATAGTCACTTAATTCGATTCGCCAACCAGAGAAAGTCTGGTGCGATGAAGATAATAGCTGCCGTCGAATATCGAATGGAACTAGGACTCGGCGATTCGACACCGATCAGTTCAATCGGACGTCGGTAGAAAACTAACCCGGCTTTTTCTGGGATTGAACGATCATAAACAACGCCGAATTCTTCAATTGGGTGCTGAGAATGTTGACTGGAGATCAGGATTTTACCCAAACTATGATCTTCTCGGACAAGGTCCATTTGTGGTTCCGAGAGTATGTCAACAGTAAACTGTCGCGATTGGAAGGAATACGATTCACACGTGTCCGACCAACCATCAGTGCTATCACAGGGATCGACCCGTGCGAGGCATCGTCGGACACAATTTTTTTTTTGCATCATTACGATCAATAGTTTCGGATGTAGAGTGATAATATCAGCTCTAGGAGTACACCGATATACCCGAGATTTTTTTCTTGAAGGGAAGATTGTCACCAGATTTGTCCTCCTCCTAAATTTTTGTGTCAACGCTGTCATATTCGTCAGGATTGGATTTCGATTTGTTCAGGACGTTCACGTAAGACTGATGAGTGGCGGTATATTTTTTACCCAGGTTACCTCGGTGATTAAGATAAGTTCGGTTGTGGTGATGCATGAGTCAGTGGCAGCATTAATTTAATAGGTTGCACATACCACGTGACCGCCGCGCCACAGCCTAGTGGGTTGGTGCGTCGAATTTTACGCCGTGAGTGCCAGGTTCAATGATCGAATATACCGACCTCCACAACCCTCAAGAACATGTCCAAATTTATTTACACACACACAGAAGCTTAAGCTTAAGGGGGCATGGGCTTACACAGGGCAAACACACTGACTGCACCCAATCTGGTTGGTCCCAGCGCAATCCCTGCTGTCTCCTGATTAATTGCTAGCAGCCTGCCAGCACTCAGTCAAATTTATCGTCAGATAATGAGAGTCTGAAATACCCCTAGTAAGTCCCTGCACCATAGAGGTTTAAAACATTGCCTCGCCAGAGCATTTCCTAAACCAACTCTCATTCCATCATTGATATAGAGTGTGTTGAATAAGTGTCCAATTAGCGAACTTTGAAGAGGACGAAAACAACCTTCCAATGACTGCTGTGAAACGCGTCGTGACGAAACGGAAACAGAAAACGTTCAGTACCTCGTTCCTTCACGAGCAATTAAAGTGGCGCATTGGAACGTCATTTCTAGTCTGAATACTGGTTTCAACAACGTCGTTACTGCACTCGTTACTTTCATTTTAATTGGTATTTACGTTACTTTCACTAGTTTGAGAATCATACCTAGTCATGTGATACTGCCCTTTGTTTTGCTTTGAAACTGGACAGAAAATAAACTGTTGAATGGGAACCCTGTTATAGGTGCATCAATGTAAACTGTGTACAAAGTCGTGAAAGCAACGACATTTGTTTGGGAGGAATGATTCGCTGCAAACCACACTTATGCTATTCGTTAGTCTGAAACCAGCACTCGCTAGCCAGTAACGGATACTCGTTCAGCTGCACATTTTAGCCCAGTAACGAATTCTAGTTAGTTGTCCAGTTGGACAGACTTCCAAATCCATCTCGGTGCTTACACAGTGGACCTGAAAAAAATATGGGGCTACACTGCAAGAGTGACCTGGCCCTAGCTTCGTGTGGCGCGTGCTTTTATCCGATGCACCTTTACTGATCTAAGTGCGTTCTCTATAACATACACAATGCGAATCGTTAAGATCAGACTGAGGCTGAGGCCCAGGTTCACCCCTGACACTACTCTGTAATTTTTTTACAGGATTAAGTCCCTAGTCTAAACTTACAAGTTTACTGCGCCAATCGAGCCGAGCCGAGAACATTTGAGACCCGAATAACACCGCGCATGTTGAACTGAGACAGCAAAATATTATCCCTGGAATCATGGCCGAGCCTGATAAATTTTATATTCCAAACATTTGCTTTTGTCGGAGAATTTTTAGATTTTTTGATTGGAAGACTTAGACTAAACAAAAACTGGTCCATTTTACTCAAGGCTGCAATCTGTATATTCTGCAATGCCATGGTCTTCCAAAAGGGCCTACTTTTGGTTCTCAACTCATAAGCCTTATATATCTGGCACATGATCTGAACAAAGGCTGGACAGTGGCAGAAAAAGAGCTCTACCGTGCTTCCCCACAGGCGTGGCAGAAGGTTCCATCGTGGGGGAGTTATTGCCCGTTTGTACGTCTAAACTTAAAAAAAAAAATATAACACCGCGCATTTCTTACAGACATTAGGAAGCATACGTTTGATCTGTCTATGCCTGGAAAGACATGCCACATCTGATTGTACTGTCGAGAAGTTTAAGTATCGACAGAGGCCATTACAAAGGACACCAGTATTCAGAGGAAATGCTCGGTCCTGGCAGTAATTCCTCTGACATTGTTATGCCCAGTTTCACAGTGAAGGCTTGAACTTAAGTTCAGCTGAAACGTGAACAGATTTCATGTTTTAGTCTGAACTCGTCCGGTTTCAGCAGCTCTTTTCAATCTGTCCGTGCATTGGCAAATATTGTTAGGAGCTTTCGATATATTTGCTGTCCTCGATAATTTTAAAATGCTTTTGGTACATTCATTTTTAATTTTGTTAACTCATCTTTCAACTAAGGAACGGAAAAGCTGCTTTATAAGAATGTGTAGGCAATGAATTCTAAAGAAAGACGGGATTTCCTTACCGAACATCAGACGTCAGAGGGAAAAAAGTAAGAAAGAGAGGAAATGAGAGCGTATCAAAATGGCTGCGGTGCGGAATTGGGAATCAACCGACAATGTACAGATAATTTAAACTGCAATTTAACCCAACCCAATCGCGGAACCGAACCAGAAGTAGTGTTTAAGCATGCGCTGTGAAACTGGGGATTAGAGTCTTATTTTTTCCTTATTTAAACTTATCTGGCTACCCTGTAATACATGTCTTTCTAGGAAATTCATATGTTCATCAAGCGCATTATTTAATCTATTTTTTAGGAGAAACATTCGCTTAGTTTGTTACTTAAATTCAACACCCATCGACGCAAGAACTTGAGAATGGTACAGATCAAGGAGAAATTTAAAACTAGCATCCTTTGTGTACATTTCTGACAATCGCAAAAACAGCGAATAGAATACTGCAACTTTGTATGAACCTATAAACTGGGCCAAGTGCTTAGATAGATGCGTGTGTGCAGATCCAAACCAGAAGATCGAATTGCCATTCATCACGCCTTAAAAAATCAAAGTAAGCAAAGTTCGAGGTGGACATGGGTCCTGCTTCTACAGCAACCATTCGTATTGTACGCGGTCTTGTTGTTTTTCATGAGTAAGGAGCTTAAACAGTGAATGATGAAGTTTAAGAAAAACTTCCACTGACTCGCGAGAGAAATAGCTATTCACTAAGCGTGGTCAATTGAACCCAAACATATGTCTTAAGAGTCAACCAACTGCGCATCGGTAGCTGAGCTGAATCCTTTTAAAAAAAGTGGAAGACATGTCGTAGGAGTTCTCACATAACCTTTAGTGAAAGTCGAAAATTCAACTGAATTGTATTTTTAATGTTCACCGAGTGGGCAGACTTCATTTTCAAGCAATCGCCGTGCACACAATACAAGTGCGACTTTCAACTCTCCGGCCGAGAACAGGTATTGCCATTAGGAACAATGTCAGGTGTCTGCCAACCGCCACTGTCACTTTCCTGAGTGTAATCCAATGAACAGTTGACCACTGGTCACCGAAGGAGTTAACAGTTTGCCAGTGACATAATAATCGCCAATTTGATTGATTACCCCGGGCTGTATTCACTTTCTCTACCAATTGCCTAATTTCTAATTAATTACACCGTTGAAATTGATCGGACGCGAACTGTCCACTTAGCACTGTTAGTAGCAATTGCGATAACAGTATCTTCATCGAAGCCATGGGTACTCAGCCATAATATCAACCGCAGGTCCTATGCGCGAACAAAGAGCACACGAGCTACTGGGTTCAGGTGTGCGCACTGCGCCGGCCTACTTCTGGTCCGGTGGCAACTGTTTGTGTCCCTCCCTCGGGTAATCATAACAGAAAACTCGAATCCACTTCAAGTTGGAGGTTAAAAATAAAAGTGATGTTATCTGTTTATGTCGCATGTATCTGTTCACGGTTGAGGTGCGCAAAAGAAAGGTGTGGTGTCACTGTCAGAACGAGGAGGGACGAGACTGGGGCTCGGCTGACAGCTATAGACGGACGGGGGATTAATATTGTATTCAGCCGAGTATTCGATAAGAGGGCTCCGCTCATCTGCGTGGGGTAGATTCAATTCATTCACTACGGAAAAGCGTCCGCTCCGGTCGTGGCATTATATGCAAATGTTTCAAGAGTCATCCAGACAATCCAAATCGCAGTGGTGCTCAGTACCTCATGAATTTGAAATGAAATCCCTTATCTCAAGCTGAAGGGTACACATAATCGCAAATCTCGAAGGAATATGAATTCCGACGAGTAGTCTTCAGTGAGCACACTTCCCACAATGTGCAAGAACCTGCACTGGCACGTGGGAATGGCGATGCACTTTCTTTTCCGACTGGGATTTGCCCTTCATATCATGCGAACGTGTCTAAGGTGGAATGTGATGCCAAATGCCTGAGAAATTTGTCACGTAGATACGCCCGGATTGGGGATCATAAACAGGATGTGAATGAGAAATGCTTTCAGTCATGAGTTGCTTTAAGAAGAGCATCGAGTAAACATGGGGAATGTGGTTATTTTTTCTACAAGCTAGCCGACTTTAGCTGTCTTTTGAGCGAGGGTTCTAATAGTAAAATGCTTTTCTGAGAACTGATTAAATACATACACTGAGTCTTCGACAGCTTTTATCTTTAAAGAAGGATGAATGCAAGCTCATAAGAATGCTCCCAACAGCACGGAGTTCCTTTTCAAAGGATTTGTTCAATTAAAAAAAAAACTAATCTGCCAATCGCGATTGGCAAACACGGGGTGAGTGTTCCTCTTTTCAAACAGGGCGACACTAGAGATTGTGCCAACTACAGGGGCGCATCAATTTTAAGTATCCCTAGTAAGGTCTACACTAAGGTGTTAGAGGCGCACACTAGTGCTGTGGTCGAATCCAGAATAAGGGGCGAACAGTGCGGTTTTCGTCCGGGCAGAAGCACAACCGACCAGCTTTTCACTCTAAAAATGGTACTCGAAAAGGCTTGAGAGCATGGCAAACTTACGTCTGTTTTGTAGATTTGGAGAAGCCATACGACCGTGTCTGGAGTTTGAGGGTGCTCTTTTGAGAGCCATTCGTTCGCAATGCAAAAACTGCAAAAGCTCTGTCCGGGTTAAGGGTGCAAAGTCAACACATTTCACTGTGGGCTTTGGACTTCAACAAGGGTGCGTCTTTTTACCGCTCCTTTTCATTTGTGTATGGATTACATATCCATCAGAAAGGGGTCCCTTTGGAGAAAACAAGACGAGATCGTTGCACTAAGTCCAAGAATCCGCTTGGTTGCACCCTGTGGAGTTAGAGTCTATAACGGAGGATCGAGTGGCCTGGAGATCTCCAGTGCGCGCTTTACCCGCGAGACCTCTTTAGTTTATCAAGCAGGTCAGTAAAGATGAAGATGATGATGATGACTCTATTCTGTATTATTATCATATTTAGGTCAAGTACTTGTGTTTCTTATGGCATAGAGGCAAATGCAAAAAAGTAGCTTGCTTATGCGTAGGTAGGGATATCGGTAGCTTAGGCTCACTTAGGCCAACGAGTTGGATCCATTGAGGCCGCGCATTTTTGTAAACTACTACCATGAATCCTTTCATCCACTACAACCATCTCACAACGTTTTTGAAAACCAAGTTTCCCAGCTCATCACCGCACAAGACCACCATCACTACAATGTAGATTTTGCATAAGTACTACTTCCTCCTCGCAGAGCAGATGTAGGATAGATTTCTTCCTCGTCCATACAGCTCCTGCAAAAGTCGTTTTGTGACATGTTCAGTGGTGATACATACGTGCCTATGGCACAGTCTCTGGTGAGGACAAAATAAATGTTCGCACCTCATTACGACAAAACTAATCAGTGACTTCCTGACAAGCTTTGAAGTCGGAGAAGATAGAGATCGATTCGTTGGTTACGTAACTTCAGCTTTGAAGACACTGCGGTCCTCTCTCAGTGCGATTCAAATTGAATTTTGATTTTCGAATTGGTCACAGAAGACCCGTACTCGTTTTTGAGCCGTCGGTATACGACGTCTAAGATGTGCCTCAAGTGGCTTGAGTGTGATTCCACCGCCTGGTAGACCCAGGACGACGGCACATTGAGCCCAAGAAATCTCCTAGTTATTCTTGGGCAAAGCACCCGATGAGTTAGAGTCGGTGACATAGTGCTGGAGGATACAGCTAGTTGGGTGACTACCCTTGGATATAAGAGTCCTCGGTTCGAATCAAAAGATGACGATGGTGACTACCACCGCCATTTCTGTGTTAAGTAGGGAATAATGTTTTCATAAGCAGTTCAGCTGAACTTCATTTGGCTGGTTTTTAGCACGTTTCCATTAAAACAGGCAAAGATCCACCTCACCCATATTATTAATAACGTACACACATGGAAGTTTCAATATTTTCTTCCAAGATTATCCGTCACCCTCGAATTGTATCAGATTCGACGCTTGGACTTTGCATACCGACAAGAGCACAACGCTCTAAATTGAGGCGACAGAATAGGGAAAAATGGTGTAGGCCCGATTCTTGGTTGTACGATGATTTTATGTGACTCGAATAAAATTTAATTTCTACAACTGCTCGCACTAGATTGAACAAACTCAAAAGGAATAATAAACACAAAACAAAACGAACAGTATGTCAACTAGGATTAAGCTGTAAGTTGTCCGAAGTCCTATGTGTGTGCACAGACATAATCATCGCATCTGTAAGCAAAAAGTGCAGTGCAATAAACACAAAACAAAACGAACAGTATGTCAACTAGGATTAAGCTGTAAGTTGTCCGAAGTCCTATGTGTGTGCACAGACATAATCATCGCATCTGTAAGCAAAAAGTGCAGTTTCAGGTAAAAAATGCAGCCGCACAAGTAGCCGTCGAGTCGGTTTCAGTCGTTATAACTAATATTTTACGTCGAAATTGAAACAATATGGCGCTTTAAGCGGTAAGGCGTTTCCAGTGATGTTGAAACGATATTATGAAGGATTTCAGTCGGATTATAATGGATCTTAGTCGAAACCTAAGAATCTGGTCGTTATAAACGATACCGATGGAAACGGTTTTGACTGCATATACCTAATATAAGTAAGTTTTTAAACTAGTATGGGCTCCCCCAAAGTCGAGGAGTTTTCACGGCACAACAACGGGTATTTTGTATGAATACTTGACTAAAGATGCCACAATACAGCAAATAGAACAATCGAGTCAAACGTTTGACAGGCTTCTAAATATATAACCTGGACGCACTCACTTTCCATACCCCTCATATCGTCATCCCCAGCGGTTATTTGCTCACAAATATAGCTCTCAAGACAAACTTCACCCGGATCGGAGCTTTTCAAATAGAAGGCCGGTTAATGTCACCTGGCACTGAACTTTATTTTACTACCAACAAATGTCAGAAATAATTGCACTCATTGTATCAGTCTTAAGCTAAGCACCAACCATTTACCTCATCATCAATATTTACACATATTTAAAAGGCTGTTAACATTATAACCACCGAATCCGAGACAAGCGTGCAAAAGACTGCGTAACCCATCGGCACATCAATCACCTATCGACACAGTTGCAACAAAACTTGTCCCATCTATCACAGCCAATAGGCACTCCATTCAAATCATTTCGCATCTAAGCCCGAGCAGCGAAACCGATTCTCACACCGCCACGCCGCGGTGAGAATCCTGCCCGCAATCAATACGACAACGAACAAATCACATCAAATCAATCACAAACAACCGGTACGGCACTTTGAAATGCCGAAAATTCCTTGCCAGTCGATTGTGCCCTTGAGATTTCCCAAGAATCGAACATCATACAACTCTTCACGTCGACCCAGTAAAGCACAAAACCACACTGATTGACAGGACATAAACATCGTATTGTCCCTCTGAAGAGGCCTAATTAATAACAAACGAATGGAGTGCATGCACACACTTCTGAGCCCCACACCAGGCGGCCGATTATAAATAGCCTCCTCATTACTGACGCACTTATGGTGCTAAAGTGTGCCAAAGAGTCACCGATGGCATGCATCAACGTCAGTGCAATTATGGTCGCAACGTGAGCACCACTGAACACAGCAACAACCTTGACTTTGATGGAATGTGTCCTTGTACCGGAGACAATAAAGTACCAATAAATACGCTCATCATTCGATTCGAGTGTGCATCCCGTCCAGTCGATGATAATCCTTCTGTCTTGGCCCATTATCTGCTGTTAAGGTCACACTCAACGCTCAGTGCTCAGTGCTTCGGGTATTGCCAGTCGCACAGGTCCCACTGGGACACTGTTGAAGATACGAATTTTTGAATAATGCCTTCTGGGCGATTGCCTCCGGTGACGGATGAGCCATGTCATCTAAAGTTAATGTTTTGACATTCATCATGTTACTGTGTCGTCTCTCTTTTCTGTTTTTGTGCGGTCTCCGCATTTATTCCCGTCTCATTGATAAGGTCGGGGAAAAACAGGGGCCAGGAGTTCGACAGGTATCTGTGGGCTTCGGTGGTTGTGATGAATTGCCATCAATTTGTTTCGTATCTATTTGAAATTTACAAGCTTCGTGTGAATTGTGTTGCTGGTATGATCGTCGCATGGGATCTGATGAATTGACGTACAAGCAGACAGAATGTAGTACCATGCACACGGAAGTCAATAATTTGTTGCATTTTATGGAGTTCATTGCTAGGGAATGCATTTGTTTCGAATGGTGTAACTTTCATGAGAGTGTGTGGTTGTGTTTGGGGACGTTTTCATTGGGTTGGCTGGAAGGGGAGCTTTCGAGTTTGCTGATGAAGGTCAGGAGCTTTTTTCCTTGATCAGAAGAGAAGAGAAGCGGTGGACAGGTGTGCACCACAAATCACTGTGAACGAGTTCAGCTCGAGGGACTGGCAGTAACAATAGCCCGTGCATAGCGTGTCGTGTTAGGAGCTACGCCATCGATTCAAGAAATGCGCTCTAGACTTGAGGTAGATAAGGAAAAAGAAAAGCACATGCTGTCAGGCAAGAATCGATCCATAGCCCACCACCAAGGTCAAAACGTCACAATCGACTGCTAAAATGTGGAGCTCCTTAAGGAGGTCCACAACTTACATCATAGTGGAGTTCCGAATCGCTGGATCCACCTTGGTTCATTTAAAGGACTTGAATTTAAACTCCTTACTAGAAGGATCAAAATTATGGGCCGAAAAACAATAATTTTACGTGTCAGACGGACGGTTAGAGCTGATTCTTAGTAGCGTCGAATGAAGAAATCTGCGTCGGATATACGGCCATGTCTGTGAGAAAGTGGAATGGAGGAAAGGATATGACCGTGAATTGTACGAGCTGTGCCAAGATGTTGATGCCCTGCCGAAGCAAAGACCCTTTGGCAACTTTGGCGCATCTACTTTGAGCTAGAAACCACAAGTAGTCTTCGTACCCCAAGTCCTGTTTCGAGAGTAAGGAGAGAAGGCCCAAGTTATAGCCGACCGACGTAGGTCAACTCGGCATTGGTGACTGAAGGTAGCGTCAGGAATAGACTGCGGTTTAAGCTCATGCTCACCATGATTCCAGTAGCTGAGAAGCAAGAATATAATTTCCCGAATCGTCAACCCTGTGGACACGTCTACAATGAAAGTCGCTGTTTCTAGACTCAATAAATGGCACATCAAAAAACATCGAATTAAAATGATCACGCTGCCCTCCAACACTCGTTCTTATTCCGCTGAGCTTAATAAATCGTATTGTACGGGTCACTCAAGTCCGTCCTCAAATAGTAAAACATAAAATAAATTACTTACCGACACCAGCAACATGAATCTTCTTCATCCACGGATAGATTATCCTTTCACCATCTGTTGTTTCACAGTTGAGATCATCATCGGAATCGGTCTCGCCGATATCGTCGTCATTACCATGTGACCCCATCTCATCAGGTGATCTGTCCAACATCAAGCGATCCTCCTCCAGCATGTCGTCCTGCAACAACGCACACACATTCAATCAACAATCTCAATTAATTCAACAACAACGTCTTATTCTAGTGCATCCTTAGTACATGCCACAAATTCGATAGAACATGCAATAATGCTTCCGCATTTTTGTATCTCTCTCGCTTAGGACTTCTTGTGCAAGCACACATTCTGCCCTCAGTGTGCATAAATTACGCACGGCACTTATGACTGAGATAGATGGCACAACATTGAATGTATTATTTATCTAGATATGATCGCATGCACTTGCATGACAGTGGTTGCCCATGCAACGCTGTCAGTTTACTTTAGTATAAAACAATTAATATTTTTTTTTCTCCTTTTTTTTGTGCACTCACATGTTCCGAGCTCGTGTCATCACATCGCAGTCGCATTCCCAATTCTTGAAGCTGTTGACCAGCTGGAACCGCTTCTTCGATGCGTTTCTCCAGTTTCAGGCCTGTGGGTGGACGAAATTGGGGTCGATTAAAAGATATGTTAACATTTTCAATTAAAATTGAATATATTCACTTTTGCGTAGGCATGCATCTGCAAGCAAAGATAATTTGTTTTGGTTAAGAATGTGTCAACATGAATCGTTTTGTTAAGAGATTTTTTTTAGTTTGGTTTGGTTTGGTTTGGTTTGCTAATTTGCTAATGGTTCTTAGATTGATAAGGATTCGCAAGTGGCCATTGTGTGAGGGAGTCAACTGGATTCCATGGTTAATTGGGGAAATGCCTACTACATCTCCTTTGCGACGGCAAAGACTTTCAGAAATTTCAAAAATTAGCTCTTTAGCTCTGCATAGGGGGGGAATATGATTATGCTCGTAATTGAATGTATCCAGTTACAGAGCGCGAAGTTAAAATTAAGAGATGTGCTCTATTATTGGCTAAGCGCATGTCGTTTATACTGGAGCGTCAGATTAATGAGCATTCTCGCGAATGGGTATGAATAGGCGCCATGTTGTTTTTATTAATAAGTGACAATGACGGTGGCTTGTGAGTGCTGAATCAAGCGTGCATTTAGCGAGTAGCTGGGCAAATTTTGTAGCGTTGCACAAATTTATGAAATCTAAGCAATTCACATGAAGTCGCCGGTACTTAGGTTTATGCCATTCAAGTCGGTATTCGAAATGAAATGCCATTATTATAGTCACTCGAGAACGTATGGGCTTGTGTAGAGGCGGTGAATTGTATTTAATGGCGCTTCAAAGTCAATAAGTCAAAAATTGTGAAAAAATGCAATTATTTCTTCAAGAGCACATGAAAAGCGGTTTTGTAATTTTTGGGAATGTTAATCGATTTTCCATTGTTTTTTTTTAGCAACTAATAGGACTATCTGGCATGTGCTTTCTTATTTCCTTAATTCCAAAATTTGTTGCGCTCTTACATTTTTTTGAGTATTTTCTTGCATTTTAAGGTTTTTTTGACCATTTAATTTAATCCTTTATTTTTTTATAATTAAGCTTATAAGATGTTTGAGAATGTAATTCGATTTTTGTAGAAACTAATAGCCTATCTGACACGTTGTATGCAGTTTCCTCAAAAGATTGTTAAAAACGCTCTTATATTTTTTTCAAGCATTTAAATGATTCGAAGGTATTTTCTCCCTTTTTTACGATATTTGATTTTTACTGGTTATATTCAAAGAAGTGTTATAGTCTATGGGAGACGTAAAACGAAACGACACATATTTATTGCGGAGAAGTTGCAAATGAGGACTATCGGCCCCAACGGGCATCGCAATGGGTCCGTCAGAATCTAAGTTAGATGCGGGTTACATCCGTCTACCTGCCTACCTAAACTAACGTATAGAAGCCTCGTTTAAGAAATGTGCTTGGATACACAACATAAAATTACTGACATTCCATTTAATATGTTATTGAACTATGAACACTGTATTAGATGATAAATTAATTTAAAATAGTTCTCTAGCCTGATGAATGAAGCTCCCAAAAATGGTTTCAAGTTAGTAATTTATTTATTAATAATTCTTAACAAAAAGAGTGTTTTTTATGTAAAATGAATATAAGAGCTGTGGTGGCCCGTGGCGTTGTGGGTATGTGCGCCGATTCCTGCTCTGTGCGACGAAAATAATTTTCACGGCCCCACATCTTTCGACTCACTGACAATGCTCAAAGAGTATTTCCTGTCTAGAAAAAGCTTCTCAAATTTGGCCGTTCGGAGTCGGCATAAAACTGTAGGCCCATTCCACTCGTGAGAGAACAATAGCACGCACAACACGAGTGGTTGCTGAGAAGCTAGGGCCTGGCCCTCTACGGGCTTTAGCGCCACCCATATTATATTATTATATTGTAAGAGCTATGGTTAAGCCGTCAGCCTGGTTAGCAGAATTTTGAATTTGTATTGTAGATCTTTACGCGCAAACTCAAGTTGCAGTTCAAATATGTTCAGTCATTAACTTTTTTTGTTAATATATTCATAAATTGATTTTAAGAAACTGATAAGAATTTTCCAGTCACATTCGTTTAAAACTTGTAAGGTTTCGAGCTTGTCTGTCTGTTTTCCAAAGCATGTTATCCTTTGTGGTCTGAATATGAAAGGAGTCTTCCTTCGATTTCAGATTACAAAGTGTACAGAATTGGTTTAAAAAAAGAACTTCACATCTTGCTTTGAATATCAAGATATTCCGTCATAACTAAACGAGTCATGAAAATAGTTTCTTTGGTTCAGATCATAATTTAGTTGACTGTATAGTATCCTGCTTTCTGACTCTCGAGTTTTTATTTTTAACGTATTTCGGGTATTGTTTTCGTTGGTTTGTATAATGCGGTATAGTTCATTTTTCAAGACACGTAGATTTAATGAAGTTCCTTTGGAATGCTTCAATATATTCATACTCATCAGCCCGCCACACTTGCCAGGCGTAACAGATGGTGGATTTAACGACTGAGTTAAATATTTTGGTTTTATAAATATAATTAATTTGTGAATTAATCTCAATGCAATTCCATATTCTTTTATATTGATGAATTTTTTGGTGAAAGTTGTACAAAAAAAGAGATTTTACATCAATTTGTTGCCTAAAACGTTAATCTCTTTGGTATGTTACTAATTTTGTGAGCATTTTCTTGTGTAGAACGGACGTGAAAAGGAATGCTATGATCTTGAATATCAACAACGCATATAGTACACTTTCCCGGGGTAACCATTTTTAATGAACGCCGGATGCTCACTTGTCCGACGATTCTTATGAATACCTTAAAAACAAACACAGTGACTCATTCGCCAGAGCGAGAACACTAACATCAACGAACTCTGATGCAGCAAATTGACCAGTGGGCGCAGCTGAGTATTATTATTTATTTACATAAAGCTGTAAAATAATTCAAAATTACAATACAGCTGATACAGCCAGAGCATCAAAGGCCTTCGGCTTAGAGTATGAAGTTATCAGGTCTAGTTACTTCGGCTTGTGAATTGCAATTCAATGACAGCAGAGACGTCACTTCTAGACTTTGATTTATAAAAGTTTGCACTTGTGTTTGGGCCTATTCGGAAACACAAACCTTGCAAAGCAAACGTTTTGCAAAGCAAGAGCAACAAAGCAGTTCAAACGTCAAAAGCTTACAATTGCAAAGTATACTTCCGACGATTACGAACAGGTTACTTGCTTTTTTTTTTCTCTGAAAGATAACAAAGCAACACGATTTTCAAAAATGTTCCATTGAACTCAATTTCTTGGTTATGGAACAGATGTTTTGTGTAAGCACAGGAAGTAAGGAAGTAGAGGTAGGGCCTGAGAATAGCTTCTACACAACCGTTCGTGTTGAATATGCTACAGTTCTATCACGAGTGGAAAGGACCTACAATTTTGTACCGACTTGGAATAGCATTGTCAGTGAACCGAAAATGGTGGGACCATGTAAATTATTTATGTCGTACATCGACACCGCCACAGCTTAAAGCAAAGCACATTCAAAAACGCCTGATAGGCCATCATTTGCCACATAAGAAAATCAATTAAAGATGATTGCTTAAGAAGTCGTTTCCTATTGTCTTGATCTAGCAAACAAGCAACTTAATTACACTCTGGAGCCAAACAAATTGTTCGCTGAATGGATGTGGGTCATTAAAATGGACCAAGCTGTGTAGTGGAATGCTCAATAAGTAAAAAAAGTCCGAAAAACTAAAATTCATACACGTTGGGAAGACATTCAGAACACAACTGAAAATTAAATAATTTGAAAAAGTACGACGGAATAGGTTACTTTCTTTCTATTTCACTAGAGAAATTATGAGCAAGTTAAGTACATAGTTATCCAATTTCCTTATGTCTCGTGGTTGTCAAGAAATTGTTTTGATTTCAATTACTCACAACAGACCAAAGAAGTACTCGTTGTGAAAGAAAATTATCGGAATTTTGACTTGCATTCGATGAAATATATGCGAATCAAGGAAACAATGTCAATAACGACTTTTGAGCATATTTCAGTAAAAAATGTTGTAAGGAAACTTTGAAAGAAAAACTCATTATTTTTTAATCCAGTTGTTGAATGACAACGATCTTTTAAGCGTCCACAGTCTTTTTTTGTTTCTATAAACGAAAAATAGACAAGCTCATTTATTTAGAGGCTCTCAAGTTCGGAAATGTGAAACATTCCCATCATTTTGCTCCAGCAATTGAAACGTATAACTTTCTAATAAAGGAAGGTCCGCTACAAAAATGGCACAGGTCCATTTTTCTTTTTGAAATTTTAAATGGTTATGCTGACTCTATGGTCAGTTAAAGTGCTCAAAAAGATCAGTAAAATGGTGAGCCACTAAACATGAGATGTGATGGTAGCTTTGCGCACTACCGCATGCACTTGGGTCTGACTGGAAAATTTATATAAACTATTTCCTAACCGCTCCTGAGCCCGATACAAGTATTTAACGAGCTGTTAGTGACCTTACTGTCGTTCTTTTACTTGAAATATTTCTCGAAATCGGAGTGAACTAAGACGGTTTTTTTAAACAACAAATTGTGTAGGTTTGAAATCACAACCAGACGGGAGAAAAATGTTTAGTTTTTGTTGAGTTGCTTTTAAAAAGAAAGTATCGAAAGAAGAAGCGTACACCTTCAAATGACTTGAGAGAGCACCGTACCAACTGTTGAAACATCCGTCGGCATCACACAATTTGTTGTTCGATACGTAGTTTTGTGAGACCGAGCTTGAATATACATTTACCTTCTTGTAGGCTGAACGATATGCTCTATGTACAAGATGTGCTTAGATACAGTGAACAATAAAAGTGAGAACATATGTCTTTTCAATAACAAACACCTAAATCCCATCCTAACCTCCGAACTCAAAGTCATTTGACCACGTTCCACGTTAACCTTCTCCAGCCGAAGGACTGCGCAACAGAAAGTTAACTGGGTACCAACAATAAGAAGACAGTTTTAAAGATCGCAAACCAATTTCCGATAGTAACTTATCCTCTTCGATTGTCAACACCGAAGACCCAGATCAAGACCTCGGAACACATTAGAAGAACCAAGCCGAGCCGGAAAGTTTCGCATTTCGAAGAACCAAATAGTAATTTTTCTTGTTACAGAAGACCTAAAGAAACACTTACCTAGTTCTTGCAATCCGAGGACGGTATTCGTTGGTTCAGTATTGGGACACTGTATTGGCAAGTCGAGCATTTGATGGTGTCCATTACTGGCACCATAGTAGCCGCCGTAGTAACCATTCGAATTAGTGTTCGCGTATCCATTATTCGCTATTGACGCTTCTGTAACCGTCGCCGGCGTAGCGGACGTGTGAACCGAATGTGACGTGTAACCAGCATGCGGATGCGAATGGGCATGCGGATGATGGTAATAGCCGGCTGCAGTTCCTATGCTCTGATGGTGATGGTGGTGCGGTGAATAATTGAAATTATTTGAGCTCTGATGGTGCAAGCCACCAATTCCCGAGCCGCCGCTATGCGCATTCGACATGTAATCACTGCCAATGTGCGCCTGATGGTGGCCAATTGGGCCGGTCGTCATTGTGTATCCATTATAGTGGTGGTAGTCGTCGGCCGGGGGAAACTTCGGTTCAAGTCCCGAGCCCATCGGGTTCTGAACGTGCGGCGCATGCGGGTAACCCATCAGAAATGAGCTCATTGTTTGTATTTTTCCAGCGAAAACTTAAGTTTTTTGTTCCTTCCTTTCCTTCCTCGCCTTTCCTCTTGTCACTGCCTTGTCTCTATGACTTCCCTATTGGATCCGCACAATAATAATGGCAAACTCTCACTGCCGAGTGACCTTCAAAGTGTGTACAATCACAACATTAAACTTAAACACAATACACTTCATCAACTGTATCGAGTGCGCTAAGAACTTAAATCGAAATTAGACATCAAATCCGTACGAATTGCAGAGTCACTCCACCAAGAATCTCGTCGCCACACAATGCCATTCAACTGGAAGCTTAGTGAGCCGAACAAAAAACCAAAAAAAAAACAACAAAAATAGAAGCAAAACAACACACAGAGGCGAACAGCGGCTGCCTCGGAGACGGCGCGAGCGCGATGGTGCAATACGTAAGCCGAATAAAGTAGCAAGCAAAAATATCTTTAAGTACGGTCTTTTCTCTCGTTGGAACCGAAAGATGGGATTTTTGTAATTCACGTTAATTCACTGTGAAGGCCACGGGCGAGAAACGAGCGAGTTGCTCGCGCTTTCGGAGATGACCACTGGGCAGCCGATTGTCGCTCAAATTGATTGAATACGGTAAAATGCGCGAAATAAGGGAAAAATAAACCGAAAATAAAGAGCGAGGGACGCGTTACGAACGCGAGAAACTAGCCGTCGTCGTGGTGAACGAATTGAAATGTGTGTAGTCGACCCGCAAAGAAACACGGAGTGCAGCGTTAGAAACGTCCGTTCGTGACGAGCCGTTCTATTGTTGTGTTGTTGTGGTCCGCGAATGGAAGTTGTTGGTGCTGTTTTGCTCTGAACCCCCAAGTATGGGTTTACCTATCAGCTGTATGAGGCTAAGCCAATCTCGCTCTGACACACCCAAAGAATGCGAGTGTAACTGCCCCCTTTTTTCGCAGTGAACAACCGGATTATCTGGTTTGGTTTCATGAATGCGGCTGGTTGTGTGCGTGAATGTTCCAGCCCACCCTGGTGCTGAATGCTTAGGCTGTGTGGTGGTAGTGGTGAAGCGGTGAAGGTAGCCATATCCAGGGGCATACGCACAGCCCGCCATTTTTCAATAGACAACTAGTATGGTGGTGTAGTATAGCCATGTTTATGATGTCAGGAAAGAGATGGAAATGAAAGGCGGAGCGTACAGTGGAACTTGCTTCATCTAGTACTGCGACTTACAGTGACGCTAAAAATGTATAGGACATTTTGTCACGGGTGTTGGCAAACATGTTAGAGATGCGTTATTCCTTACATTTTATCACAGTATTGCAGAAACGGAGAATATGGGCGAGAGGAGAAGAAAATAAAATATAACGTGCACGAATGGTGGACTTAGAATGTATGCGCACAGCCCTTGGTTATATCTTCAATTGTGGTGAATTCCAAAACGATCATATGGCAGCACCGGTAACTCATATTTCACACCGAACCACAGAAAACCTTCAAATTACTGATGTTTCCGAAAAAATGTGTATTCCTGGCAAAAAAAAATCATTCCACGTCTACAGCCTGGAAAAAGTGAGAACACTTGTACTGCCTTACTTTTGGCACCAGGGAGGTACCCACGTTCCCTGTCTTCTGTGTAAGGCGCTACAGTCCGGGATGGACTAGAGCTTCAGCCAAAAAGCCTCTCCAACTGGCGCGATCTGTGGCTAGCTGTTTCCAGTTTCGCACCTCAAGTTGATTAAGGTCTTTCTTTACTTGGGTGCGGTTCTTGGTTGAGGTCCTTCTCCACTGGGGGCGCAACGCTAGCGCGGCCGTCTTTGTTGCGTTGTACCACAGGTTCGGACTCGAAGATTCTTCGTGCCGGAGCTGAGTTGTCCATATGCTCTAAATGGCCAAGCCACCGTCGAGGAAAAAAATATTTAAAAAGGATAAGAATACAATGGACTCTCCGTAAGTCGAATTGTCACGGGATATCAAAATGTGTTTCGAGTTAGAGGGAGTTCGTCTTATAGAGTGATTTCTTCGTATGAGGAATTGAGAAGGATGCACGAATATTGTTGAAGAAATATTCGAGTTATTATGGGTTATTATGGGTGTTCGATACCAACCCATTGGGACAGCGCAACAGCGATCGTCCTCGCTCTAGATGGCGAACGCAAGTGGAAAAGGACCTCAACAAACTTGGTGTGCGCAGCTGGAGGCGATAGAGATCGATAGTGCTGGCTGGAGAGGCATGTTGGTTGAGGCCCAGGTCCACCCGGACTGTAGAGCCAACCAAAGAAGAAGAATTTTCCAGTTAATTAAAAAATCGACTTAGAGAGAGTCCACTGTATTTTTAATGTACCAAGAGTCTGACTTTAAAAATTGCGACCTCTACTGCAGACGGTTTGCAGTACACACCTTTCCGTTCAGTGAATACGCGGCTCACTTTCGCCAAGACCAATAAAACTCAACTTCGAATATACAGGTTACAGCAGTTATGCCATTTTGCGCAATAGTACATTCGAGTTAGCAAAAGGATCATAGTACCTAAGTTTTCTTCGATTTACAGAGGTTCGTTCACTGGATTGAGAGAATGCTTTTACAGAAGCTTTCGTTCGAATTAATAAAAGTTCACTGGATTACAGAATGTAGGCCCTCATTTCTAAATGGTATGCAACATATTAAAACCACAAACAATTTAGGTTTGTACACTCCACACTAATTCAAATATATTTGCATTCATATTATTAAGAGCTCAAGCTTACAAAAATTGCCAACCATACGCATTGTCCTTCAAGTAGCTCAGACCCAGTCGAACGACCACGAAATAATTTGCGTCCACATTGTATGTGATTTTTTATGGGATTAAATGTGTCATTAACATCAAAGTGCAGGTCCTTTTTTCACTGTTGATGGTGGTAATAGTGTAGTGTTTGCGGTGCCTCGTGATACGATTCCCGGGGCGATTGAATATTTTTTTCCCCTATGAAAGTTCCAATTGTCGTGCTTAGTCTTAATTTTGTCTTGTTAAATCAGCATCCAGCGGAATAAAATGCACAAATATTTCTTGCCTTTGTTTGGTGTTTGTTGTTTTCTTTGTCAGCCTGTACGTCAAAAGTAGTAGAATATTTGAAGAACGATATTCATGAGCCTACACACACTCCCACAGAGACATCAATTACAAATTGATTTACAATCCTCACTCCGTCTCCGTCATTCGCACACAACACCTTCCGATGTGACTACGCATGATCCACACCAAAAGAGTGAGAAAGACTTACTGACTCCGCCTCTGAAGAAAAACGAAAGAACCCTACATGCCCCTATTGACACTTCCATTGTGCCGTGTCAATGGCTTTCGTTTTTACCCCATGTCCGTGAGTGCACTGCAAGTCTGATGAGACGGACCGCACAAGAAACAAACAACAAGCCCGACAGCATCGATTGAAAACAAGCAACGTCCTTCATCGACCCTACTTTTGTGTGCATCGACCAGAAACTGACTTGCAAAACTCTTTGAATTCCCTTTTCCGCTATAGCGCAGACATTAATGGCGGCACCGCCGAGTGTGGACCTCGTCTTCGATATCCTTCCGCATTGGCACACATTTGCCCAAACACGGGCTTGCAATTAATTCATTATTAGCAGGCAACGACCGGAGGGGGTTCGGTGGACAAGAACTCTCTCGGACAGTGGTCGAGCTCGCCGGTGGACGACGTGGACGACGATAGGTGCGGCAGCAGTGACGATTATCAGTGAATGGCGATGGCCGGTGCGATGTCGTCGCTAAGGGAGAGTATTGAGCGCTTTTTGATGATGGCCTAATTGCCAGGCAATTAAATTGAACTCAATCATCGCCCGTGTATGGATTCATATATCGCTAATTAATTGAGTAATATACGATCGGCTGGGCTGCGCCCCAATCAAATGTGGAATGCGTGTGGTTGGGAGTTGACCACAAGCCGGTGCAGTGTACCCTGCTCTGATTCATAAATCGTTACATAATCGGTGGACAGGAGCGCAATTTCCCCCCGCACACACACAGCCACATCAGTTTAATTGTACTCTAATTGGGTTTTGATCGGGTGGGTTCAAAATGATGTGCTGACTTGCATATTCTATGATCTCCGTCACTGTTATGCTAATTTAGTGAATTGCTGACGCAGCTGTTGAGGTGTCAATTGTGGGGGATAGTCTGCAGACATATGTTTATCCACGAACAATTAAATAAAAATACTATCGTAAATAATGGAAACTACTCACTTCAATGGGTTGATGTAACATAATGACTCGTGTAAAGTTCACGCAAACAGTAGTAATTATAAGCTTAATGGAGTTAGCGGCGCGATAATGCGATGGATTTTGATTAATAATCCGAGAGGTGTTAAAATTACATAACGTTTCATGTGAACGAATGAATTGTTGTGACTGCATGTCGACGGGTAATTGGGAACATCGCAATTTAATTGCAATTTATCGCAGAACAGCGAACAATTTAATTGCAATTGAAAAACAAAAATGTTTTGAGGAATAAGACACAACTTGAATATGAGGAATTTTGTTGGAGTACTCATTTTTGGAGGAACTTTAATTACTTACTTAAGGTGGCGCTACTGTCAGGGGTGAACCTGGGCCTCAACCAACAAGCGTCTCCAGCCAGCTCGGTCTTTAGCTAGCTGTCTCCAGTTTCGCACGCATAGTTGGTTGAGTGGAAAGGGACATTTGCGTGCGTCCACCCCGTCCCTCGGGGGTGGATTTGAAGACTTTTCGGGTCGGAGCATTGGCTTCCATCCTCTCTACATGACCTAGCTATCTCAATCGTTGGATCTTCACTCTTCTGGCTAAGTCGATGTCGCTGAACAGCCCGTATAGTGTCGTTATATCTCCTCCTCCACTCACAATCTATGCAGACGGGACCGAAAATCTCATGAAGAATTTTCCTCTCGAAGCAACCAAGAGCTGCTTCATCCGCTTTTGACAGAGTCCATGCTTCCGCGCCATATAGCAGGACTAAGACGATTAAGGTCTTGTAAAGCGTTACCTTGGTGGTCCGAGAGAGGGCTTTGTTTACCAATTGCTTTCTTAGCCCAAAGTAGCACCGATTGGCAAGAGTTGTTCTTAGATTTCAGCGCTGGTGTCATTGTCTGAGTTGATAGCGGTTCCTAGGTAGACTACAATTTAAAAAATGACTGGGTTCTTAGACAGTAGAGCTGTGGTAAAGAACGTCTCCTTAACCCGTATCCTTTGAAGATCCTTTTGTTCCATTTCTGGCACGGTTCCCTTATACTTCCATTAAATGTTGATTTAAACACATTTACTCTTCATTTTTGGGGTCTGGCATCACTGATATTCTAGACTGTCAGTGACATACACCGTTAAGTCACATTCTCGCCAAATAGTTATTCATATTTTGCGTTGTACTTGGAGTATTTAATAAAAAAAAATGTTGAATGTGAGTATTATTTGTTTTTTAATTTATAGAACCCTTCAACCCTATGTTGGTTTTACTTGAAATTATTAGAATAATAAATTTTCACCAACATTCCACTAAAAGCAGAAGGTATTTCGGCGGACGTGTTTGAACTTTTGCGTACAGAAACAGAAAAAAAAATGCAATACAGAAGGGCCAACAACAGCAGAAGTTGGTTTGAGGCTATAGTACATTCAGGCTAGATGGTAGCATGTATTGGCAGCAAAGCATCGACAGTAGTTTGCAAGGAGTAGCATCTGCTATGTCTAGAAATATATTCGAAGAGTTCCTGCAATGCTTTCACATTGCCGACAGCAATAATTTAGCTCCAAGTGACAAATTTGCGAAAGTTCGACCTTTTTAGGACCTTCTCAACAAACGATTGTTATCTCCGGAGTAATGATAAGAACTTCTGTCTTGATGAGTCCATAATTCCATACTTTGGCATGCACAGGATATAGATGGAAAATCGGTACGGTTTGGTTACAAGAACGGGTCAATTTGTACTCGTTTTGGCTGTCAGATCTATGGTGAGTAAGCTTAGTGTCGGAGGCTCTGTCGTATTGGACATCATGTCAAAATTACCATCTGGAAGTTACTGCTTCTCTATGGACAATTTCTTTAAATCTTTGCCACTTCTTGATGAAATAAATCCTTTCCGACAGCACTTTAGTCCAGTACAAAAATGCGACTGTTGCGTCTCAAAATGTTGCGGATCAAAATGTTGGGAAACAAAGTTTTTCGAAAAAAAAAAAAAACACATAAAATTCAGAAAAATGCATGAAATCTTTATTTGAACCGATGTATATAATTGAATCGGTACATGTAAATAAATGTTTTAAGACTATTTCATGCAAATGTTGACCTCGACTGCGCCTCAAATGGTCCATCCGCTCAGTCCGATTTTGACATTTCGGCCGGTATCTCACGAATAAATGCTTCAACGTTGCCTTCCAATGCGTCAATTGAAGCAGGCTTGTCTGTATAGACATGAGCCTCACAAAAAATAGTCTAAAGGCGTTAAATCGCACGATCTAGGCGGCCAATTGACCGGTCCTGAAAGTTAAATAATATATTCACCGAACTCGCCTCTCAATAAGTCCATTGCTGCGCGTGCTGTGTGGCATGTGGCACCGTCTTGTTGAAACCACATGTCATGCAAATCAAGCTCTTGCATTTTGGGCAAAAAAAGTTGGATATCATCTCACGATAGCACTCACCATTCACAGTAACGTTATGATTCGCATCATCTTTGAAGAAGTACGGTCCAATGATTCCAGCAGCCCATAAGCCGCACCAAACTGTGACTTTTTCTTGATATATTGGTAGCTCTAGCAATGCTTCTGACTGATATTCACTCCAAAATCGACAATTCTTCTTATTTACGTACCATTGAACCAAAAATGAGCTTCGTTGATGAAGAAGAAGCGTGCGCTGAACTTTCGTAACAGAGCACGCATTTTGATAATAAAACTCAATAATTTGCAAGTGTTGTTCGTTTGTAGGATGATTCATGGTTAAATTATAGACCAAACTGAAGATGTTTGACAGTGAAACAAAACACGAAACGTGAGTCATCTGTTTAAACCAGTGTTGCCAAAAAGATATTAGCTAAGAAATCACCCTGTATATAAGATATCACCTGCTTCCAACCCGAAGATCTGTTGTCTTTCACGAGATCGCCACAACGTGTCCCCGGGCTGAAAAACTAAAAAAAAACCTTATTTGGGATATGGCGCTTGTCAATGTTTTCATAGTGTTTTAAATGTAAGCTGACATAAGTTTTACTGAAACTAAAAGAGGTCATATATGCATGGGAACATACCTTAGGTTGACTTGACACCAACAAGACACTGTTTCAGGTCACCATGCAATACGAGAGGCCACACATAAGTGTGTGACGTGCATGGACAGATATCTAGACTTCACAATCATTAATTACATACATCCAACGCAGAAGCAACTGCAGTCACCAAGTGTATTCACGTCAAATACCGGTCTTATTTCATACAGTAAATGTAAAAATTTATTACTCTCCTGAAGAAATTTTTCAGAGCAGCCTACTACGTAGCGTTCTTGATTAGCGTCCACAAAAGTTGGTTTGCATATAAAATGCAAATTTTTATTGAATCACAAGCTAAAATGCATCGGCTCTTGTGTTTAAATAAACTCCCCACTGCCTGCGGTTATTTTTTCTACAACAGCGACAATAATTCATTTATTTGTGTGACGTTCGTTCATTTATTTGATTTATTTACAAACTAGGATTGGCCGCACTTATTTTTCGTACACTTTTACATGACATCTCTGCCCACTCAAGGGGCCTTCGAAACATTCAACAAACTATTAGCAGATATGCTAACCTACACCAACAGTCAAAACCTGGCTATGTCCGCCACCATGCAAGAAAACGACCCTCTTTTTACTCAAGAATAAGTAAATAACATTTAACTTCATTGCCCAGAGATCCCCAAAAAACCATCCAAATCATTATGTCCCTTAAGATGACACGACAAAATCTGAGTACGTCATCGCCGTGTTTCCGCGTTGGTGGTCAACGCCACCGACGACCCAATGCCATACTTGTCAGCTGAAACTAAACTGTTGACGTGTGACTCACAGACACACGGTCAATTTTTCATTCCTCGAGTTTAATAACCAACCTTCAAGTTCAAAGGCCACAAGGAGAGAGAACCCTCTTTTCATGTGAGTCGTTCGCCCACGCAAGAATTTTTTAAAGAAATGAAAAAAAAAACAAATGTGCACCCCTGCTGAAGACGTGCGCTTTTCACAGTGACAGTTGCTCTCAAATCCGATGAAGTTTTGCCGTGAGGCTAATTATTTTCCATTTAATACAATCCTACTCGAGGTGATCACTTCGTGTGAACTGACTTTACGACGGCGATGCTGGTGGAATGTGATTTTCAGGATTTTTGAAGGAGGAGGTGTCTTTTCGAGGGTCTTCTCGTAGCCAGAGGCAGCAGAACGGACCGAAACATGCTATTAACTCTAATGACTTTAAATGGCTGAGATATTGACGTCGGACATGTGGTCGATTGAAGACAAAAACAAAAAAACCCTTGGTCTCTGCATATTGACCATAATTAATTAAAATTTTGAATGAATGCGCTGCGAAGACAGGTGCTCATTTGGTCATAATTTTATCTTGACTATCCGCACTATTACGGCGCTGATGAGTGGCGGATGAATTATGATCTGTGGGACAATATGGTTTCGAGGCGATTTAAAAGATAACCGACAACATGAAAATATGAAGGCTCCAATGATTGATGTGATTTAGGTACGGTTGAAGCAGTACATTTCAGACTGCTTGCCTACACTATTACGCTTGAAGCTAGTGAATGTTGGGGTATTCGTTTTAAGAGTTTTTTTCTCTTCTCTCTGAGGTTTAAGACATTCGGAGCTGATCACTGATATGTATTGGCTGCTTAGATAGAGATGGAAGCTGTCTTCCACTAAGTATTAGTCTTCTATGTGTCAAGCGGAGATTATTCATATTTTTAGACTGGATTTTTATAGTCTCAAGGGGTTTTGTCTTATCTCAGTCTTAAGAGTTCATTTATTGTGTGAACGTATTTGATGAAGTGAAGAGGAAAGTTAGCATTTCTTCGTCTGTTGTAAAATAATGAGTGAACATGTAAAAACGATTTTTTCACGATTTAGTTGTTTTTCAATCAAGAAAAATAGTGCTTCTTTGAAGGTGCACGAATCCTACCAATTTAGGAAAACTGCTATGACACGGTGTGTATTGAGACGTCTTTACAGAATAACTATGGAGTATGCCCGTTCTTCCATCAATGAGATGTCCACCGAGACATGAGATGTCATCCGAGGTTTAGACAAGGTTACGCAATGTCATGCGATTTTCTTCACAACATTCTCGAAAAAATCGTGCATAACTCAAACGTCAACACCATTGGTATGATCTTCCACTAATCTGCGCAACTGCTCGTATATACCGATTACTCTGACAACATCGCCAGAACTCAGAGGGCTGTCAGTGGGGCATTTGTCTTGCGATCAGTGTGGGTAAGACAATGTACGTGCTGTCCTTAAAAATGGTCTATCCACACGTACATCTTGGACATAGCTAAGGATTTTGTCTAGCAGGCTCCTCATTTAACATGAAGAGTAGTTGTGTTTTTGGGCTTATGCAGCAATTGAAAAATAAAGCCCTATATCGAAAAACCAAGCCGTCTTTATATGAGACATTGATAGTCCAGTCCTGATGTATGGCGGAGAAACAAAGGCAATAACATGACGAAGAATTTGAAGAAGCTTTGAACTAGGAACTCTACCGGCTTTCAATAACATTGATGAGATTGTGTCGACGCAGTTGGCATGGTGATAATGATGTACACCAACGATTCAGTTTGAAAAGTCTTCGAGTCGAGGGACAACAAAGTGGATGAGGACCTCATCTTCGATGGCGTGCTAGGCTGGAAAGGGGTCTTACGCAGCTGGTTCCACGTAACTTGTGGTGTTAGTTGGAGAGGCATGTTGATTGGGACCCAGTTCCAGGACTGTATCGCTTGCCAAGGAAGGAGAATAGTGCAATATTAGGTCTTTAGATCATATGCATGTGTTTTGAATCGTGATCAAAATGTTCAGGAAAGAAGATTCTATAGACAGAAACTCTGGTTCACTGGCCAAGTTCTTTACGAAAGAAAGGAATCGCCCAATTATTTAACATTCGTGTTTTACTTATAAAGGGTGATTTCTTAGCTAATATCTTTTTGGCAACACTGGTTTAAACAGCAGACTCACCTTTCGTGTTTTTTTCCACTGTCAAACATCTTCAGTTTGGTCTATAATTTAACCATGAATCGTCTTGCAAACGAACAACGCTTGCAAATTATTGAATTTTATTATCAAAATGGGAGCTCTGTTAAGAAAGTACAGCGCGCGCTTCTCCCATTTTATGGCTTTTGGAATTTTAGGATCAATGGGTACGTAAATAAGCAGAACTGTCGATTTTGGAGTGAATATAAGTCAAAAGCATTGTTAGAGCTACCAATCCAGAAAAAGTAACAGTTTGGTGCGGTTTATGGGCTGGTGGAATCATTGGACCGTACTTCTTCAAAGATGATGCGAATCGTAACGTAACTGTGAATGGTGAGCGCTACCGTGAGATGATATCCAACTTTTTTCGCCCAAAATGAAAGAGCTTGACTTGCATGACATGTGGTTTCACCAAGACGGTGCCACATGCCACACAGCACGCGCAACAATGGACTTATTGTCCACAGAGGCGAGTTCGGTGAACATTTTATTTCACGTTCGGGACCGGTCAATTGGCCGCCTAGATCGTGCGAGACTATTTTTTGTGAGGCTATGTTAAAGCTCATGTCTATACAGACAAGCCCGCTTCAATTGATGTTGGAAAGAGTATGTCAAAATCGGACTGAGCGGATGGACCATTTGAGGCGCAGTCAAGGTCAACATTTGCATGAAATAATCTTCAAACATTAAATTGTGTGGACGATACTATCGATTCAAATAAAGAATTCATGAATTTTTCTGAATTTTATGTTTTTCTTTTGAAAAACTTTCATATAGCTTTTAAAAAAATCATCCTTTACATATTTATTTTCGGAATTTTCATTTCTCAGATCAGACGTAACATGTCGTGTGATTTCATGTAATCCTTAATTAACATTGCTTCATCGTGGAAAAACTAACTCCTGAGCAGCAACTCAAAATTTCGTGTACTTCGAGCAAACAATGTTGTGACTCATGGATCTTTCGAGGTCGTTATTGTCTTTACCAACCAGTCAGTGTACGTCATTGGATGATACGTGAACGTCAGTCTGCGGCTTCAGCTGTAGCATTACTCTGTTAGATGGGCGAATACTGGTCGCAACGCTAGAAGCAGTGTTCCAAAATTGGACGTGCAGAATGGATCGTGTACAATATAGTCGCAGGCAACATTATATTCACTTATGGTTTCAGACAGTTCTGGAAGACTGAATTTTGGGACCCCGATTTTAATGCCATGTACCAGAATGAAGATGTAAGAAGGAAATTCAACCGTCAAAATAGAATAAATGAGCAAAAAAACTGACATTTTTAAAATGTTGCAGCTCACATAGTCACCTTCACTGGTCGATTCAGAGTCTCAGAACATGCATTAATCCTCCAAAATTTCAATACTCTCGCCTGAGCCTTATTTATTCCATACTGTCTCCGGCACATATTTTTTCCTTCGTTGCGTTTGGGTGTAGTTTGTGTGTGTTGTTTTTTTTTTCCGTACATTTGCGGCCTCAAAATAATTTCCAAGTCCATAGGCTCTCGTTCCTTCCCCGATATTTTTATGTCCCACGGAAAACATCATTAATCAAAGTGAAGCTCTATACTGTTCGAGTGTACGGAGTATCTAACAGCAGCCTCGTAATACCAATTTTTTTTGTTCCCTTTTTTGTTTTTGCTTCGGTGCGACTGCGACTGTGTGTATCTGGCGAGGTTTGTATGTATTTTGCGTTATTGTTTCAACATTTCTGGTTTGGGTTTTGCTGTGTGTCGGCGGCGGCGGCAGTCAGGCTTCGCATAATGTAGACAGGGAACGTGTATGATTATACGAGGTGGGGTGTTGTTCTATTGCAATAGCAATCAACTCCACAGGACAACGTTCGCCATTGAGATGGGTCGATTTAATAGGCTTTGCAGTGCAGACATTGGGCTGCTTACGCTACGACTGCGTGAGCTCTTACAGTCGGCAGAGGAGGCACAAGAAAAAAAAAACAGAAATCAGAGAAAAAAAAAACCGTACTGACAGTTTCGTTCTATCATTGGGGAGTTTTCATTTCAGTATGGATATGTTGCTGCATTACTAGGGTTCACATTAATACGTCTGTCAATCAAATGCTTTCGGCACTGACTTCAATGGCCATTCGGTTAAATAATTTGCTGATCGATTTGATATACCCTTTCGACACACAGATGTGCACGTTTGCTTTGTCTTACTTCAGTTCAGCGATGGATTAGGGGACATTCGAAGTCAAATTTGATTGCTTGAATCTTAGCAAATCGCACACTGTTCCGTGCATAGGCAGGTTGTTATAGCATATCCCAAGAAGATTTTCCATTCTGAACACCACTGGTTGTCTGGTTTCCAATCACTTGCGCTGTAAATATGACTGGAATTGAGGACATCTGTATTTTGTTGGCTCCTTGTTAGATTAAAGCAAAGCCGCCATCCATTTGTTCTTCTTCCTTCTAGTTAAAACGTATTTCCTCGGATAGGTCATCTGATCAACGAAATTTCATAGACATTAGCTAGACCTTAGCTAAATTCGATAAATCTACCAGTAAGTGAATACGACTCCGCAAAGTCAAATACTATTCCTTTGCATTCACATAATGCATTGTTCACAGAGGAACTACTGACCATGGAGGATTGAAGACTGCTTGACGATTCAGAAGATGCTCATCAAAATGAACCTTGTCATGAGTTCATTATCACTGTACGTGCTGGTGAATCGGCTGATCTCTTCTTCCTGGACACAGGAATCGAAGCCTCGATTTGTTACAGTAGACGGATTTGAACAGCTCAAAGAGAGGCTTTATTCTCCCCATTCGCTTGGATCAGAACCAAATGCCTGACCATTTAGGCCTGTGGTCCTTCGAGTCAGAAGTTCTGAGGAAGCATTGGCTACCAAGGTACATCTCCCGGATGAGATGTGAAGAGTTCTCGTTGACTCCGAGGTGGACAAGCTCCTTAACAACCATATTGATCGCATAAATCAGCCTGAATGATCGACGGCATAGGCACACAAGAAAAAGTGCAATTGGGTCAAACGATTTCGCCTTACATCTTTCACATTTCCACAATTCCTGTACGGTAATAACATAATATGGGTTGCGCTACAGCCCGTAGAGGGCCAGAGCCTAGCTTCTCAATCTCCACTCGTGTTGTGCGTGCAGTTAACAATACCTCTCGAGTCGAAGCCACCTACAGTTTCATACCGACTCTGAACGGCAAAGACGATACTCTTTGACCAATGTCAGTGGCTCGAAAGAGGTGAGACCGTGAAAATAATTTTTGTCCCGCAGAGCAGGGACACAAGCCACATGTCACTGGTGTCCACATCATCTAATTCAGGCCAAAAGAACGACGATGGCCTGGTCAGCGTCGTTCTCAAGCAAATTTGGACTGATGATGTTGCCAGCCCAACATTCTCACGAGCAGAGACTTTTTCGAAATGCCTTCGATGCTCTCATTTGAAATTATTCATCTCGAAATGATCCTCATCTAATGGTGACCGTAAATCGACAAAGCACGTAGAACATTGCCCCAACAGAACATCCACTTTGGAAAGGCAATCAAATATTGTCATTTTGATGCGAATGGTGTTTCGGCAAAACAGAATGAATAAATGACAGCGGTTCAAACCAGTAACTCAGTAAAAAATAAAATTTCTTTATTAAATAATATTAATCAACTAGGAAGATAGCACATTTATAAGGACACTTGATTCCCGCAAAATATATGTGATTGCATTTCGCTCTTCGCTTACAATTCGCAACTCGCTCGCTTTGCTAGAGGCCAGGGTTGTCAGATGTGGCGATTTATCGCCAAACTACCGTTTTTGAATTTCATTTGGCGACAAAAGAAATTGGTATATCGCCACAACCTAGGAATGGCGATATTTTTAACTTTTGGCAAGTTTTTTGTATCACAATAAAAATTGATTCACATTTTTCATAAATGAAACTTCACATATTTCGCATTACTAGTTACTGAATCTGAACACATCTCATTTTCTATAATGAACATCAAGTACTCGTCCATAATATTAATATAAATTACTTTAAATGCAAATTTGAAGGCACCCCAGTCTATGGTTGAAGTTTCCTTTGTTTATGACTAGTAGTTAGACAAACAGACTGTTTTACAACACCCAACTCGATGCGAGGATGAAGCCCTCATGCGGCCAATGCTAACTTATGGTTGTTCCGTGTGGTTCAACCTGAGTGCAAGCCTGATGGCGAAGATTCGGGTTTTTGAGAGTCCTTGTCTTAGGGCTTGTCTTCGCCTTTACAGAACGCCCCAGTCCCAGATAATTATACTCCAATGAGGTTCTTTACAAGACGGCGAAACGAGGGGACAACCTTCTGGTGACGTTTATTCGAGGTCATGCAGCCATAGCAATGATATCGACGCACAGAGGCCAGTAAGTTAGCATTGACTAGTATTATTATTTATTATTTATATTATTTTTAACATTAAACATTTTTCGTTGTTTTTTTTTTTTTCAATTTGGCGATTATGGCGTTGACAATTTGAAAATTTGTCGATTTTCATTTTTGATTTGCCAATTTTTCTTTTTCAAACCTGACAACCCTGCCAGGGGCAACCTTTAGCTTTATTTCTTATTAGATCTCATGGATTTTCTTTGGCCTCAACTTTTTGGTGGCCAATCGGAAACTGTTATTCAACTCTGTCGTGGAATCCCTCAGAAGGAATTATTCGCCAAAAAAATGTGTCCGCATCCTCGCATCCGGAAGGGAACGGTTCCTAATGTCCGTAAAGTGAAGGAGTTCCACTGCGTCGTAGATAACGTTCGGATCGTATTTGTCTCAAAAATATGACGTTTTTAAAATAGTTGCGGCTTTCAATAAGAGTGGTTAATTCTGCCTCGAACTCTTCTCTGGGAAAGCTACTCATGTCCTTCTTCATCTTCTGCTTCCAAAATTTCAGTTATTGTGTTCACTTTTGAGGTCTATGGACCTGTTTCATATTTTTTCGAGTACTATTTATGGTATATTCGTTCCACTGACATCTTGAAAACTAAAATGAATACATCAGCCGATATTTGATTTCTCTCTGAATACTGTACCCACTGACAACCAAGCCGCGTGCAATTCAACATTTTTACTGTTTTCAAATAAATGTATGTTTTCTAACAAATCCTTATGAATATCATTTCTTTTAACACTGGAATGTAAAAACATTATTTGCTTCACTAATACTGGGTCGGAACCAATTAAACTTCTTTTTTTTCAGATATTAACTGTCTGACCGAGGAAAATATTCGCTCTGATGAAGCACTATTTACTGGAGTAGATAGAAATTCGCAGTTAAACTTATATAACAAGGGAAACTATATTTGGTGCAAGCGCCACCATTGTAGGACATTAAAGCCATTATACAAAATTGCATTTGTATTTTCATACGTGCATAACTCTTTATTCGCTTTATCTGAAGAACTTTCCACCGGAAAGAAATCCTGAAACAAGTCTTTATCGTCTGATAAAAGTCTACCCAGCTCTTCATTTAAAAATGGTTCTTGATCTTCATGTTCCCTTATTTCGTTTGCATATGTTTTTGTGATACCTATGCATTAATATTTGATACTTTTTATTTCCTCTTCATTCAATCAATTTATTAGCGGAGGAAGCAGAAAATTGGCGATGAATATGAACAATTGTTAAATGGCGAGTTGGGTAGTGGTCACATTCTATTAGATCTACAACTTAATTCGTGCAATGAGAGTGAGTCGAGCAGAATATCAAACATTGGCTTTATTCATTCTTGGCTACCAATCGGGTTCAGTTCTTTCGGATAAGATCCACAAATTGCCAGAAAGATGGCTAGGTCATAGCTTCAGATGGGCAATTCTTTGAATAATACTATTGTGCATGTTTAATTAAATAATCGTTCAATATACGCAATCATTTTTTTTTTGAAGTTTCTTCAAAAGCATAACTTTAATCTCGTGACTTATAATTTTTGCTCTGATAGTTGAGGAATTTAGCATGGTGATTAGCATGGATATGGCTGCCCATTGAAATATCCGCATCGTTTGTTGAATAAGAATTTCTTGGGTATGGTGGCAAAATAAAATTAATTCACATTACATACACACATCCATTTGGTTTTTGCTCAAAGCTATCAGGTGATCGAATGGTGTACAGTGGTTGAACTTTTTTATGTTTTACTTCCTTGTACAGTATTCTTATTCATATGATTGTCATGAATCGATTACACTGACGTCCTGTACATGTTTAGAGAAATAAACGAGTCCCTTCGTGCAAACCTCTAGTCCACATGTGTGCTGTTTGCTAGTGGATCTGCCATACCAAAATGAGTGTAGACAAACAGACCTTTCCGTCGGATGCCACGATAGCAGAAGAAAGCGAAAGTTTAACGAGTTGGTGGGGCGAAACTCAAGTCCGACGGATGTCACCTTCCTGTGACCTTACGAGGCACGAAGTGTTTTTGTCATCATTATCCTTCTAGAAAGGCAAAGTGAATGGCATATTGTTGACAAAATCACGACTTTGTCCGAAAGGTGTCAGACTTATACTAGACGATGCAATACAACCCCCATGGTACCCAGTGTCTGCAGTCTTGTTTGCTTGAGTTGCCAAGTCCAGTGCCGACAGGAGGGTACGAATTTATTTTGCATTTCTGCAGCATCTTTCTGATTGTTTTTCGACCATTCGAGCAGTATTTGCCAAGCTTTTAAGCCAAGTCCACCGTCAAAAACGAAGCGTACATCGAAACAATTTACACACACCTATTGTGTATCACACGTGCTCATCTACATCGCTCCTCACATTTTCCGAAAAAAAAAAATCCAGCGGAAGTAGTTTTTCTTTGTTTGAAGTTTCTTCTATTCCATCCCATTCTCCCATCATCGACAGATGCTCCACGGAGACCGCCCCAGGCTATTTCCCACTAAATGTTACACTTACTACCATGGAATTATGCGTTTAACGCTTTAAACACAAATTGACGCATTCGAAATTTTCTCACAAGGTACACGAAGATGAGATGAAAAACACAAAAACACTTCATTGGGCTTCGGTGAGTCTCCTTGGGTAATGGGTATCCCACATCAGCGCCGATTCAAACTGAGCCACACAGAAACAGAAACGCTTTCGCCAGCGGGCTGCTATGATTGCAGCTAATTAAATTGAAAATGTTCGAAAAACTTATCAATCTTAATGAGGCCCCATCGACAGACCGCAATTATTCACAAAATCAAAATGAAAAATTTATAAAAATTTCACGATTGTTATGATTAATGATAGCCGACGTCCGCTGCCGCGTCGTCGTTGTCGTCGTGGTGGGCTTATTCGAAACCTGCTGCCGCTTCATGTCATGTGTAGGTATGTGTGTGGCGCATAGTGTTGCGAACGCGTACTTACAGCTCTACAATTCGATTGCATGTCCTCGACAGACATGGTGGTTCGTATGCATCCACAAACTGAATGGGTCACGCCGTGCCGCGCCGCACCGTGCTGTCCTCTCTCGCGCACACACGAGAGCCCCCTTCCGAAGGCTCTTTGCGTCAGCCATCACAGCCGCTCGCTTTTTCTTCTTTAATTGAATTTGTGGAGCGTGGAAAATCGAAACCCCCCCGCCAGCTTACCGAACTCGGCTCGCGCTATTAATAATATTGTTTTGACACAAGTGCTCAGTATGGCCGATAACGGTATGGTGGCTGTACAAATATTTAGTTAAATTACTGAACTAAGTGCAATATTGCGTTATAAATATGCAAAAAAAAAAAAAAAAAAGAGCAAGGAACGACAGTGAAGAAAAAAATCACCAAAATGGAGAACGGCCGTGTTCTGGTCCGGGATAAGAATGTCCTTGCGTGACCATCAATCACTCAATCAATGTTGGCCTCCACGGTGCTGGTTCGTTGGAACTCGGGATCATGAAGTCCCATTTGATTGGTTTCTCTCCATTCAAACTTGGAAATTGTTTGTTTTTTTTTCTCGATTTGACATTTTTTTTTTTATTTTTCACCCTTATTCTGCCTTGCAGGCCCACCGCCGCCGTTGCCGTCCCGAGTATTCATCCCACAGTCGGTTTGTTTTTGGTATTGTAATTCTTAGTTAAGAACTCGGCAAATCCACCCCTGGAAAGTTTTCCAATTACTGTGCAGAGATGTGAAATGGGCCTTTATCGTGCGAGCCGTGTGGCAGGTTCTACTCCATCACACTTGTCAACATGTCACTTGTCAAATTTGCATGAAAGTCGGAAATGGTGATGGCAATGAGCGCTCACCAGGGCTGCTTACCGCTTGGGGTTACGTTTGCTCTGTTACTGTGTATCCTCCTCTCTGTTTTTGTTGAAATGTGCGTTTGTCTTTATATAAAGCCGCCATATTATATCCACTGGGAAATATAGTGGGGCAAAAAATGTGTACATAGGTGGAGTAAATAATTAAAACGGAGAAGAGACTACCATCGGTGGCATTTAAATCACAAGGGGGCTGGGTGCGTGTGTGTATTTAGGAGCATTAAGTACTGGTGGTGGGCTTATTTTGATGGATTTAAAGAGCTCTTGGATTCTCTTTCGTGTGAGCATTTTGAGGCTTAAAAATGTCCGATAATGCCCGCGAATGTCGGAGGTAGTCTAAAAGGAGGGCTCTTGTGGATCCGTCAAGGTCTACGAAATCACTGAGACATTCTTAGTTGTCGTAAAGAAAACCGCGTATAAACGATGGACTTGAGATGGACATTGATGATGGAAATTAACATTGAGGGGGGCAATCCCAATTTTGGTGGTGGTGATGAAAGATTGTACAGCAAAGGAAACCAAGTCTTTCAGGAGGGACGCAACGAACCGACGATTTGGCTATAACAGCACGTTATTAGTGTCTGAATGTGTTATGTGTCTAAATTACGTCGATTTCCAGAAGGAGATTCGGTTGACCTTATCAATGCCCTGTCTGACATAAGCACCTTCACATGGCTAAAAGGGCATTAGAGTATATATCTCTTAACTCAAGCTGTCGTTTGTCTCAAGGGGATGAGCCGATTGGTTGATATTTGCCTGTGACATGACGCGTCAGGCTAAAGATAGTTTGTAGACAACCGAACAGTTGATTACTTAGCCACGCATTTAGCTGTAGGAATCGCATTACAACGTGGAATCTTTTTCTACACAGAACAGACGACGCAATGAAGCACATGTCATGTGAGCTTCTTAATATGCACTTGAATATACCAAAATGATCTACACAAGCTGAAATGCTCCCAGAAGCTTTTATTATTCGGTCAGTCTTCATTTTCCGACTTCATAGGAAATCACGTTCGGGGAGAGATTTCCTATGACTCAGGGTAAGTTTTCCTCTCCTTCTCCCATACTCGTGAGATCAAAATAGATTCAAAAAGCCCAGCACACAGTGTTGGTCAATTGTAATGCCTAGTGCCAACGGCAAATGTTGACTAGATTTGAAAACTTCTTGAGAGACCTTGTAGATTTTGTGATGGCACACTGTGACTCATAATGAAGCAATTACGGTCTTCGCTCGGCCTGATCGGAATGAGTAGGCGGGGGCTCATGAACCTTGTCACTGAAGACTGCGTCTGTGGAGCTCACGCCTTCAGCTTGAGGCTACGCTACAATGACTGCCACAGAAGTTGGACCGACGAGAGAGGGAGGGAAAGCATTGTCTTCCAAAAGAAGAGCCGCCCATGGACCCGCTTCTTTGACAGCTCGCCCGAACTAAGCCATATTCATTGCTTTGCTAACCAACAAGTTTGCGGAGCAGCTCCTCATTATCTTCACCATCCTAGCCCACTGTATGCTCTCAAGTCAAAGAGTCCCCCACACCAACTGCGATCGCGATCGTATCTGTCTCTGTTTCATTCATAGCAGATAGTGGATCCAATCTTTGCATAGTATAGGCGAACGCAAGATAGTTGCGCTAGATATTTCTAAAGCATTTGACAGAGTTTGGTATCAAGCTCTTTTGTCGAAAATGCCAAAGTTAATTTTGTCGCTCAGAGCAGGAATCGAACCCACGACTTTGAGGTTGAGGTCGACGCACATACCCACAACGCCACGGGCCACCGCGTATGTCAAGCACATTGAATTACGATCTCATCATAGTTGAAATCAATGCTGTCTGCTGTCTCTAAAGCGAGCCCCTAATACCCAGCCATTGTCAATGAATGGCGCTTGTATCGACAAAACCGGAAAACTTTCCATCCTTGGTATGTGCATCACTCATCATACACAGCATTGCAAAAATGCTATGAAATGTTTAGGTTTCCTTAATCGATGAAAGAAATATTTCACTCCCTCTGATTTGGCTTTAAACTATAAGGCACACATTCGCTCTAAGCTTGAGTACAATGCTCATATCTGGTCTGATGCCCCCAAGACCACCCTGCACCTACTAGATAGAATCCAAAAGCGAGCGAGAAAACTTATAGGAGACAACGATATCGAGCGTTCATTAGACTCGCTTGAACATCGACGTACCGTGTCTTCTTTGTCCGTGTTTTATGGTTATCTTTACAAACGCTGCTCAAGTGAGCTAGCCAACTGCATTCCTCCTCTCCTCGAGTTCATCCGCAATACATGTCTCGCCAGGAATGCACATCAGTTTACCCTTACGACTGCTTTCGAACGCAAAGTGCAAATTAGAGACTCGTTTTTTAGCCGGAATGGAATGCTCTTCCCAGCCAAGTATTTCCCATAGACTACAATCCGCAAGTATTTAAGACCTCCTCTCCCTCTCTCCTTCTACATCCATTCCTACTTCGTCGCTAGTTCACCCAAATGATCAAAGTCGTCTGTCATATTCCTGCGCAATAATATCCACCAGCTGCAGACTGACGATTAGAAGGCTCAGTGGTAAAAGGTAACACAAGCTTCAAAATGCACTAGATTTTTTTGAGACATCCAAAGAGCTGGGACAGCCATATACTATCCGGCCAATGGACAACCCTGAAGAATCGAAGGAGGATACAGTACAGTCATCATCACATCTGGTCAAACACTGCCCCGGCGAAAGTCTGGTGCCATGGGTGCTTCAATGAGACTCTGTGACCACATCTTGTAGCTGAATTAATTCGGCCTGAGGCAGTCCCTCCTGGAGAACAGAACCAATCCAGGCAATGAACCAAGTCAACCGATGACAGGCCATGATTTAGTACGACTTCAAAAACTGAAGCTGAGGACGAGGCGATCCTGACAAAAGAGAGTGTTGATGGCAATCTGGAAACATCCCCTTGTTATACGAAAAAAATAGGCTCCTCTGACCACCACTACACCATCTGGGGAATCGATAAAGACAAGTGTGAACACTGTAATGAGTAATAACCAATTCCAACCACCCGGTTCGAAAAACCCCAGCAAGCATTGGAGCGTTGCCAAAAGGTTGATATTCTTCAACCATCTCAACTTGCCCACAATAATGTTATACAGATCAACGTTTCCTTTCCATGTTTTTCATGGTGGTGGAATAATACCGGTGGAATAATACGTCAGAGGATCATGAATGAGTGGCAAATAGAGAAGCCCCATGATCACCTTGAAATGCAGTGTAGTGTGCCAGCATGAGGGGAAAGAGTAGGCTAAACTCTTGTGTCTCAACCTCGGCAATTAATGAAGACCTCCCTGCTAGTACCCCAGTCTTCGGCTGCAAGTCTTTGAAGTTTTCGCATCACATAATTAACAAAGCCATGCTGTGCTGTACCAATGCGAATCCCGCTGTTTCCCCACTAGACACAGTAGAATTATCACATCACCCAAGTGACTCACTACACTTCGTGGCGTCAGCCTTTTCAACAAATTTCACACGTGTTTCCAAACTTTCCCCAAGAAGAATCAGCGACTATCGGAAACACTGAACTGCCCAAAATCGGAGTAAAATCCCACGGTCTCAACGGCAGATTTAATTAAAACACAGAATTCCAAAAACGCCTTGCTGAATGCCATCAATGTCATTGACGTCTCTTATTCGCCATCGTCTATTCACTTCTGACAGACTAAAGACCTTCAGATTAATCGAAATTGTGTTTATATTAATCACCCTGCTAAGCAGAAATTAAATTAACTTCGTGAAGACACTTCAAATGAACGCTGACTATGCGACGTATGGGGTTGGGGTAGTCAGGAATTCGCATGGTGCGGGGGGAACTTGCCGAAATTTGTGTTTTCAATGTACTTGTGTCATTGAAACTCTTTAATTGGATGCTAATTGGTGGGCGAGTAGATAACTCGATTTTGGCGAGACGCTAATTAATCCTCAGCCGTTTTCGGTTCACGGAATTTTGAAAGGCAATTAAACTGATTTTCTTAGCAACTAGCCACGTTCCTGACCATATTGCTCATCGACAATTCGGTATCGAAACTAAGGAGCAGAGAATTTTGAGATATGCTTCTGGACTCAACGGCTTGGGCTGTGTGTGGTTTGTCAGTGAATCTAGGCTTGTAAAGGGTCTTCCAACAGGAAAGTTCACAGTTGATAGAGACCATATTGTTGGACCACGTCTACAATCGGTTGTCATTAATTCAGTCAGCCTTGCCAAACCACCATGGATGGACGTAGTCATTCAACAACAAGAGCATATCGTGCAATTTTTTCTTATTAAAATGGGTAATCACTTTGAGCAACGTTTCGAGTGTTTTGCCCATTTTACAGTGATATGGCGCATTTCTGGATGAAGGAAGGATACCAATGCAAACTGCATCCAAGAGCGTCCAATGCATGGTATAGAGTTTGGATTGGAGTGATTATCGTCAACGGCGAGCGCTTATGTCGATGAATACCAACTTCTTCTGGCCTGAATCATGGACGCACGAGCGACATGAGGACGGCGATATTCGCCACAAAATTCACATTGCATTGGAATTCCTATGCGAGCGATTAAGGGCATGGGCAATGAACTGGCCGCGTCTGGGTTTTCAGAAGTCAAAGGATTTGCAAAATTTTAACATTAAATCATGGAAATTTGGACATTTCGTATATATGCCACCCAGGGAAGGCGCCTTGGGCCCAAGAAGCAATTGAGTAGAGTAGAGCCCTCTCTCGAAGGACCCTGATTATTCCTGTCCTGCTCTATGGCGTGGAAGCCTGGACTAACTCAAGAGCGGGGGAAGAAGAGAAAAGTTCTGCCTTCAATCTTTGGTCCTCTTTGTGTTGATGTGGAATAAGATTCAAGTTTCTGTACAGCAACTAACCAGTCGTCTACGGACTCAACGCCTAAGATGGCTAGGCCATGTTGAGCGCATGGACAACACTGCTCCAGCCCGAAGAGTCTTCGACTCCGAACTAGTGTGACAACGCAATAGAGGAAGACCACGAAGCTCATGCCGCAAACAAGTGAAGAAGGACCTCAACCGACTTGGAGTGCGAAATTGGAGGCAGCCAGCGAAGGATCGTGCCAGCTGGAGAGGCTTGCTGGCTGAGGCCCAGGTTCACCCAGGACTGCAGCGCCTTAAGAAGAAGTAGAGAAGACGTGGCACATTCACATTCTTGAACGAAGTTATGTTCTATACATAATAACATCAATAGGCTACACGACTAACAAACAAAATGACTAACTAACTTGATCATAACTCACAAACGCTTTGTTTTATTTACATTTGAAGATCGGAAGAACTCAATGGAAGACTCTTTTTTAGCCTCTGCCATTAAATCACGTTGATTAAATATGTAATTAGAATTGTTGCTTTTAGCACACTAGCTTAAGTGCATTCTTGTCTTCCATCCCGACGACTGCTTATCTGTCCAAGCCGAGCTTTGATCAGCCATTCAACATTTTTTCGATGCGAAACTCTAAACGTTTCTTTTTCGTTTCAAACAAACCCACGATTTTTCAAAAATTCCGTGAGAACAACTTTTTAACTTTCATGTAATTAGAGACTAGAGAGAGTACCGACTACCGAGATAATACATAGAACAGCAGTTGTTAAGCACTAGTTCCACAGGATAAAGAGGCTTGTGCTTTAGAGACCTCTCTCGATGAAGCGATATGATTTTACACCAGATATCGTGGTTATCTTAGTCTATGCAGCGCAGAAGCATGGGCAATGTCAGCCGCCGAGTAGTCTTTAGTCCTGCTTCAGTTGGCGATAGGGGGAGTCAGTCAAGTGATAAATAGACTTACCAGACCTGGCCGGAGTGGACCGCATCAAGAGAAGAAATGACAATAAGAAAAATATGGAAACCCACAAGAAAAAGTTCTAAACATGAAGAGAACTTTTCTTTTTTTTTTTCTGTACCGACAACAGAGAAGAATTGCCACGTGCCTTAACAGAGTAGGATTCAGAGCAGTGTTACCACAGGGACTCTATAGAGTTAAAAGGATTCATCTTTATTAGTCTGACTCAGAGACTCTAATTTTTAGGTTTGACTCATTTTTTTCAAGAACAAAATTAATAAAACAGATACTAGTACTGCACCCAGAAACTAGCCAGGAAAGGAATGTAGTCGTAGCTTCATCTATGGTTCAAAACCAATAAAGGGTCCGACACTACTGCTTTCGTGGAGAGCGACAACATTAGATTGTATACCTATTTCGGTAAATTTGCATCGGTTTTCCCAGTGGAAACTTAATGGCAACAAGCTATATTGTGAAGGACGAGTAGAGGAGTCAACGTATCTGTGTCTCAACCTTTCGCTTCTTCCCAGATAGTTCAGGAATACTAAACATCTCTGAATTTAATTGGCAGTCAACTGAAAGTCACTGAAACTCATCTGGGTCCCAGGACACCAAGGAATCCCTGGAACTGAGATCGCCGAATTACTTGCTGGACAACGATCAGAGAAAACTTTCTCAGGACTTGAACCTGCGACGTATATGTAGACAGACCAAGCGTTTGCTCCCAAACGTCTGCAAGAAATCCGCGGCATTATTTGTTGTCGCTTGACACAAAAGACTGTGGACGACGAACCGACGAAGTAACGAACCAAAACACCTTTGCCCAACACATAAATGTGATTGGTTTAAGCGAAGACGCTCTATGCGACGCCTGTGCAGAGGACGACGACACGGCAGAGCACTTCCGCTGTCACAGTCCCGCTTTTGCTTGGATCAGGTGGCTGACCATCAGCGCTGATATAGTGAGAGCTGACTCTGTAGATCATTCATCAGAGAAGCCTCTGCTGGTCTTTCGATGGAATTGTAGGTTGCTGTATGGTCTCAGTCTTTAGTCTGAGTGCTCCAGTGTGGCATCAAACCTCAAAAAAATAATACTAGTTATAAAAAACACTTGTTGGGACTCATTTATTTTCAAAATGATTCGTTTTTAAGCTTCTGGGACTCAAACAATTTAACCTGTGGTAATACTAATTCAGAGTTCAACGTCAAGGCTATGAACAAATTGCTCCCAGCCGCAAGATTCCTCGACTCCGAGTCAAGGTCTAGGTGGCGCACACAACTGGAAAAAGGAAGCAGTTAGAAACAGCGCCACTGATATTGCTCCAACTGACGAGTCTCGTTGGCTATACCGCGACACAAAGGAGAGCGCATCCATTATCAGGTTATATTCAACCTTCAATACAAACGACTAAACAACTACAAATCAAAAGACAACTGACCTTGCAATGGTTCAATTGACTGTACGTTGATGTACGTTCAATTGACTACGCTTGGCACAGACGAAGCTGGAACGGTGGCCCTATGAAGGAAATCCCCATTCGCTGTTGACACGCTTAATGGCAAACCAAGCCATACACAAATTAAATTATTTGATTTTTCCTCAAGAATAAGCATAAGTAAATGATGCTACACCTGGGATAGGCACACAAACGGACTGTGCTTGATGCTGCAGATCACCACTTTTGCTCCTCATTACTTTCCTTTTTTTGTTATGGACTTACAATTTCCAACAGCATCTTCTTCTCATCTGTAAATCGCAACAAAACAAGGCACCGGCCCTCGATATGCCATCGCACGCAATACATTAGACAACAGATACTTCCTATCCACACTCCCCTCGGACATGCACACTGATCCAATGTTTGACAGAACGCACTGTTAATTATCTTACCAAGCAGAGGATATATTCTCTAATAAATTATTAACGTTGATACCGACAGTCGACCATTACTCAAAAGATACATTATCACCTTACCTAAGCTCTGCACCTCCTGCAAAGAGGAACGTTTTCACAGGCATTAACTAGCGGTCTAGCCAGGTTACACGACTACCAGCAGCTAATTAACCAATGGGGGACGACAACAACATGTGTGTTGTGTTGTCAAACAGAAGCCAAGATTACTGCTGGTCGATAAGGAATGAACTTTATTACGACGTGTTGTTTGTTGCTCAACGCACCTTCTGTGCCTCACCTATCGACGCGAATACACACGCACACGCGTACGTTCAGGTAACGCGTTTCGACGAGATGCCTCGTCGATGATATTGTCAATCAAGCGAATTGATAAATAATAATTCAATCCAAGTGTAAACATGCGATATGTGACTGGAAGGAGAATATAAAAGAAATTATGCAATTGTCATTAGTTATCCTGTCAACGAGCCAGATTATATAGCCCCGAGCATAATTCAAAGAGAATCAATGCACGTATTCGCAGCGCACGCTAATGCTATACTCCTGAGAGGTGAGCGAGTATGAAACTGTAAACTAATATCGTTCTCTAGTACGCAGCAGGAAATATTCTTTCGGTTACTTTTGAATTTCCACTTCCATTCTATTTATGCGCCACGTGGTGGTCTCTAACCGTACTTCAGGTGGCTGACTTAGCATATTTCAGAACCGCTGTGGTCCACTTCTGTGATTGTTGTCTTTGATTCGTCATTCACAATAGTGGAATCAACTTTGGGACAGAGGGGCATTCACAAGCTGTTATTTGTGTTCGTGGATTCATTAAAAACAACCACGACCGAATGTATACTTAAGGAAAACCATCTCTTTCATGGGACTCTCGGGCGAGAAACATGTAAGTTCACAGAAACAAATGCTTGGCTCGAATCTGCTAATATTTATAGCAAATCAAGTCAATTTTGAAATGTGCGGACTGGAGCTCTTAATCTTCTTCTTCTTGTGGCGCTGCAGTCCGGGGTGAACCTGGGCCTCGGCCAACAATCCTCTCCAACTGGCATGATCCTTAGACTGCCTCCAATTTCGTAGTCCTAGTTGGTTGAGGTCTTTCTCCACTTGAGTGCGCCATCGGGTTCGTGGTCGTCTTCTATTGCGTTGTCCCACTGGTTCGGAGTCAAAGACTCTTCGGGCTGGAGCAGTATTATCCATGCGCTCAACATGGCCTAGCCATCCTAGGCGTTGAATCCGTAGACGCCTGACTAGACTCATGTTGCTGTACAGCCCGTACAGTTCGTGGTTGAATCTTCTTCTCCAGGAACCTTCAACGCAAACAGGACCAAAGATTAATCGCAGAACCTTTCAATCGAAGAGGCCAAGTGCGTCTTCATCCGCTCTTGAGATAGTCCAAGCTTCCGCGCCATACATCAGGACAGGGATGATCAAGGTCTTTTATAATGCGAGCTTGGTTCTTCTTAAGAGGACTCTACTATTCAATTGCCTCTTGAGCCCAAAAAAAACAGATGTTGGCAAGAGTTATTCTGCGTTTAATCTCGATACTGATGCTGTTCGCACTATATACTTGGAAGCCAAGGTAGATGAAGTCTTTTACTACCTCGAAGCTGTAGCTGCCCATGGTGACGTTCTGACCAAGTCGTCGATGTTGTGTGTCCTTTCTTGATGACAGAAATGACTTTGTTTTGCCCTCATTCACCGCTAAACTCATTTTCCCGCCTTCGTTTCAATGTCAACAAACGCCTCATTGACGGCTCGCTGAGTTCGGCCAATCACGTCAATGTCGTCCGTGTATGCCAGCAGTTGAACGGACTTTTGGAAAATCGTGCGCCTTTTAAGATTGGCGTGTGAATTTTGCACGACCTTCTGAAGTACAATGTTGAAAAAGTCACATGACAGAGCGTCGCCTTGTCTGAATCCTTTTTTGACATTGAAGGTCTCGGTGATTTCGTTACCGACCTTGATGGAGCAGCGAGAGTTCTCCATCGTCACCCTGCACAACCTGACGAGTTTGGCAGGAATGTCAAAACTAGACATGGCGTTGTATAGCTCGTCTCTGTGCACACTGTCATATGCGACCTTAAAGTCGACAAATAGTTTGTGGGTGTTGATCTGCATCTCTTGGGTTTTTTCGAGGATCTGCCGTAATTTGATGATTTGATCGATAGTGGACTTCCCAGGCCTGAAACCGCACTGATAGGGAGCTATCATGTTGTTGAATAATGGTTTCAGGCGCTCACACAGAACGGCAGAGAAGATCTTGTGGGCGATGTTAACGAGACCTGTTCTCCGATAGTAGTAGATGTAGTAGATGGTGCAGTCAAAGGGGTCTCATTTCTTGTGGATCGGGCAAACGATACTAACATTCCACTCGTCGGGCATGTTTTCCTCCGACTATATCCTACCAGATCATCTCCAGCTGCTGTAAGCAGTTCCGCGAACAATCTGTTCGCTCCAGCAGCTTTGTTTGACTTTAATCTCGATATCGCTATGTTGACTTGGTCCAGATCGTGAGTACGGAATCGTCTCGTACTCGAATATCGTCTTCCATTGCGTGGAGTGGAATTAATTAATTATTACCATCCGTAGTAAACTTAACATTACCTGGGGAAACATTTTCAAGTACTATGCACATCTTAAGTGGATTTCATTAGATTTTTAATGGCATTTGTGCCAAGGACCCAATCCATCGAAACATAGCCCTTTCTAAAAGGAAAAGCGACGGCTCAGTCGCCGCTGTATGTAAACAAAAATTAAAACAATCAATACATTAGCAGCACTACTGTTTCCATATCGTAGTGTGTTGATGCTATTCACGCGCCTGAGAGTGCCAGGTAAATTTCTAAAATGTACCAGTTCACGGCCCAACCTATTTCGAGACACTAACAATGCTCAAAGAATTTTCCTGTCTCAAATTCTCTCCTGTCTCTCATTCTCGCTTCTCAAACTTGCCCTTTCCGAGTCAGCAGAAAACCATAAGTCCCTTCTACTCATGAAAGAACAATAGGACGCACAACACGAGTGGTTACTGTTGGCTCCCTTTGGACTCACACTAGCCCTTTACGTTTCTAGATAAAATTGTGAACAAAAAGGAGCCTCAATGTTTTCATTCCTTCTTCTTCTTTGACTGACGCTGCAGCCCGGTGTGGACCTGGTCCTCAACCAACATGCCCATCCAGCGAGCAGGATCTTTCGCCAGCTGCGCACACCAAGTTGGTTAAGGTCCTTTTCCACTTGTGTGTGCCATCTAGTACAAGGACGGCCTCTGTTGTGCTGTTCCAATGGCTCGGTGTCGAAGACTCTTCGGGCCGTAGCTGTGGTGTCCATTCGATCTACATGACCTAGCCATTCTAAGCGTAGGATCCGAAAACAATTAATTAGGTGCATGCTGCTCTACAGCCCGTACAGTTAGTGGTTGAACCTTCTCCTCCAAACGCCATCAACGCAAACAGGAGCAAAGATCGCACGCAGAACTTTTCTCTTAAAACAACCAAGAGCTTCTTCATCCGCTTTCAATAGCGTCGGTGTCTCTACGAGCAAGACCGGGATGATCAGAGTTTTATACAAAGTCAACTTGGTCCTAGCTCTGTTACTTAATTGCCTCTTGAGCCAAAAGAAGCAGCGATTGGCAAGAGTAGTTCTGCGCTTGATCTCGGTACTGTTGTTATTGTCCCTATTTACTTCAGAGCCGAGGTAGACGAAGTCCTTGACTACCTCAATGTTTCTGCTGCCCATTGTGACACTCTGTCCGAGGCGTCGATGTTGCGCGTCCTTTCGTAATGTCAAAATGTACTTTGTTTTGCCTTGGTTTTCGTTCCTTGCTTTTAATCATCAGAAACGTACCAAATTCGTCCATCGATGTGAAACTCACTACCCCTTGACCTTCGAATAATCAGACACTTTGGAAGCTCCTTTTTCTGATCAATCCACATGTGTCTTATCTATTCTTTGTTGGTTTGATTATGTAAAAGGAAGCATCATAAAAGCTGATCCCAATTCAGGACAAAGTGATAAAATTGTCTGCTTCTTGCGTTCGATGGAGTCTCTTGCCTTTTATGAAAATCAGCTTCTGATCATCAGCAGACATAATTTAAGTGTACGGCCCACTTCACTGGTTTAGGTGGGTCCATTATCTGTCCTCTTCTGTATTCTATGTTAGAAATAACAAATTAAACTATGTTTTGGTCCTTGGACTTAATTGTTCTTGTACAAATATCGGTGTTATTCTAATCGACTTACATTAATTCATGGCAAAGAGGAGATATCTTGTGGCCCATATTTGGCTACTCCCCTTCAATTAATAATGATAAATACTAAAATCAACAAATGTGGTGAAATTGTTTGCAGTTCTAAACCCTAATTTAGCAACATATATTTCTTTAAGTACCTGACATTTTTTTAGGTTTCATATTGACCGTCGCGTTGTGGTTATGCGAGTCAACCTCTGTGCTCGATCTGCGCCACAAAAATAATGTTCACGGCCCCAATAATTGTAGCCCATAGAATAATAATATAATATAATATGGGCGGCACTACAGCCCATAGAGGGCCAGGGCCTAGCTTCTCAGCAACCACTCGTGTTGTGCGTTCTATAGTTCTCACACGAATGGAAAGGACCTACTGTTTTATGCCGACTCCGAACGGCCATGTTTGAGAAGCTTTTTCTAGACAGGAAATACTCTCATTGTCAGTAACTCGAAAGAGGTGGGGCCGTGCAATATATCCTTTCGCTCAGAGCTGGAATCGAACCTACGTCATCGAGGTTGGGGTCGACGCACATACCCACAACGCCACGGGCCACCACAATTGTAGTCCATGGAATAATGGAATATTCAAAGGATAGTCCTGTTGTACATATACATGAAATTATGTCTTCTTCTCTTCAGATGTCTTTGTCACTTGTTCCTCTACGATTCTAATCCATCAGAATTTTTGTATGCCCAGGCGCAACCAGGCGAGTTTTTACGCTACGTTCAACCTACGTCTAGGATGTCGTGTTGATGGGTTCATTCGTGCCAAAGGCCCAATCCATTTCAAGCATAGCCCTTTCTATTAGGAGAAGCGACTGCTCAATTGTCCCTGTATGTAAACAAAAATTAAAACAATCAATACATTAGCAGCACTACTGTTGATGCTACTTTTACGCCTGGGAGTGTCAGTTTATGTTTTCAAATGTACCAATTCACGACTTTACCTCTTTGGGGTCACTGACAATGTTCTAAAAGTATTCCCGTCTAAATAAAGCTTCTCAAACTTGCCCGTTCGGAGTCAACAGAAAACTATAGGTCCCTTCTACCCGTGAAAAACGATATCACGCACAACACGAATGGTTGCTGAGAAGGTAGGCCCTGGCTCTCTTTAGGCTGTAGCGCCACTTGTACCATTATTATTTTATTATTATTCAATAAATCAAAAAACCACGAATATTTTAGCTTTGCATTTTTCTTTATTAGAAAATTCAATATATCAAATGTGATGTGCTATACATATATGTATGTTAGTTATGATTCATGTTAGTCTTTATTAGAGAAAAATACTTCGCCATACTTTACAGTGCACATTCATAGCTTGTTATTTTTTTATATTTCTTGTCTTTTTTGGAAAACGAAAGATTATTACAAAGTAGCAGGTTGTGGCCTTCGTACAATTTTTAGTTAAAGTACCCCAACTTGTATGTAAAAATGCACATAAATCGAACAGTCTGTTACCGTCGTAGACTTAAAATCGAAGAAAACACTTGCTTGGCATTTTGTGTGAAATTGGTTTATTTAAGACCTGTCACAGGGCGGTATAAAGGGTTACGATTTGCTTTTATTTTTTTATTTAGAAACAGATATACCAACAGGTCCTCCACATTTGCTAAGTCAGAACACACAGCGACTCGTTTATTTCCCCCTTTATCTTCAGCTTAGGAAATAGCCAAAAGTCAATGGCAATGCTGGCCACAGATGGTCTGTCGTTGTGACTTCTTCGAAGTGGTGTTCATCAGTCGATGTTGTTGGCTGCCAAGAGGCATCGCCGCTAACAGAGCCATTTCGATTTCCATTTCCATTTTGTGACAAAGTTTGATGATCAAGGACCTTCTAAAATATTTACAAGATCTCTGCATTCATAAAAAATTGTTTGCAGAGAATTGTTTTGCTTTTCGATGTCGACCTTCTCGTGGAACTTAACACAGATGTCGGTGAAAACACTTCCAACTTCCAATTCAACTGACGTCATTCATCTGCGTGTCATATCGCATAATATAAAATTGTTTACCATTTTCAGGAAACTGCATCGTCCTTACTTCCAGACTTTCCACAGCCACTGTTCTATTATCATCATAAGCATCAGTATCCACAAAATGACACACATCGGAATAAAGTCGCGCAAATTTCGCATGACAATTAAGGTTTATGCTCATGCCTCACGAATATAATAATTTTTCAATTTACGATCGTCAATAACAATTTCCAACAACCACATGAGTAGGGATCAAATCCCGCGCCCCGGCATAAGCCATCCAGCTACCACAGCTTATGGATCGTAAAAGGTGAGTAATTGTGTTCAAGTGTAGAAGCTGATATGTCGGCTCAAATTGTAAGTAAGTGATCTCTTAACCATCACAGTCTCCTGCAGAAGCCCCACCCCCACTGGGAGTGGCACGTTTTAACAACCCAACCGGCATTTCCTTTAACAACACTATTTGCATGATGGCAGCATTTTGAGAAGGAAAATATTAATTCATAAAACATCCCCGAATGTCAGGGAGAACATGGTATTCGCATTTGATAACACACTGCCTTCCACAAACTACGTGCGGTAAATCTGAAATCGATTTTATTTCATATAAAACTGCTGTGAGCCGATGGCAGCGCAGAGCAGTCCTTTCGGATGTTCCCACTCGAAGGCGAAGGCAAATGTTAATAAAATACAAAACAAACAAAGTTCGATTAAAAAGTCGGAACTCCGAATGCATAACTTTTAACTTTATGGCGATAAATTTTTTTTCTGTGCGCTTCTCTTTTTTTCCCTCGCTTGTATCTGGAAAATAATTTCGAAAACTAACAAAGCGCGCACAATTTACCCACCCCGTGTGACATCAGAAGGTCCTGCGGAGCGAGGTGTCTCTGGCTATGTGCACGGAGGGAAGCCCTCCACGCTGTGCCAATCCGTTTGCATGGATTTATTGTCATGGAACAAACTATTATATACACATGCAGATTGCACATTCAATTGCGAGGACAACGCAACTAAAACAATGCGTCTCCGGTTATACATGCATATGCACATGCATCGGATTGAAGTGCCCGGGCGATGCGTTGGCAGTGTGCTTTGCATTAATTCAGTCGGTTGATTGTTGAACTTCTGTCCATCGTCCTGCAGCAAGTTGATTCTGCCCCTGTGCCGTGCCGCCGGAGAGCTTGCAGCTTTCGATGATTAAATGGACAATGGATTTTTATTTGCATACGGAAGCAGGTCTGATGGTCCTTCAATGTTCTGGTCGTCGTCAGTGTCTCTGTCGCAATATTGACCCAAATGTTTTTCCTTTGCATAGCCGACCGTGCAGACGGTTATGGTATATAGGGCTGGGGTGGCGTGGCGCCCGGTGCCCGGCATTGGAGCTCCTTTTACACCGGAACCACATGAGATATGCATGAGGGGATAGCATTTCGGAGCCTATTTGCATTTTCCGAAGACAGCAGGTGACATTTTCTTGTTTTGTGTGGTTTTGAATTTATTCAACTGCAGGATACCAGTTGCCACGTGTGTTGGGTGCATGACGACTGATTGTTGGTGTCTACACATGACTCAGTCGTCCATGAAGCACAACCAATGGGCGATTGCATATTGGCTGGCGCTGTGTGCAGACTATACGAGCTGTACGACATAGCTTCAAAAATTTGCTTCATTTTCCTGATATTGCTTTACAAATGACACTTCAACGTTGTGTAACGTGAAGGATCGAAGCCATCAACAAATGCGGAATATTCAAGTTGGCTTTGAATTGGTTTTCGTTTTGATAAATGACGATTTTATTATGACATTAAAACTGATGCTGGCTGCGGGGGCTCATTAATGCTCCCGAAGTTGAAATGAAAATGTATGTTTTGTTGTGCTAAGGACTCTTGTTTTTGAGTTTCCAACTTTGGCTGTATCACCTCGTCTCATTATTGAATGTTTACCCAAGTTTTCTTCTTTTATTGACTTGAGTTTTGGCTATTAACGTGGGATTATGCAAATGTATGTTTGGAAAAGCGTATTTTGAATTGCTGAATATTTTGTTGGTCACTTCATGTATTTGGTCTTGGTTTTGTGCGTGGTTACTGTTGTACTTGGCTGTGCACTTCTAAAGTAGATATAGGAAAGAATAAGCATTGGAGGCTGAAGTTCCATACAAGTGCAAATGTGCTTCGCAGTCTGATGAATGAACGTGCCCTTCAAATTCATGAAATACAAATTGTGATCATGGTTTTTGGTGGACTCGTGGCGGCACCGTGAGCTTAGAAATTCGAAAGGAGCTCGATTTCGAAAGGAACGAATTTAGGTTTGACTATTTGACAGGTTACTTAGGCTTGTTGCATTTGAAGCTACATGCGCTAAACACTGCCACCAAGGTTGTTACAATTTAAAATGACCAAAAATGAATATAATTCTCAGCAGTTACCTTGTGGGATCCAAGTGAGTCATGGCCAGTTTATGCCTTGATTGACATTAACTTACGAAAAGCTTACGAGATTCGTCAAAATGGCCGCCATGGTGCTTAGGCTTCATCCATCGACTCAAAGGCATTGTAACTAGGGTTCAATTCCCGGCACGACTTTCATTACTCTTGACCCTTTCTCTCTCCCGACTCGATAATGTTCAGAGAGTACACACTTCTGGGAAAAGCTTCCCAAACTTCGCCTTTCGGTTTTCTACTCGTGAGGCAACAAAAAACAGGCACAACACGAGTTATTGCCTTGTAAGCTAGGCAGAGTGCCTCTATGATCATAGCATGTGATTCTTGAATAACAAGCTTAAATAAGCTATGGTTTTGTAATTTGTATTTTTTACTAATGAACTGTGATATTTTCCATGTAACATACAAATGACCGTTTATTCTTAGAACAGATAAAAGTAGGTTGGGAAAAGTGATGATTAACATGATCCATCGTTGGGAGTGTGCAATACTTCAATGCACTCTATTCTAAGTGTGCAGTAAATATGATTTCTAGAATTCAAGTAACGTGGAATGGTCCACCACCTGACTACTTCGCGGTTGCTTTGCAAAGACTATAAATGTGTATGTGTATAAATTCCTGTTTCCCTTGGTCAGTTCAAAACTTGAGAACGACCTTATTGAGTTCATAAATTTTTTTTCAGTTTTCTTATATTTTTTAAATAATTTTTACAGAAATGAAAATTAAAAAATTGCGCAGATAATTTCAGAAAATGTAACTATAACTTTAAGTTTGCAGTTTATTCAGGTGTCTTTTTTTAAATGTGTTATGTTTTAAAAGGGATGGCGAAGACGTTTTAATAATTTGAATCGTCCTAATTTCGAACGACATCCAATCAAATTCGCAAATTTCTAGTTCGGTTTAAAAATGCCTCCTCAAGGAGTAGGGGCATTCTTTAAGTGTCTCTGCATTTATCTAAAAATTCCATTGAGTGTTGGAGTGTGTCTGGCTGTGTAAACTAAACAGTGCCTTTTTATTTCCTTGCTTGATGTCAGAATAAGTGTCAATTTTCTTAAATAGACTGAGTTTCCGTTTTTACCTATTCTGCAACTTCTCGCTGTCAACACGCGTCAATTGATTTGTTTAATTGCAATTTGACTCCACGCCAGTCAATGACCATCAGTCGCTGTGTCAGCAATTAGTTGCGGCATAATTTGTAGAATAGACGGAGACAATAAAGAATATGACGAGTGCGAATTACGAGCTCACAAACGTATCACGTAGTTATCCCCCTAACAGTGGTAAGATGGTGATAGTGCCAAGCTAATCACTGAGTATGAGTCGAAATCAATAGTACACTGTGCACATACCATAGAGATGCAGGCGTCACCCACCACCAAACAATTCAGAATGGCATGCTATACATTGCAGCTTATATAGTTATGTGAAGCCAATCCATCGAATTGCCTCAAGTATCAATCGAGTTCATGTCTTATTGGACACATACCTTCCCTTTTGCTGTGGGCGATGTCCATTTCACACCTTTATGTGGCCTTTTGGTCGCAGCACCCAGTTGCAATGCAACCACATACTGTGCTAGCTAATAACTCACTCCCCGAGTCGGTTTTATGCTGTAACTCTATTGTGGGGACAGTTGATTCATGTCATAACTCATAATGAGTGCCTAATGGCATATGACATGTATTTGTCATCCAAAGCATTCAACGCAAGCACCAATACTAGAATTGGGTCTCTCTAAGCTAAGTGCGATTGTATGCTTTTATCCTTCTGTCAATGAGTAGCCCTGGCCAGACCTTTTTCATTTTCGAACAACATTTCCTGAACTTGTCTGTGTTTATATTTTTTGGTGCTTCATTGTAGACAATCAATTGAAGAATCTGAGTGGATCCGAAAAAAAGCAAAAAAAAGTTGTTCTACAACAACCCCTGGAGTCAATCGAACATGTGTGGTGAAACCTACTTGAAACCCATTGACATTTGAATCTAACTGAAAATGTTTTCATCGTTCAGTAGATGACCAAAGATGTACCCTTAAACATTTGCCACTCATAAAATAATGAATTGTATTGAATATAAAATGCGGAAAAAAGGATTGATTGAAAACGAATCTGTGACGGTTTGTAGTAATTAAATAACTAAATAAAATTGCCTTGGTTTTATTTTCGACAACCAATCGGCTATTCACCAAAAATAGAAACTGACTATCTGACTGCGATAAAAATAAATCGGTTTTTAATCGGTCTTTTTGATACTTCTTGTCAACAACGGTGTGTGCGCTTATCTAAAAAGCCGAATGTCCACTCTTGGACTTGTTGGCACTTTTGATTTTTGTGATATGATTCAGAATTTTTGGTCAGTACGGCACGCGCTTATGTGTGTGTGGTATAAATTTAGCTCTTGAACTGGCACATGGCCTGCTCTGGCAGCGGCTAAGAAGGTGCTGTGGATGACAGTTGTCGCTTCATTCGAGTAAAGACGATGCTACTGAGCTTAAATACATATTCAGCATGTTTCATCAATTTCCGTAAATTTGTTGTAAATGGGAACTTATTTCCTAAACTTAAGAACTGTGAAAAGGTCAACTTAAGCAGCCGTTTTTTTTTTTGGCACTGATCTGTCAATATTGGGTACTGGATGGCAAGATGCAATTTTCGGCACGATTTTCTCAAGGATCACTTAAAAATCAACCAAATTTGTAGAAGCTACGTCCTGGTGTACTATCGGCTTCAGCACGACCCACATTACGTATTATAATCAAGTCTAGTTGTCCGGACGCCAAAATTCGGCCAACAATTTCACATGGTTCCATTTAACACATGAACCGGATGGGAATACAGCAAGTATCCTAAATGATGGATTGTAACGTCTTTGCTTATTCTTGTTAGACGGGTTACACGAACTTGACGTTGGTTCTGTTAAGCCTGAAAAGAGATTGTAGAGTGTATATTGTGTGTCTCCTGGAGGTCTTGGAAGGAATTATATCCCAGTTTTCCAGACTGGTCTAGCGACAGAGTAGTGTTCCTCTTACCGCCGGTTGGAGAAAACACGTCGGATAAGAGGTCCCGTCTGCGAGGATGGCGAATGGAGGAGTAGACACAACCGCGATCTCTACGAGCTGTACCACGATGAGGATGTACTCCGGAAGTCAAAAATCCATCGAATACTCAGGCTCGGCCACATGAGTACATGGACACCATCGTTCCAAAAAGGCCACGAATCCGAGCCTCCTGGTTCGAGAATGAGAGAAAGATCGTATCTCCGGTAGAAGGTCCCAGTCATCACGAACGCAAGACAGATTGGTCTTGGTAACTGGAAGCAGCGTGCCCAAGACCGTCACCGATGGAATCAACGATACCTCGTTCTCGGACCCTTTAATGAGTTGTACGCCTGTTGAGTAAATAAATAAAGTTCCCCCACTTTATCGCAACGTCTGCTAATAAATTCGTTGGCTGGTTCCATTTTCATTTCATGGTACTTCAGAAAATTATGGCCAGTGCCCCCGAGTAGTCTCGCAGTTGGTTAGAGAGTTCCACCTTGCAGCATGTATACAGTCTCCACCATCATTCATAAATTTTTTTTCTTGTACACCCGCAAGAGGTGGTTAGCCGCTGACCCGAGGTCCAGTAGAGTGCTGCACGCAGAGAATCTTGGGCTCAAATGTTGTGGAAAAGTACCAACTAATGTAGATGTTCGCTTCGAAGGAGTACGCGTAGTGTCAAAGACTTGATAGGTATACCACAATTTAACTATACGTTCGTGGTAGCCAAGGGCTTCGTAGACCATGGGTCTGCAGTAAACAGTGTCAAGATCAAACGCAGTCGATTAGCATGTCTCACTATTGAATATGTTAGCTGATGCAGTACACATAAAGCTCGAAAATTAGAACTCGTGGTGACTGAAATTGCTTGGAAAGTTGAATAAAATTTTATTTAGCTTAGACGGATTGGTAAGTAGAAAGAAAATTTCTAAAACTGAAGCACACTTAATCTCCTTTTGGCTTCCATTTTTTGTATTGATGAGAAACCATTATAGAGCCAAAAAATATAATATTTTGATACCCACATGCTTGGCTTCTATTTTTGTACAGTCCGGTATATTAGGTCTATAACTTTCGTCGGTTTGCTAAGAGATGGCGTAACTTGTATTAGTCCAATGTTATTACTCCAGTGGAACATGAGTTGAAAAGCTACTGTCATTGAAAAAGCCATAGCTTCAGATGGGCAATACCTTAGTTTGAATTGTACATGTTTTTCTTAAATAAACGTTAAAATTTTGAAAAAAAACAGCATGAATTAATTTACACCCTTATTAGAAGTTAAGTTCGTGTCCTCGCTCAGTTTTTTTTTTTAATTTACTGAGATTTCTTCATTTCGAGCCAGAGACTAGGGGTGGATATAGCTGTCTCCATTTCTTGAATAAAAGCACTTGGAACTGGAAAAGAATTTCGAATTTGTTTAATTTTCGAGCTTCTACTGTAATAGAACTGTGTCGTCCCAATTCAACATCGGCCAAGAATATGGAAAACTGAAAAGTCTTTTAAAAAAGTTCTGCCTGTGATCTGATGATTTCCCGTTGATGATGAGTGACGCTAGCTATATGGACTACAAGGCGCCGTAGTTTAGTCATTTAGAAGTTCGAATAGCCTCCGGCCAGAACAGTCTTCAACGAGATGCACACAAGGACCTAAATCAGACCAATGGCACGTCTCAAAATAGAAGCTGTTGATATTCCCAAGCTCGAATCCAAATGTTACCTGAAAAAAGAAAATTTAGTGCGATCACTTTGTCAAGCAAAACTACACAGGTCAGTACGCGGCCTTCTAAAACAGTCCTTTTTGATTTTTGATAAATAAAGACTCCACACTCTGAGGCATTTACTGTTGATAAAAATGTTGAATTTTGAGCCACACAAACCTCTCTAGAACCGAATTTGTCCGTCAAATATAAAACAAATTCGGATCTACAGGGTGGATGTAGAACAGACGATAAAAAACACACACACGCTAGGACACTAGTTAAAGTCTAAAAATAACCGCTTTATGGCGTAAAATTGAAAATCAATACTTACTTAATTAAATACTCACAAAGAAATGTGGAACTGCAAGCGGAAAAAATAAGCCAACACCATGAATTCAGTTCCATATTAAGTCGTAGCACCAATTAATCCTGAAATAACTTACACACACTTCCAGCGTGGTCATAGTGCAAAGGACTAGAGTCATAATCATCATCATCATCATCACTACTAATGTCGTGCCACACGTTTCAGGCAGCGTCAAACGTGTTCCAAACCATGAAGTCACAACCACCGTGTGTTCTTTTTCGCTTTTGGCACACTCACGATATGGCATGTTTACCTTCGGTTTGTTTTATCGCCGAGAATCATTTCCAGGCGCACACATACAGTTCGCCTCCTTCCTTGCATTTCTTCTGCGAAGCCGTTATTTAAGGACCTGTACACGAGTTCTGTTGTGCCATCAAATCATTCTGAAAATTAACGAAATAGCAGCAACAACAACTGGGATAAATGATATGTGGGTTGCCGTTGCTTGATCCTGCAACAGCACACTAAGTGTGAATGTAACGTGCTGCTAATAAAGTAGCTTGTCGTCGCGTACTTTGACAGTCATTGGGCCCGTTCACCTCCGCCCACGACACTGTGGGGCTTAAGGTTATGATTTATATCATTTTTTTCCTGCGTAATTATGCAAAAATTAATTGCAATCTCTCCAATACGTGCACGTAGACTGTGCTGTGTGTGAGCATGATACGTGACTACTTCAAATTGGGTTACCACCACGAGGAGCACGATGCCGTGTCGTCAGGTAGGCGACGAAAATTTGTTTCCCACTCCAAGTGGATTCGAAAACGTAGTTTGTAAACCATATTCCTATCATGTCGCCGGCACAGAGGCACTGTTGACTGAGTTAGACAATGGCTTGTACTGGCATTCATGCATGAGGTGAAAATTACGTTCTTATCGTGGCCGCGATTCGTATTCGGGATGGTCGACGATAAGATATGTATTTCCTGGTCTCAAAGCAACCTTGACATGTCTTTGCGGCGAACTAAGGTGCGTGTAGATAAGCGGGTATGTGTGAGTGTGAGTGTGAGTGGCGATCAATCGTTCGGCATTACCCGGCATGACTTAGCCCTGTAACCCAAATGACTGAACTCTAATTTATTGGCCGCCTGGCTTCTTAATTGCACATTCATCAAATTTCGGGGATAAACTAAGTGATTCGGCTTAAGAGTGTCGTCTAGACTCAGCTTTTGGATGTCGCCCATAATGTTTGGAATGTGATGTGTGGGCTGTAATTTATTGTAGCGTCAGTGACATGATAATCTTACTGGCTAGAGGTCGAACTTCTCCAACGACAACCAGTGATATCCTCATTTGGTCCGGCTGAAGTTAATTGCTGAGATGCCCAAGTTAAGCTCATTCCATCTCGAATCAAATTGCGCCGTCCAAGTGCGAAAGACCCACATCATTGTGCCTGAAAAGAAAGGCAACTGTACAGAATCACGATGGCCAGCGTTGTGACAAGAAAACCCTTTTAAAATAATTTTCCCCTTCCTTACCACATGAATTCATTTAATTTACGTTAAACACTAAATCGCCTGGTGTCAAGCAGATAAGACCCAAACGGTCATAACTTTAAGATCCTTTGGCATCTTTATGCCGCCCTTAAAGGTACACAGGCCGTTTCGAAAATGGAACAAATGTGCCGTCCTAAAAGTCAATGGGAATCCAATTTACCAAGAATCACCGGGTCACAACAGCAGGACATCCAGCGTTCGGTTCCATCTCTGCCGTAGGCAAAGTCATAAATCAGAAAACTCGATACCTGAAATGACAACAAACCGAAGTGAGTATTCTGAAGACACTCGGTAAACGTATTCCAAAGTGCGCAGTGATGCCGAGAAAAGGGACATCTCTAAGTCCTGGGTAATTTATTAATTGCCTTACATCCCTCACATCATTAAGAGGATCCTCTTCCCAAAACCCATCCCACCCATTGTCGTGGGATTGTTTGTATTGTTATTTATGCGAATGATTTTAGCTCCTTAAGATTTGTTTTAATTCTGGATACAAAGGGACTCTTATCGCCGGGGCTTACGACGGCAAATATACCGTCGGCGTGTCTATGCCACGACTGTTCTCCACTTTCCCCAGAGGGAAATTATGGTTAACTTAATCAGAGACATATTACCGTACCATGTACTCGTTCAATACCATGTGCATACACATGAATGTGCTCAAATCCTACCTATAAGCAGCATGGGCACACATGACTGTCGGATGGCCGTACTTTAATCTAACGATTAGTAGTTTAGTCGTCTCCGCCTTCCTTTGATATTAATCCTTTCTTGTTTGGCAGCAGTACATAAAACCACCCGTGCCACGAAAAAAGGGAACAACAGAATCCTCTGTATCCATCATGCTGTGGATACATGATTTCGAGTGAACTCCCAGAAGAGATGTTTCATCGCATTTTTATGTCCTCTCTTCACCCCATCAGCAAGGGCTCCCGACCATCATTCCGATTCACATGCCGAAGGCCGGAAAAATATCATTTCACACACATTCACACGCGTACGCACAGCCACAATCTAGCTGGTGTAATAAAAATCGATCGATAGATTAAAGAGAGGGTAAGTAACGAGGGTTTTTTTTTCCGCTTTTTTTGGAGCCATCCAAAAAGGACGAGCCAACAATGAAGATGTGACAAAGAAAGAAAAACCCAAGCGACATTTCCCGCAGCCACGACTCTCGGATTCGGATTCAAAACGATGACGGAGGAGAAAATTATGTGGACTATGCTGTTGTCCCTGTTCGCAGCGCACACAAACGCGCACCACACCACACAGCAGTCAGCATCTCTCATTCTATTCCAATCGGTTTGAAAAACACGAGCAAAGGATAAATGCACGCACGCAGGATTTCAATTCTATCTCTTTCCATCATTGGCCGTGTCTCGCTCGCACTTTTCTAGTTCGGGTTCAGGCGGATTCCCCACCATCAAGTTAGTGCGAGGGATGAGATTTTAAAATGGTAGACGCATACACACAGCGATGTTAGGAGGTGTTAGTGATGCGGCAGGATTAACATTTCTTTCCCAGGATGTGTGCATGTATTCTTCTATTGAAAGCCATCCGGCGCGCCGCCATGCTGATGTTATTTCGCTCTCGGGACAGCAAGGACACAAAAGGATATTCACAGCATTTCAGTGTGCTGCTGCTGAATGCTGAAATGCAGTCAAGTCAGCAAAGGGGTTGGATTTTTGTTTAGTCATTGTCACGCGTAAACGCAGCTTTTTGTGCACGTCCAGCAATTTAAACTAGAAATTTATCGGAGGTATTTGCCATCCGGCAGTCCACAGGGAATAGGATGATTATGCTGAAGCTGGTGCTCCCGTGGTAAATTATGACAGATCCGAGGGCATCCCATGGCTCCGCATGGAATTTTATCCATCGCCCGTGTGTTACCCTAATGACCGGCGGAATGAACAAATCTCAAAACTTGAAGCTGTTGGCAATTTCAATTAGCACTCTCACGTGATAAAAAACGAAAGAAAACTTTGTGATTCGATAAATAACTACTTCCACATGACCTTTTCTCCGGCTCTTAAGAAAGAAAAAAACAAATAGTTACTTTTTTTTCGTTCAAAATGTGCTAATTGCTTTAGCAGAGCGTGCACACATCCACTCGAGGGGAACACAACCGCGCAGTCGGCACGTAAGTGTGTATATGACTTGTGAAATTCGAAATTGGTTAGCCGACGAATGAATAGATGCAATATTTGCCGAAAGAATTTGATGTGGTAAATATTTTATTCGGTAGCGGGGAACTTTTATGCCCAAAAATATACATCCAATCGAACTGATTAGCGCTGCACACATGGAATCCTTCGTTTCACTGTGACTGTTGCCACGGTGAGGAGAATCAAAATCACGTTAAGGTGAGATATGATTGATTAATGATTTCTGTCGGAACAAGTGACAAAGTAATTGAATGTTAAACATTTTGCACCTAGTCGACATTGATTGTTCGGTGGAATTTATGAAGCCATTTGTGTTGTCCTCCTTGTGACTAATTGCTGCTTTTTTTAAAGACCTTTGTCCACGTATTATTATATTTTTGTCTAGATGATGTTTCCTAAATGTAAGGACGCTGTGAATTTAAACGTGGAAATTGATGGGGATTCTTGAGCGGCTGTCCAGTATCTGCTGAATTATTCATGTAGATCGTAACGTTATAATCACAAGCAACATTGTTGTCTGGAGCCCATTAGAGAGAGGGCGATATGTTAATTTATTGAAATCTCAAGCATTAGCTAACGAAGATGTCTGATCATCAATCGAAAATATCGTTTTCCACTCCGGTAAGCCCGAGCATGCGCCCGTAAAAGCGATGCTTTTACGATGTTGCATTTCAGTTCAACTGGGGAAATTTTGTATGTACCTCGGGCATACTATACAGTCGTGTGCGTTGTAGCAAATTTTCGACGGTTGGAGCCATTATAACATGGTCTGCAAGAAGCAGGGTTCGAAAAAATCGTTTAAAAGCGATTATTTTGATTTGACATCAGAAAAATAGCCGAATTTCACACATTGTCATCTTGTCCACCGAAGAGTCTTTTTGGCACTTCTTCAAGAAATCGTGTGAGATATTTGGCGTACTAACGCATTCGACGTTTTCGGTTGGAGAACCTAATAGTTCGTTCAGTTCAGTTCGCCATTCCTCATATTCACACGTTTATTCGTTCCACTTGACAGTCGCTACGGTAAATTGCTGTCAAGATGTTTTAAATGACATGACAGTCAAATGTAGCCAAAAGCTGTTTGACGGATCGAAAAGTAACCGTTCAAAGAAGAGAAAGAGCTTGTCAAAGATGACGGACGTCTTAGAATTGCTTGCACATAGAGAAAAAGAGAAAACACAATCGAATGTAGATAAAATAATTAAAAAATGGTAGATTTTTAAAATTTACTGTGGGGCACGTAGAGTGATGTTGAAACAAATTGTCGTTGGTGTCCCATTTCAGCCAAGGGAAGTTGGCAATCATCAACATAAAGACTTCGCTATTGACAGCCAGGAGGCTCTCAGATGTTATTTGGACGGGTATAGTCCCATGCAATAAAAGTGGACCTCGTCTCATGTCGACTGTAGAGAAGAAGAAACCCGCGAAATGTTGTCCTAACAGAACACTCATTTTAATAAACATTCGCGCTTGTTGTTGGCTGTTTGTCCATGGAGATTTAGCAAAACAAACCGGACACACCACGCGCAATTTGACAGCTCCAGCAATATGGTCGCTATCAGCTGTCAACGTTCTGATGCCCCTCTTCACATATAAAAATTGCACATATCAACTTGTTCCTTGTTTACCGGTGTCCGCTCGGTTTATCCAATCCTGGTTGTCAAGCAAAGAAATTGTGAAAATATCCTGAAATATTTTGTTCGTACTGTTGTTTCAATTATGTACTCGCCAGGATAGGGTTAGAAACACAACACTAAGCGAGGAACTCAATTGTTGAGCAACCGCGTCATCGAACGAAAATGTTTCGATGGATTGGCTAGTGGAAAGAAACGACTTCCGAGGCTCGCAACTCCGTCAAATAGTAGACCGCTTGGCAGGAGGTGGTTGGACCAAGTCCAAGAACTCGACTGGTTGCGTCTGGGCATAAGTCCTGATGACTTAGAGTCGATTGCTTGGAAAAAATCGCTAGTGTATGCCTTACACCAGGGAGCCTTGTTTTATTATCATTCATCGCGTCTGCCTACCCGTCAAATGGAGCGTTAAAATTATCAATTTGGGGCTAGTTAGCAAAGCGTTGTGTGTCAGATTTGAGGAGTCGGAAAACAAAGCCGCATCCACGCAACTGAACACAGTTGTCTTCAAGTCTAACTATTTGAACACGTCCTATTTGCAACATAAAAAATTGTACATGGTGTTTCGGAACATAATATAATATAATATGGATGGTGGACCATAGGGGGCCAGGGCCAAACGTTTCAGCAACCACGCGTGTTGTGCGTGCTATTGTTCTCTTATGCGTGGAGGGATCCTACAGTTTTATGCCGACTCTGAACGGCCAAGTTTGAGAAGCTTTTTCTAGACAGGAAATACTCTTTGGGTCAGTAGTCACGAAAGAGGTGGGGCCAGAGATCGAACCTACGACGTCGAGGTTGGGGTCGACACGCATACCCACAACGCCACGGAGATTTAAACACGACCTTTACGGGCAGCGGCATGCGTCTAGCTAAACATCTTCGGATCCAAAGCTTAAGATGGCTGGGTCATATAGAGCGTATCCATACCACAAGTCGGGCCTGTAGAGTCTTTGAATCCGATCCATTGGGTCAACGCAACAGAGGACATTCTCGATCGTTATGACGCACACGTGGAGAAGAACCTGAACCATCTAGAGGGCTACTGGAGATGTGCCGACGCAAATACCCACAACTCCACGGCGACTACGTTTGCCGATTCATAAATGAAGTGCGTACATGACATAAACACCGTCACCACAATTCATAGACAACTGCCCAATAAATGAAAGAAACACACGCGGGCTTCTTACCAATTTTCAGCTAAAAAATACTCATGGTCTCCCCCCGACCTTTGATTGCACAGATCTTAATATTCTTTTCCAACCGACTAATTGTTTTGCATATAGACCCAGACATCACCCTAGCAACACATAATCATTAAACGTTTTATAGTTTAGGTTCCAACCGATCAAAATATGCGAAAAATCTCTTAAATGAAATTCAAACACACATCCACATAAAAGCTGCAATTTCGAAAATAGCCAGTGATGAACGGCTAATGATTATTACCGGTTTTCTCTGTAATTCAGCGTAGGTGATGAATTTCAATCAAAGTCATAAAAAACTTAAATGTCAAGTCATACCACATCAGTTTTTCTTCTTTTTTTGTTCGTTTGTGCAGCAACTATACGAACTTTGTTTGGCGATTTATTACCGATTGCTGTGTGTCGCTATGGGCGATGCCATGAAATTAAAGTGAACCTTGTGGTTTATTTTAAATGCATCTGGATGCTGTGTACTGCACAAAAACACACATAAAACACATGAGTTCGTCGGAATGCATGTACTTGGGCAGTAAACAAGCGAGTAAAAAAATAGTGTTTAATTGTTCGTGTTAGTACATACGCTCGGAAGTGTGGTCATGCAAATGGGCAGAGCCTACATGGCCTTCGGTTTGTGGAGGAGAGTACGTTTGATATTCACACGAACTAATATTGAATGAGATTCATAGTTCAGATCGATCCCTCATACACCTTCGCACACGTACACTCATCACATGGAGCAACATTCTTGAATTGTATTCCTTGCGTAAAACTTGCTGCCGCAAGAGCAACGTAAACCAATGATCTTTTTGGCGGCAAAAATTTACTCACGCCAGTCTGGATTGGATTGACTTTTATACAGACACACATTCTTTCGCCCGTACGGGATGATGCTGGCGATCGAGACGACTTTGTAGAATCAAAACAACTTCCTCCCGCGTCTTTACGTTTCGATTCAGACTGTTGTGCGGCGTGGCGAGCGCTTGTGTGGCGGCACGGTGAACAACCATTGAACTTAAGGACGCGCCAGACAGCGAATGAAAACGGCAAGCAAAAACATATAACAAAACTAAAAATAATGAACTCGAAACAGAATGAAATTGAAGGAAGAGACCGTGTAGAAGCGAAGCGAAGCAAAGCAATTGCAACAAAGTTGTTTACAAACAAGGAAACTGTAAGTTATGGTAAATCGTTTACCTGTGCCTGAGCTGAGAAAGAAATATTCAGGAGCAGACACAAGGGGCCGCGAGATCGCGAAAAAAAAAAACAAATACAAACGGGAAACAAATAAAAACAATAACAACCAGATACAGGTAATAAAAAGCAACGGAATGAGAGGGGGAACTTGCGCTTGTATTTTTGGTTCTTATACATAATTCACTTCCCCAGTTTGTAGTGAATTCGGATTCAGATTTGTTTACTTGAATAAATTCCTACATGTGAGCTCTCTCGGTCTCTGCTCCGGGATTGGATGCCTCCCTCCCCGGGGAGGAATTTTTTGATAATCAAAATTGATAAATTCGGTGAATGGACTTTGGGCATACGATTCAGGTATGTGTTTCTTATGAATTCGCGGCCGAAGTGAGAATAATGAATGCGATCAAAAATCGCAGGAAACTTGGTTTATCCCCTGACTGGTTAAATGTTAGCAGTTAAGTAATGCACTTGCATGTTCAGTATTGTCGGAGCGACAGTTAAGCTTTTATATTTGCCACAGAATCACACACATTTGCCACTAATTCGCTGTCGCGATTTCTTGCCAGACATTTGACACATCTTAAGAGATGTACCATCAAATCGAAACCGCTTGTCCTCTTAAAGTTCATGTGCACACAGAACGACTGCATGCGCTCAAGGGATGTTCGTCTTAAAGGCCTCCGGAGATTTTACGCATTCGGAAAATTTTTTGTGGCATTTTAATTGTTTGCCGTCTACCTTTGTTTATCGAAGGCAGTAACCTCGACGGGAAAATATAAATCATTTTATTGCAACGCATTTCACCGTCGTAAAAACCCAAAAACCGGGGGTGTATGCGTGTGGCCATGAACTTGAAAATGCTAGCACACATGTTGACCCAAATATACCTTCATACGCACGTACAACAAGCCAGACCGCCACCGACGGCTGCATGTTTAATGTGGGATCATGACTTTGCTTGAATTTCGTCTGCCTGAGGAAGAGGACGAAAAAAAAAAAATAGGGAACTAAAGTTGCCCGAAAGTCTTTAAAGCATGCGAAAAATTGCAAGTAAGCTAAACCTTCCCCCAAAGCCTGTTTAATATGCTTAAACTGAGGCAGAGGTGGCATATATTCAAATACATCCTTAAATTATCCATAAAGCTAACGCTCTTATCGGACATCTGCCATCGCCACACACATATCCTTGCTGACCTTTTTGCCCTACATTTAGGTCGCTTCTCCCCCCACACGACGTACAGCCCTTTCATCTAAATTTCGTTTTTAGATCCGTAAAAAATCCGAAATTTATTGGACAGCGAAATCCGATTGTGAGAGAAATTAATTTGTGTGTTCCAACCGGAGAGTGTATTATATGGAATCCCTTACCATGTGTGTGTGTGTTGTTCCTCCTGTTTTTTTCTCCGCCCGTGTCCGTTTTGGAATCGCAGCCAAGAGTATATATTTAGCTCTGTTGCCAGCAGCAGCAGCTGAAGTTCCAAACATGAAAATTATACATGCCCTTGCAAGGGTATCATATAAATTATTTTGCCCTTCGAAACATCCTCTACCTAAAGGGAGTACAAACGGCACCACTGTGGATGCCCGAAAAAGAAATCATCGAACCTCAAAGCGAAAGTGAAGAGAAATGCGACGAATTACATCAACGTCCTTTTTGAAAGTACCCTGTAAATATATTCGAACACACATGGTGGGAGGGAGGGAGTAGAAATGGCACACACACGCATCGGAGGACTGGTCCGATATAAGCTCTGGATTATGATGGCAAATGTGCCAGAGGAGGATATGTGGCAGGAAGGAAATAAATAAGGATACTTTCATGGTGGGATACACACACATTAGACAATTGGCTGAGAAAAGATAAAGCGAAAGGTGACGTGCCGGGGACTAGATGGGATAACCTAAATTCTATGGCACATCATGATAGTAACGATGCCATTGGAACTTACCACTTGTGCGTCTAGCACACGATTAACATTTGGAAGCTGAGTCAGTTTTTCCTTCATCCATCCTGTGGCAGAAATGTTGTGAAAAGTAGGAGCAAATATAAATTTCTTGTCGCAGTTTGAAAATTATTTCACATTCGCTTGTTTTTTTTTCCCACTCTGTTAACCTAGATACCGAAAAGGGGAAGCTAACTAGATGGCATCAGTCAATATATGCATTCCTCGCATGTGACTGTGTCTGAGTTGTTGGAATAAGCTAAGCATTTGCATGAATTTCACATAAAGATGTCATGTAGCTACCCATGTAGATCTGTTGCGATATGCTAATGGTCCGTTTTGTGCCGTATTGCTTCAGCAGCGCGCTTAGTGAGCTCAGTTTTGTTGGGTTTGACTGTGAAATGTCATATTTACCAGGAGTGTGTTATATATTCCACACTGACGAAGGGAGGGAGGAATTAAATGCAATTTTTGAATGACCACTGCACAGGTCTGAACCTCGTTTGACGGGCATTTCTTAATTTTATTGATGAATACACAATTTTATGTTTCAGCGATTCGAATGTTCGCAATTTAAGGGACTTCCAACGGCATTGCGAGTGTACGGTTGTCAGCATGAATTATTTCTAAAATCGTAGCTAAGGCATGGCGTAGAGAGCAAATTATGTATATGGTCGCCGCTCACCTTGACGGCGATCGTGAATTTGCATGAATTAATTAAAACGTACACAGTCCATTCAACCCTGCTTGTCTGGTTGCCAAGGGTGCTTTACCGCCTTATATGCTATAAGCATCGCCAATAGCACAACAAATTGTGTAATTTCCACACTTTGTCTGAGTCACATTTTGTGTGCCGAGTGATTGTTTTAAGGGATCTGATCAAACCGTGAGTGATGGTATAACAGTGTGCACTGCAAGAAGTGCATCACAGTGGCTGTCCAGTATGAACAATGATATAATGTCCAGGGTACCGAGTAGCAAAGAGTAGAGACACTGAAAAAAGTGTGCCTTCCTAAACTGTACCACCAACTGTTCCAAAACAACAGCCTGATCCAAGCCCAAACTTTAAAAAATTATGTTCTTATTAATAACAGAACCACCCTGTGTATCTACTGTTTACCATATTTTTAACAATCCAACGCGCGCCTTACTCTTAAAAAAAAACCAAAAATATTTACTTGGGTCAGTGACACGCGCTGTTGACTTGTTTCCCTCCCTCTCTCAAGTTTGTTGTTGGTTCTGTTTTAACATTTGAATTTAATGTTAATTACCAAGCACAAAGTTGAATCATAATTTTCCCCCGACTAAACACAGCCGCAGATGTTTTGCATGTATCGGCGCGCGTGTAAACGAATGAGAATTGTTCACTTTACAAAAGGAATGACTTAATGAAGTTGCATACGAATCATGAAAAAAATGCAATTTTTCTGAATTTTTTTTTTCCTTTCGACTTGTAAATACCACACGTATGTTGCTTTATCGCAAGGCCCTTTAAAATATTTCTAAATATGTACAATTATATGCGCGTGTTAATATTCATATGGATATCCATACGTGAATACACGCGCGGTGTCTATTGTTTCCGTAGAGTTTGGTTGAAGATTTAACAATTTTTATTGACATTTGGTCGACTGACTTGCAAAAAGAAGAAACAAAAAAAAAAAACTTGTTTATTTCTTCAACATCTCGGCTTTCAGATGCCAGTGTGTCATAAGGTTGTATGATAATTTACTGTTTAGCTGAGGTATGACGATGCGATGTAGTGTGTTTATGTGATGTTTTATAATCGTGAATACAATATTTACCAGCAGTTGTCCGGAATGCCTTCAACCAGCCTCGTGGACATGTGAGAGTTGCGCAAATCAGTGCACAGAATCGATGTGTCAGTGACTTTGACGAAAAGTGACGTAAAAGTCGAACGAATCGAATAAAATGAAATGTATTCGTTGATTAGAGAAAATAAGCAAACCTTATCTGGAATGAAAGTCGATCTCTGTGTATACCTGACGAAGTTGACTCTGGGCACTTATTTTATTTTTGGCGGAATTATGAAATTCGTCATAAGGTGCGGCGAGGCGTAGTTTTTGATTAGAAGCTTTGTCGTTTGTAGAATGTGTCTTATCTTTCTTGCGAAATCGATGAATTGCTTGCGTTTATGCAGTAGGCTGTTTTTATAGAAGTTCAAGCTCGCTATCTGGATAACACTGTATTTACAAATCCCATATAGTTTTATAGTTGCTTTCATTTATGTATCAAAACGAGCAAGAGCGAACTCCGTATTCGAATTGGGCACTGCGGACTTTAAGGGAGACTAGGTATATGAGTCGATCTCTGCAACTGCTTTGGAGAAGCTGATCATATTTTGTATCGAATTTTTTAGGTTTACACAAGGCGATGATACCTGGGCAAGCACCTCCTACCAGAAGAAGAAACGAAGCCTCTAGAAGCATCTCTCATCCTCGGATTCCTAAAGCAATCAGGGTTAGAGAGAATATTGTCGAAAAGAAGTGTCTTGAAACTTTGCGCAATATCAGTCTATAACCCCCAATACAGCTGTGAGAGAAGCGTAAGCAGTGCTCGTAAGAGAGCAAATATGGAAAAAGGAGGCACAATTGATTTATAGATCGCGGTTCAACATACTTAAAGTCTTCAGTTAAACTTGCTCGATGGCACCATTTCTCACGAGTGTTAATCGTAACGAAAGGGACAGTTTCCATGTGAAGAACGTAGACACGATCCATGTAACTTAATGCTGACTTAAATCGAATCAGAAAGCTGAAGACACGTCCATACAGAAGTTTAGAAAATCACTTGGTTTTTGAGTGGATAAGTGAAGAAGTACAGATGGTAACAACATCGAAGGGTCGCATGTAGCAGGTAACTTCGTTGGGCGCCAAACCAAACCAGTGGCATCAATTTCCCTGACAAATACCACTCAAGCCCAAATCCCCAATTCAGACTAAGACTTTGATTAATCAATAAATCTATTTCAAAAAAAATATTCCTCCAATCGTCACCTCCCACAAAATGTCCACGGATTAAAGAAAATTAAATTACCAACTCAGACTTACTCTTTAATTGAACCATCCAATGTGTATGCATTTATGTTTGTATTTTTTAGATTGAAAAAAAAAAAAAACCCAAATTCAAGGTGCCCACGCAATTTCCACTTGCTCATTCAACAAAAAAAAAAAGCAGAAAGAAAAAAAAATAATTATGAGATATAATTTGCATATACATGCGTACATAAACATGTATGTGTGTATCTATACAACATGAATCCCGGGTTTTTATCATCTACAGGCCCGGGAGAACGAAAGCCCACCCTTCTGCTCCGTCTCTATTTGACGACGACGACAAGTACGCAGATTAAAATGGGGGGTATACGCACACACAACAATACTCAGTATCTTGGAGAGAGGGTGTCGAAAACAATAACAACTCCTTTCATCCCCCATGATCCCATCATACCAAGTCATAATCATCCCTGTAGGAGGGTAGCTTTCTTCTTCTTCCTTTTTTTCCCTCGGAATAAAGGTATGTATTCTTAAATGATTTTTGTTAATAGATTCTTCCTTTTTTTTTCCTCTCTAAAGTCACCATTTCATGGTTTTGAATTTTAGGCAAAGGACACAATAGGTACTTGTGGGGATGTACTTTTTTAATGCAAAAGGGTGCGGCCTTCGTTCACCGCAACGAAGCCAGCGAAGCCATTGCCATTTTGCAGGACTAGCAAGCAAGAGCCGGGGTCTTGTTTTTGGGGTTTTCCGAGATGACCTTACCCAGAAAGAGAATCATCAAAGTCCTTAAAATTCCATCCATCCACACGTATAGAAAGCACAGTGGGTGGAATAGGCATCCCCTCCCCTCCCACCGTTCACCACAAGCGCTATGTATTCGGGAAACCAAGAAACTCGCTCGCTTGGAGGGGTTGGCAATTCGATTCGAAGCTTGCGCGTAATCTCACGTCTGTAGCAGTCTTCTGCAAGGATTTCGTTTCAGAGTTGCTTATGTCGCTACCAATGCAGGGCTTTATCCCAGAACCAGGCTGCCATTGCTTCTAGGCGAGTGGCAGTATTCCTAAACTACATTTGCATAAATCAATACGCGTCGGTGTTTTATTGTCTTTTTTTTTTCGTTTCTTGTCAATTGGTACTCACCGGAATGGGTTTAGCCACAGTTTCACGCGGGTGAGCTGTAGTCAATCATTTTTCACAAGCGATTATTCGTAACGAACGAACGAACGACACCAAGTCACAGTAACAAATTAAGCGCACACAAATTTCATCAGTTTTTTATACACCGCAAATAAATTTTTTCCTCCTCTCAGATGTGTGTAGAGACGCTCCAGAGCCACTATAATCAACTTACTACCTATGAGGCGGATAACAAACTGAGCTGCCATCAAGCGCACCAGACCTCTACAACAGTTCAACGCTTCCTCACTGCCTTCGGCCGGGGGTACGTACCTCAGATTCAGCTGACCGAGTGTATTGCTGAATTCTTGCGTTGTGATGGCTTGTGTGTATGGATACTCACACTGTTCCCCGTTTTTCTTGCAGATACAGCCCATATGTCGACATTTGAGATACGGGCAACGACGATTCATTCGGTATATACTCGCTCGCTGCTTTGGAAAACTTGTGGACTGTATTCGTTGGGTGGTGAAATTGTGGATGGAAACACTCGGCAGCGGTCAATTCTATATATTCCTGTACAACGACAGACAAATACATAGATTTTCGGAAAACTCTTGTACATACTCGCATAGATACATTCGTCGGCTGTATAGCGAGAGAGAGAGCCGCTGAAGTTTTTCGTCGTCGTCCATTATGACATTTTCCACTCCGGGCAACATTCGGCATTTTTTTCTTCTCGCCAGTCTTGTTCTTCTTCAACTTCTCCTTGGGTCGAGATGGATGATGACGGTAGTGGTACAGGGTACAGGGTACAGAGGTTGTTGTTGTTCCTGCTCCACTAAATGGTGGTGAGTTGCCTAAAGACTTTTAGGGTTTTTTTGGCAATAAAAATAAATTTGTTCATTCTTCTTGAATCCGCTGTTGTTGTATTTGTTATCTGCTTGCTAGCCTGTTTTTTTCTACTTCTTCGCGTTTTCATTTCGGATACAGAATTTTCGATGGGAGAGAGATGTATGTGCGTGCTAGTCTATGAGTATGTGGGACACAAAATGTTAACAATTTTAGTTTTTCATTTTGACGGGAATGGAGTTGAGTGAGGAGCGATTTAAGGACTTTTAGTCGGTTCCTTTTTTTTCTGTATTTCAGGATACATGCATGATGCTGTAATTAGTTGAAAAATTGAAGGAGTGACGAAGGCTGGGCGCCTGGGGGAGGAGAAAACTTTCGTATTGGTCGTTTGAAATTTGATGAGATGATTAATGAGATGTTGAGCAAGTTGGTCGGATAATTGAGGTGTAAAGAGCGAATTAAGAGGTCCTTTGAATACTTAACAGAAATCACTAAAGAATCGTTTAATTTTAATTTTCAGTCGGTTTTCGATACGGACCACGTATCCATACGTGGTGCGCTATCTATGGTACTTATGCAAATTGCAAAGATTTAGGTCAGAATAAGTTCTTGTCCAACAAAATGGCCAACAATGGCTTTCATCAGTATGAGCGGTTTGAAATTTAATCACAAGCCTGTAAATGGACGAAATTATATTCTTGTCTCTGTAAACGAGTACATTAGGTATAATTAGCTAATGCAACATAAAGTGTAGTACTTCAACTTTTACAACTCAACAGAGGCTTTATAAGGAATGACCGGTCTCAGACAGGCTTCTTTGTATGAATGGACACAATGAATAAGCACTTAAGACAACGTTCAAATTCTGTCTGATGAATGAGAGCACTTACAAATTTCTTAAGGACAAAGACAAGTACGCGCAAGCATACAGAATCGCAAGACATTTTCCAAAATTTTCTTAACATGTTCAACGCCATTTGCTTTTCCCTACTCCTCTGGTTGGTAAAAGTGGCAAAACTAGCATTTGTGTGCTGGTTCAATAGATTCATTGAAGAGTAAGTATGGTGATCATTTTATGGGCCAGTCGATTGGAAAAATCGTTCGTGCGATTTAACTTACTTACTTATCAGGCAGACCAACCATGAAGGGTCTGAGCCTGAGCAATTGCTATCTTCCATCGGTGACAGTCCTGGGCACGCTGCTTCCAGTCATCAGGGCCAAGCTGTCTTACATCGGCGATGACTTCGTCTTTGTACCAGAGGTTCGGTCTTCCTCTCCTTCTCGAACCAGGAGGCTCGGATTCGAAGACCGTCTTTACTGAAGCGTTGTCGTCCATTCGCTCGATGTGGCCGAGCCAGTGTAGACGACGGATGTTTGCCTTCAGGACTACATCCACATCCTTGTACAAACCGTAGAGCTCGCGGTTCTGTCTTGTCCTCCATTCGCCTTTCTCGCAGACGGGACCATATATCCGACGTAGAATTTTTCTTTCGAAGGCACCAAGAATCAGCTCTGCAGCCTTACTTAATGTCCAGCTTTCGGCTCCATAAAGTAGGACTGGCAGAATAAGGGTTTTGTAGAGCATGACTTTGGTCCTTCGAGTCAGGAGTTTCGAGTCGAGTTGTTTTGACAGACCGAAGTAGCATCGGTTGCCAAGGGCGATTCTACGTCGGATCTCCAATGACATCGTATTCGTGGAGTTTACATTTGCCCCGAGGTAGACAAACTCCTTTACTACCTCGTGCGATTTAACGCCGCTTGATTAATTTATTTGAGGCTACGTAAAGGCATTGGCTTATGCCAACAAGCAGACGTAGTTGGAAGAGCTCAGAGCCAACATTGAGCGCGAAATAGCGGCCATTTCAGTAATCGAACATCTGAGGTTGCAATTCGCCGGACAATGGATAGTTTTCAAACCCAATGCAGTCTGATTGATGCTGTGTCTCTGATGTCAGCCATCACATTGCTCACCAAAGCTACATGTCTTCCAGGCCCATTCAGGGCCTGGAAGACATGTAGCTCCAACCGGATGCTCATTAATGCCATATTTTGTGTGTTGTGTGCCTGATGGAGTACCGCGTATTTCGGGAAACAAATATTGTCAAAGATTTTTATATTTGACCACATTTGATGGTAGACATGTAAAGGGGGTATGGAAAATCCTTTTTACTTACTTATCAGGACTGCGACTCTTAAGCTTAGCCTGTCTAGTTGTTACCTTGCATCCACTATAATTTTCTAGCAGATTCGGTCATCCTATCCTTACAGTACCAAGAGGCTCGAATTCGAGGACCCTCTCAGCTAGGACATTGATGTCCATGTTCTCGATGTGGCCATGGCAGTCAAGTCGAAGGATCGTTGCCCTTAGAACTACATTCATATGTCGGTACAGCTCGTAGAGTTCTCCTGGCTATGTCTCCATTTTCGAAGGCTAATCTTTCAGCTTCATAGAGCATGACTGGCTCGAAAAGTGCCTTGTGGACCAAGACCTTGGTCGTGCGACCTACGAAGCGGAGGTTTGAAGCCAATCATTTTGCCAGTGCGTTGCGTCCTATTACCTACCAAAATAAATCATAAAACTGAGAGATGGCACAGTTTGCATCAGCAGAATGCGATAAGGATTGGAACACCGAAAAGCGATAAGCCAACAAACAACGCCTTCATTCATATTGCAAATGGAGAAAAGCTAGGCTAATTATTTTTGTATTGTAAAGCAAACCAACCACCAAGTCGGTAAAGTAGACGGCCTAGTAAAGACAGTGGCACTCTTTACAATAGAAAATTGTGCTGTCTTTTTTTAAAGCGTCGTGTGACATATCACGAAGTCCGATCGGATCATAGATTTCTTTTATTATTCGAAGATTGTTTTATCTTAAGTTTAGACATTTTGTGCTTTAAGCACAACAATGTGTTAAGTTCTTCGAGTTATTGATGGATCGACCAAATGCTCTTGAGGATAGATTGTGGTGCAGATAATATTCATTTGAAAAGCAAGATATTTTAAGTACAGCTTCTTAACATAAATTTGTATTTACTTAATTTGAACAGCAATGTATTAAATAAATTCAGCTATGATGTGTAAAATTTAGTCAATCTATTCATAATGTTGTTGTGAACTATCCAACTCCTCTGTTTTTTTTTTTTTTCAAAAATAAATCATATCTAAAAACACTTGTAAACTAAATACACAACACCAGATGGTTTATAATATAAATTGGCAATTGCTAAAAATTGAATTCGATTTCGATTTATTCGGTCTCATCAGAAAACAATCGAATAATAATCGAATCGAATCGATTATTCTCAGTACCTACACAACCAAGGGAATGTCAAGTTTACAAAATTTTCCCACTCACACTTCATACAAAAAAAAAACAGCGTAATGCTCCAATACTTACCAAATAAGAACATTTTGAATGGAAATACAGCCAATCCTCTATAACTGGAACATCTTTAAATCAAATTTTCTATAAGTCAAACCAATGTTCTGAAAAATATTGGTTACCGTGGCTATTTGAATTTTAGAGGTTCTACTATATTCTTCACCCTTCTCGCCCAATTAGTGAGAGGATTGTACTCTCACTCTCATAAATTTGAAGTTTTCATTGTCGTGGTGAAACGAAATAAAAAGCGATGGGCAATTGCGAGAGTCGGCGGATACACACAATCTAACAATCTCTCTCTCTGACTTAAAGAATCGACGAATACACACATTCGTTGACGATTGGAATTGGACCTACAAGAATCGAAAATCAACAATCGACTCCACTCAGTTTGAATACGAATAATTATGATTGCTAGAACAATCGAATTATTCGATTGTTTTTATTCGCTATTGCCCATTGCTAGTTTGAACCAGGCTTTAAATTACTGCAAAACCGCACCGATTTGAGCAGAAATCAATTATTAGAGAGATATCCTACTTCGGGGCTGATCATCCCTTAGTTCTGTAATCTAGGTACTCTATTACAAATAAAATCCTGTAATTGGCAAAAATGTTATAAGTGAACGCTGTTCATATTTAATCTACAATAGTGGCAGACGTCAGCTACCTAACACATGAATTCTTAGTTTTAACCCATTTTGCGCAGTTGGTATATATGTACCCTACGCGTCAAATTATCGTACGCGACATTCTGCGGTTCGATATTTTATTCGATTGCGCGTCTTTCTACGTCGACGTTTTTTTTTTAAATAAAGCATTCCAGTTAAAAATTACAGAGAAAACTAAATTTCTCGTAATCGAAATTTACACGATTTTTGGCTCAGGCAAAAAAAAAACCAAAAAGCTCCTCCTGTAAAATGACTATTTTGCCACTTCCGATAATTTGGCGGTTAGGCTGTGATATGCATGAACTTTCGCCAACTTTGCAGTCACACCTCTTCTAAAAGCCCCATGAAGCAAAGTCGTGTCCATAAACTTCCACCTTCTCTGGCGAAAAAAAAACCCAACTCACTCAAAGTGAGCTTAATTCAAAGACAATGCTCCAAATTTGTCTTGTGTGGAAAAATAACAAATCCGTGCCATGTACGAATGCTTGTGAGCGAATGTGACTTTGAATCAGGAACTAAATTTGTTTAGATAATTATCACATACTGAAATTGAATTAAAATTCTATTTGAAATGATTTATTTTTTCCCAATTCAAAAACACCGAACGCTTTGGTGTCAATTGATTTTGGTAATTAACCCTAATATGTTAAATACATTGGTGCTGTGGTAACTATCGTCACACGACAGTGTGTGTGTGTGTGTATTTTCGTCATTTATCCATTTCATGGTGATTGGTTTGAGCTTGGCCACATCAGAGATAAGGCTCTTACAAATTGTTTATTTCTGGAATGGAAAATATTTTGTTTTTTTTTTTTTTATGGATAAATTAGAACATTGTTTTTTTTCGTTATCGAAGGTATTTATAGACGAATTGTGCTACTGCCAGAGAATTAGACATATTTTTCCTTCTGAAGTTTAAGTTATTTCCTCAAATTCGATAACCGGATGAGGGAGTGTGTATGAGTGCAGAAGACTACGTAAGAATAAGGTGGGCTGATTACATTTAAAAAAGAAGCATTTGCACTGCGGCAAGTCCTTGCAACTCGTACAGTGTACAGTGTATGGAAAAAAATAAATGCTTTCGCATTATGTACTGCAACTTCATGTCGACTCGCGACAGCAAAATTTAATAGGCTAGACAGTCTTCAAACATAGTCAACGATGAGTTTTCTCTCGTCTCCAATGGATTCTAGTGGTTGAGGAAATCATAAAAAACGTTGAAGAGGGAAAGATTCACAGTAAGTGTATACGCGGACGAAGTTCTCATCCTCATTGCTGGGAGGTCTCCTATAACGTGCAGCGAGACTTCTGTTAGTTAGCAACTGAACGCAGAGCAAGCCATAATTGGCGCGAAAAAGGATCATATGCCCCGCTATGGAGTTGAACCCAAACTTTCAAAGTACTTGATTCCAAGCTCATTTGGAAGGAAAACTTGGAGGATCGTGTAAAGAATGCATATGAGGCGTTTACACGAGCAACCTGGTTTTCCGTAACTGGCAATTCACCATGAAAAGATAGACCCAACACAGATTACGGTTCTTACTATTGTGGAAATCACTGGAGAAGATGTATAACCAGGATGCGAAAATCGGCCTAAAGTGTAATTTTTTAAATGCTACAGGAATTTTTTTTCAAAAAAAAAACATAAAATTCAGTAAAATGCATGAAATCTTTATTTGAATCCATAGTATGGTCCATATAATTTAATGTTTAAAGATTATTTCATGCAAATCTTGACCCTGACTGCGCCTCAAACTTTTCATCCGCTTAGTCCAATTTTGGCATACTCTTTCCAACATTTCGGCCGGTATCTCTCGAATAAATGCTTCAATGTTGTCTTCCAATGCGTCAATTGGAGCGGGCCTGTGTGTATAGACATGAGCTGTAACATAGCCCCACAAAATAGTCTAAAGGCACGATCTAGGCACCAATTGACCGGTCCCGAACGTGAAATGAAATGTTCACCGAACTCGCCTCTGAATAAGTCCATTGTTGCGCGTGCTGTGTGGCATGTGGTACCGTCTTGTTGACCACATAACATGCAAGAATGCATTTTGGACAAACAAAAGTTGGATATTATCTCACGGTAGCGCTCACCATTCACAGTTACGTTACGATTCGCATCATCTTTGAAGAAGTACGGTCCAATGATGCCACCAGCCCATATTACATTGGTAGCTCTTGCAATGCTCCTGGCTGATATTCACTCCAAAATGGACAATTCTGTTTATTTACGTACTCATTGAGCCAAAAATGAGCAACAGTGCAGACTCATCGGTCCTGAGACTCAGAGAAACGGGTTTCCATATGGTCACGCTGCCAAGTTGGTTAGCCGCATAAGACAAATAGGCTACTTTCCACCAATCATTCAGCGCTCATCGGAACGGACACATCGACTCAAAGATGAGAACTGATACAGACTTCTGTGATCTCTGACACAATATTGCCCTCCGGTATGCTCATACACCACTCAGCTCCATGAGACAAAAATTGTGTACGATCCCTTGAATGGAGCAAGAACTGTATGCCCCACAACAGGCGAATCTTCTATTCCCGACGCTTAGTATAAGAAGATCAACAGCACTGATCGGACTTAATCGGAAGGATTTACACATGCTAGAGGAGGTAGAGGCGGTGTCGTGAATTGTGAACATTTTCAACAAATTGAATTCCGAAGCCGTAGGAGTCCTAGCAGTCGACGTATAGGCTCCGGCACATAGAATATTTTACGTCAGCTACAGCAATGCTTTGACAGATCCATAAAATACATGTCTTCTTATGGAAGGTGACACAGCGACCAATGCTTCTGTCCACGCGACGGATGTATTTGCTCGACTTTTAACTTTTCTCCCTCCTTGAGCGTTGACAAGCGAAACATTATGACATTTCAAAATAATTTACTTAACTTAAAATAGGAACTGAATTTTCTTATAAACAAAATAAATATCAGATCGGTCTACAGTATAACCAAGACAATTTGAATTTAAAGCTACTGTGAAATGAAATAAGTTGTGCGTTGAAGTATTTATTGTGTCATCCCCTTCATTCAGGTACTTAAACGTGAGCAGATACTTTGACGCTACGGATGTAAAGTGTATGTGCTAGAGCCTAACTTAATGCCATATTTTATTTAGTCACTTTAATGGACACTTTTGTTAAGAAACTTCGGCAAACAATCAAACACACGTTCCACAATGTACATGCCCACAACTGGATTTGGAGACGTCCAAAAGAAAGAAACCTTTTCAATTGAGTAGCCAGTTTTTGATATGAAATTAGAGGCCTGAGCGATATTGAAATCGGGATCCGGTAGAGAAGGAAAAGGTCATTCCTGTGATCAGTCTCGTCCTTGAATCATGAACTAACAGATATTGCTTGAAGTACGTATCAGCATTAGCACACTGTTTGCCATCTTTCCTTAAGGATAACAGCCATGTTTGAGGTTGGATAATAACGAAGAAATGCGTTCAACAAATTACAAGTGTGAAGATTGAGTTGTCTCTAAGAAGAGACCATAAATAGATTTCTCTTTCTTACAAGGCCAGCACAGCTCTGAATACGTGGCATCAATACAATTTAGAGAGCGGCTAGTGAGCTCTATGAGCTTAAAAGAAGGAAAGAGCACCGGCTTCTTAAAAAGAAAAAGAAGGAGCATGAGAAGCGAGCCATAGAGGAAATAGAGAGGTGTTACGGCAGAAATATTGTCCGAAAGTTTTACATCATTAAACATCGGACAGAAGGCTGTCGGAACAAAGAGGGACAACTCGTAGTAGAGTCGCTGTCGATACTGAGAATCTGGAAGGATCACTTCTGCAGACTGTTTAACGGTGAAGAGGACACCAATACCGCTGTCAGGCAGAATGTTCCACTCCACGCAATGGACGACGATAGAAGAGAATTCCGTCCCCCCAATCTAGACGAAGTCAAGGTAGCCATATTGAGACTGAAGACGTACAAAGCTGCTGGAGCAGACGGATTGTCCGCGGAACTGGAAAGCAGCTGGAGACGATCTGGTTGGGTGCATGCACCAGCTCATCTGTAGGATATGGAGGAAAGCATGCCCGACGAATGGAATCTTAGTATAGTTTGCCCGATCCACAAGAAAGGAGACCCCTTTGACAGCGCCAACTATCGGGGGAAAAGTCTCCTTAACATCGCCCACAAGATCTTCTCTGCCGTTCTGTGTGAGCGCCTGAAACCATTCGTCAACAACATGATAGGTATCAGTGCGGTTTCAGGCCTGGGAAGTCCACTATAGATCAAATCTTCACATTACGGCAGATCCTCGAAAAAAACCCAAGAGATGCAGATCGACACCCACCACCTTAAAGTCGACAACTTAAGGACGCATATGAGGGCCGATGACGATGGAGAACTCTCGCTGCTCCATCAAGGTCGGTAACAAACTCACCGAGACCTTCAATGTCAAAAAAGGTTTTGGGCAAGGCGACGCGCTGTCATGTGACTTTTTCAACATTGTACTTGAGAAAGTAGTGCAAAACTCACACGCCAGTACTAAAAGGGGCTTCCAAAAGTCCGTTCAACTGCTGTCATACGCGGACAGCATTGACGTGATTGGCCGAACTTTGCTAGCCTCAATGAAGCGTTTGCTTGTATTGAAACAGAGGCGGGAAAACATGGGTTTAGCGGTGAATGAGGGCAAAACAAAGTATATGCTGTCATCAAGAAAGGACACACAACATCGACGACTTGGTCAGAACGTCACCATGGGCAGCTACAGCTTCGAGGTAGTAAAAGACTTCATCTACATCGGCTCCCAAGTAAATAGTGCGAACAACATCAGTATCGAGATTAAACGCAGAATATCTCTTGCCAACCGCTGTTTCTTTGGGCTCAATTGGCAATTGAATAGTAGAGTCCTCTTAAGAAGGACCAAGCTCGCATTATAAAAGACCTTGATCATTCCTGTCCTGCTGTATGGCGCGGAAGCTTGGACTATCTCAAGAGCGGATGAAGACGCACTTGGTCTCTTCGAGAGAAAAGTTCTGCGATCAATCTTTGGTCATGTCTGCGTTGAGGGTTTCTGGAGAAATAGATTCAACCTCTAACTGTACGGGCTGCACAGCGACATGAGTCTAGTCAGTCGTCTATGGATTCAACGCCTAAGATGGCTAGGCCATTTTGAGCGCATGGACAACACTGCTCCAGCCCGAAAAGCCTTCGACTCCGGACCGGTGGGACAACGCAATAGAAGACGACCACGAACCCGATGGCGCACTCAAGTGGAAAATGACCTCAACCGTCTTGGAGTGCGAAATTGGAGGTAGCTGGCTACGGATCGTGCCAGCTGGAGAGAATTGTTGATAGAGGCTCAGGTTCACCCCGGACTGTAGCCCCACAAGAAGATGAAGAAGCGTTAAACAGAATTCGCATTCTATCCATAAACGAATCAAAAATCTGAAAGAACATGACATTCGACCCAAATCAATGCTCGCAAACTATAACCCTTAGAGAACCTGGGTCAAGCATCACACAACCAAATCCCCCAGCAATTTAAAAATCTGATTGAAATGGACAAGTTTGCACTTATAATTGCAGGTGTACACGAATACGCTTTAGTGGAATGATTTTGCTGCAAAAAAGAGAACTTGATTTTGAATTGGATTCCGCGTCCCTTCACTGGAGCTTTCACTGCTTTCAGTGAGTGTGTTTTTTTTCCGGTCGCGGACGATGCGATACTTAATCTGTTGACATGTTCTGTAATAAAAGCTTTGAATTGTTCATTCACATAACGTCCCGCTTGGAGGTCACCACTTTTATGAAGTCCGAACTCCTTTTCCACAAAAAAGACAAAAAATAAACTTCCAAAGAAGGAACCCATCTGTGTCATATTGTATTCTAGTCAGGCAAGGTTTGTGCCCACGGTTCAGCAAGGCCCTGCGAATGAATCACTTTAATGACAGGAAATCATGACGAATACTCTAAGAAACTCCGTGCGATAAAATTGCTAACGCCATGTAAAATAAATATTTTATTTATCCAATTTCAAATGCTTTTGATGTCCTTCGAGAGTTAATGAAGCGTAATTCTGGCTATTTTGAAATGTGATCCGACATATGATTCAGTTTATGTATTTCGAACCGACTCGACCTCGGCGTACAATAAATTGAATGACATAACACGCTCACTCGCTCCTTGTTTGTAATTGAAAGACAGTTCTGTAAGGCTGCTGTAAATATGTAAAAAAGAAATAAATTAGCTGACAATCTCCGGTAATGTAGGAAACGATTTTTCTTGTATTAGTTATGTTTTGATTTCAGGCAAATGATTTTATATTTCACCACATTAGCATTGAAGTGACGATGGCCATTGGACAGGTTTTCACACATCACCCAAATAGGCTGGTCACGGAAATACCATATTTCATCGAAGTGGACCCAACGAACGCGTGACATTGTCTATTAAACTGTAAAGTTGACCGAATTCCCCAGACGCGACAACCGACTGTTCCCAGTCACATTTCAGATTGAGGACATTCCATCAAAAGTATCTCAGAATCGTGACATATTGACGTTACATTTGAATGAATCCGAATGCCCGACATCTCTGGTGTCTTCGACAAGACCCACTTGCATGTGCCGCTTCAGTATCGGAGAGAAATCTGTGCTAATTATTAAGGTAAACTGAACCGCCATTACGCCTTGATATATACATATGCGTTCATGGGTTTATATATTTTTACTTGGACTAGCAACCGATCGTCTCTTTAAGGGGCGATTGTATTTCTATAACATTAATACGTTTAGCACATACCCAGCGGATGCTGAATTAGGTAGACATGACGTAAGAAGTCACACAGAGAGCGAGGAGAATTCCTAGTGCCAGGTAGCAGGAAGAAGATTCATGGTCATAAAATCTGTGAATTATGACATTGTTCTCTGTCTCAAGCATTGTTCTAGTAGACCTTCGGCAAAATGTGACCTTTTTATGAATAGGTACAAATAAACGAGATTGCCGTCCAAGGTGCACATGTTTTTGGTGGAAAGTTGACGCGCGAAAATGGGTCTTAATATTTTTTTGTGCTCAATTTAAAACATTTGCCAGACTCTTCGTTTTGATTCAATGCATTGAGAGGTTAATACTCGTTTTCGGAGAATCAGAGAAAGTGAGTTCATATTCTAACAGAATGTACGACTTAGAGTTGAAACTTAAAAATTATGCGAAATTCGCGTGTTCACTCTCCTGTCTCATTTTCGGGTTCGTTTCGTCAAAGAAAACCTTTAAATTCATCGCTGAACATGAGGACATTCAGCTGTAAAGTTGAATGTCGCTGTTTTTTGAATGAAGTAAAATAAATCCTTCTAGTTCACCTCCGCTAACGCATGCTTGCCGACATTGACAGTTCAGCTAAAGCCTAGCGGTTTTATTGGGCAGCTTCTCATGAACAGGACAGTAGGCTCGAAGCTATGGGAGACAAGATCTGCAGAGACTTCAGAGGTCCTTCACAATGTGTTGTCCACTCCCATATCCTGTGGAGAGATCCTGTGAATCCTGTGAAATTTAAGTGAAACAGGTCACTGCCTAGGCACGCGATTTAGCATTGCTGCCACTACGTAACATGTATCCACAAGTAGAGATAAAAAGTGAACAGAGAAAAGTGGTCTACAGAATGCGAACTATCCACAAAAAACGGATCTATTCCTCGTCAGAACACATACGATTCCATGACTTGTGTGACTGATCTTAACTTAATCTGAACTGCATGCGGTATGGTGGACTGTGGTCAAAATGAATATCAAGTGCTAGCTCCTCAAAAAGTTGCAGCGAACGTCAATTGTGCGCCTCAGGCTAGAGCTAAGGACAAGCTTACCAATCCTTCGCCGATAGTCGGTAAACAAACATACGACCAACATGGCGGTTAGACTGAAATTTCGAAATGTGTGGAAGGAACTCAGTTCTTAACACTCCATTGTTCTAGGTATCTGCCTAAGATCCGCCTAGGCTCCCCTTCATGGGCTGGAACACGCAGTTGGTTGAGCACCTGCCCTTAAGGCCCCACGTTCGACTCCCAGTGAAGAGGAGTGATAGAATGCTTTTATCTGGTTTTCAAAGTCACCATTTGCCATTAGGAACAAATTAACGACACTGGGTATCACTATGGACCAACAATGGTCTACGTGTGCTGGCAACTTAGCTGACAGCCCAATAACCGAGCCTAACCTAAGCTCCTCTTCGAAAAAGATTTCAACTATCTTCCCAGATCAAACTGGAACTCCGACGAATCTTCACAAATAGATGAAGGCATGGGCGCTAATATATATTCTAAGGATCCTAATACCAATTATCACTTCCTTTACGTGACCACTGTGGGTCTTGTCGGCAGAGTGATTAACGAAGCTCTGCTCTAGCTAAAACTAAACAATGTAAAACTAGTACTGCACAAAGCAGTAAAGATATTGTCATCTTATGGCCAGGCAGGTATCAAATCTCCCAGTGAAATGACATTTAACACAGGAACCTCTGTGAATTGCAGTCGTAATGATTTTAAATAGCGCAAATATGAAGGTATCGAGACACTGTGGACTGTGGTTCTACTCCGAGGAAGAAAAGTTTGAGAGAGAAGATGAATTAGGGAATAAGCTCGTAGAACCTCTAATAAGAGGCAGAGAGACAACAAAATCGGCCCAGAAGTTTGAGTCGGTTGAAGTTGTTCAACTTTTGAGGCTTCCACAGTTCGTGCGTCATTTGAACCATTGTATTTCAATGTCTTCGTAGCGGAGTTAGATGGATTTCTGACACAATGTACGTATGTGTGGAAAGCGCAGTGCGTTCAAGTCCATAGCCTTGGTCAATTAGACGCCTGAGACCGCCTTCCGACAACGAGACGCTGAGAAGTAGTGCTTAGCTGAACGGTCAATCATGTGAACTTTACTGGACTGGCTCCAGATATCTTCCCAAAACTACTGTCCGCTGATATGGAAGGTTTGGCATAGAAATCACACTTCCTTCATGTATGCCGTACCAGTTTAAGGTTCTGGCATTGCATATCAGCAATTTGCATAAAAAGTCAGGCTGGCATTATGACCCGTAGATGATATCGAAGCTCACGTTGTGCATCAGTCTTTATGAATAACGATCACTTCAATTTCACGCTGATATCCGACACTGTCTACGCTGGGCTAGAGACCACTTGGAACCTACTTTTTCATTTCTGCTTGCCACCACCTAAGTAACATTCCCCTGAATGACATGAATGACGCTTTTGCTAAGATGAGCGGGATATCGCAAGAGTAACTTGTTCGAAGTATTGATGGTTAACATGCATTTATCCAAATTATGGATGACGGAATCTAGACTTCAGTAGAATGTATAAATCGATTCTACTGGAGTGGGTCGTCCATCATGTCTATGCCTGCAGAAGACCAGTTCACCATTCCTGAGCTCGTTAACTTCCGGTTGTAATAATTTACCCTAAACCACTTAAGTTAACATCACTTTGACATTACATTACTCGGATGTAACCCCAGCCTAAGACCGCTACCACAAGCATACACGTGAAGAGGAAAGCAAACATCTTCTATGATATGTGCGCAAATGAATATTTTATCTCGAACTACAACTCTCGGCAAATCTGTTTCCTAATTAAGTGACAATTGCCGAAGCAGTCTTTGCCAATTGCCTTTGGTCATGCAATGGAAAGATGTATAGTCGCCCGAAGGAGCAGACCGAAAAGTCCGTATTTCCCTTGGGATCGGCAGTATCGTAAGGTATCTGTCGACATTCAAGCTTACGCTACATGGACACCAAAGTGGCATTATGTGATGCTGATATGTGAATTAGGTCGGGTCTTTTTTTTTCTCGGATTGGAGGTAGATTCTACTTCATATGAAATAAGTTGTAATATCATCATACTCTCATATTTTAAGCGTACAATTTATTAGGCAGTGAAAATTGGATTTTCAGAAAGTTAACCTTTGATTCGGCTCATTGAATATAATTTGTTGTCACGAGGCTTACAGCGATTGATATGAATCACTATTGAAACAGTCAAAGTGGGAAGAAAAATAACTCCAGCAACGTAAACAGAAATAAATCACAATCTGCTTTGTTCCGAAACGTAAAAAGTTCTAGTGCAACATGTACTTATGTTTATTAATTTGGCAAATTGTCATTGCCATTTCTTAAGATGTTCGGACACCTTCTGCCATGAATCCAAATGAAATTTCATTAAAAAATGAAAAAAAAAATTCTGCTCGCCCGAGCAGGGACTTGAACCCTGGACCGTTGGATTAAAAGTCCAACGCTCTACCGACTGAGCTACCCGGGCACATATTATGCATCGAGGCAAAAATGTGTTTTGTTTATTTGTCAGAATAGCTTGCGTCAGCTCGAGTGAAATAATTTGCCTCAGAAAGTATTTACTTTCCAATGACTGGCAAGAATTTCGGAATATTATGAAAATGTTTTACATGTTATTGTTGTGCTGTGCATAAGTACATTTTGACGTTAAAAGTAAATACTTTTAATCGATTAGTGTATTCAATCGAAGTTCCGAACCAACATTTGTTTTCTTGGTACATTCAACGTACACAGGGTTGTTATCATTTCATCTACTACAATTCCAGTTATAACATCTGGACTTGTATCGGTTAAAATAGAAATAACAGTGACAACGATGCAATCAAATAATATTCTACGGGGCTATAGGCCCATTCATATGAGCGGCGAATTGCGAAAGCAAACTTTTTGAAACAACCATTTGCCAGCAAATATGATTAATAAGTTATATATCTTGGTATGCAAAAAGATTGGAACTGAGTTATTGAGTTTTTTCATCCACAAAAATCACACATAAAGTTGGTTTAAGTATCGTAAATAATGATTTAAAAGTTTTCACTGCGAATCAATTGTTCTCTTTGAGGACCTCTGAAGCTGAGATCGCAATACACAAACAGGCAAACGCAATCCACAACCACCACGACCAAAGAATTCGCAGTGATGTGTCAGTTTTTGCACCAGTAATTGTCCGCAAATGAGAAAACTCCATATGAATGAGTTGTTAGAGTTTGCACAGTTCGCAGTTCGTAGCGACCACATATGAATGGGCCTTAAGTGTATATTTTTTTTTTTTTCATTTTGATACGGTTAGCAAAGTTGCAACCACATTACGGGCGGCCATATGGACAAACGTGATTTGTCAGACTCAGATGTGACCGTGTGAACGCAAGAAACGACTGCTGATTGTGAGGTGTTATTTTTTCAAATGCTGATATTTTGTGGGTTTGACAGACATTCTATCGAATGAACGGATGTTTGTCTCATCTGAAGGAAATTTCAGTTCATTATGTGACTGCTTTAGCGGTAAGTTTAATAAATAAGGTTAAAAATGACTGTCTAGAGAGGATATTCTAATCTGATCTTAATCAAATGAAATTCCTGAAATATATACTAAAGCATCGGAGACATTATAAAGTGGACTTAACAAAAGCCTATCTAATATAAGCGCTGCTGTGAATACTTTCGCAGTCATTCAAATTCACTAGAAAATTAAGTCTGACATCATGTCATCATGTGAACGCTGCCGTCATGGGTCTGTAAAACATTTATTTGAGCATATCTGACCCGTAAGTGTGTTAATATAAACGACTACACTGACATCTTCCGTGTTAGCTTATGCCCAAACCACTATATCGTAAGTTCGAGTTTGAAAAGTGTGCTCGTATGCTCGTACTTTGACAGGAATTCTTACGTTTATATTCAAGTTAACGAGCACAAATTACCTACAGTCAACTTCTACCTATCTCGTCCCTTGATTTCATATGGCAGCAATTTTTTTTACAAAATCTTGACAGACAAGAGTTGTGAAAACAAGTGCTCTAAAAGCAACATGGCGCTGCTCTAGACTCTTAGGATGTGTGCATGAGAATAAAGTGGCATGTGTGGCTTTGGAGCAAATTCAAAGATTGGACAGGGGTTAAGTTGACTATCTCCTTCATACGTTATTTCTGCTTACTTGCCTGTCAAAAAGCGGAACTAAACTTTTTGCTCATAAGGCACCAAGAACAATAAGTTGGATGACACAATTATGGAGTAAGCAAATAAATGATGGAACTATCTAACCATCTGTGAGGTTCAGTTAGACAAAAATGTGACAGAAATCTGTTCAGGGTAGCTAGTTGTTGCCACTCTAACTGGCCATAATAATCTGAAGAGACCCACGCATGGCTCTGTGAAAAATATGATACTCCTCACTACCTTTCCAGTCTCTGACAAATACTGTAAGTACACAGCAGTGGGAGAACACTTCTTTTTGATCTGAAATCATACTGCACGCGGTATGGCTTCCTCTAGCAGCCTGATCTTTGGGTCTTACTACTTTAACACCGTGGACCGTGAAGTGCGAGGTAACAGCTTTATTGCTCCTGAAGCATTCATCTACCATTGGCCTGATACAGGATTTCCTGTCTACCATGTTATACGCCAAACAGTGGAGGAGACTCGTATACGAACCGCGGGATACCGGTATACCGCTCGCAGCCACCTGGATTTCCTCGGGAAAGAGTGTGCTAAAGAGCGGCACTTTTACTAGAGGTTGCATCGGAAAAGATCTCGGCTTCCGTTGGCTAACCCAAATGATTAAAGAGTTGACCATGATATTTGATGTTATTTTGAAGATAAGAAAAAACCAAACAAAAATCAAAGAAAATGTACACTACGGCAGACAGATAATATGTGTATCTGACATATGCGCCCTGATACACGCGCCTGTCTATGTTAGTTTATATACTTAAAGGATTATGGAGGATTGGGGTAGTTTTAAGATTCTTAGTTAGTTTTTTCATGGTTTTCGTTAAGACTGTGCAAAAAAACGTATTGTAAGCCGAAAGGTACAAATGAATACGTATCATGAGATTAGTTTAGAGTTTCCGAAGAGTGTCAGTAGGTTGAAATTGATTTCGATTAGTCATGATAAGTTAATTAAGCTAGTTTTAAGTATTTTTGTGTAGCAAGTAAATACAAATAAAATTCCTTGAAAAAAACAAACACTTCTTCCAAGGTCACCAGGATGGATGGAGTAGCTTACCAGCCTAACCTATGTGCATTCTCAAGTGTCCATAATTCTAAACATTCCAAAACCACACGTTAATATAGAGTGATGGGTATGGGCGCCCACCTAAGGTATACGCACTTGGAGTTATGTGTCTAGGTTTGATTCCTGGTACGACAACCCTCGCTATTTCTACCCAGTTTAGCTGGCCGAGCTGGCTCAAGCTTGGAGTCGAAGAGTCTTCGGGCCGGAGCTGAGCTATATTTTGCCATTTTAAATTAAATCGCGTAGGGAAGGGATGCTATTGAATTTATGCCGATGCTTTGCTTGAAATACTGAAGACATTTAGTCATCGAGAGATCATGCGATTTGTTTCATTTGAAAATGCAATGAAAAACAACATGAATATTATCAGTAAACACACGGCAATACAATAGTAAAATTGTTAATAAACACATCTCAGATCAATTATTAACATCATATATACCGTAATATATACCGTCAGTGAATATGTACAATTTTAGAAATGTTCGACAGGAATTTCCTGCTCTATGGCGCAGAGACATGGACGCTATTGAAAGGGGATGAAGAAGCTCTTGGTTGTTTTGAGAGAAAAGTCCTGCGTACGATCTTTGGTCCTGTTTACGTTGATGGCGTTTGGAGGAGAAGGTTCAACCACGAACTATACGGGCTGTACAGCGGCATGCACCTAGTTAATCGTCTTCGGATCCAACGCTTAAGATGTAGGGTCATGTAGAGCGGATGGAAGCGGAGCTTCGGCCCGAAGAGTCTTCGACACCGAGCCATTGAGACAGCGCAACAGAAAACGTCCTTGCACTAGATGGCGCACACAAGTGGAAAAGGACCTCAACCAACTTGGTGTGCGCAACTGGAGGCAGCTAGCGAAAGATCGTGCTGGCTGGAGAGGCATGTTGGTTGAGGCCCAGGTCCACCCCGGACTGTAGCGCCAATCAAAGAAGAACATAGGAATTTACACATTTAATCTCTTCGACAAAACGCGTTCGACGGTAACTTATAATTTTGAAGGCCTACAAAGAAATTTACTCAGTACACTTGTACCTAGGTTTACGCGGATTCGAATCTAAGCGGTTTTTGAAATCCAAAAAAATAATTGATATATATTATTTATATAAAACTACCATGTTGGATTGTATCAAAACATAAGCATGTCGTATGTCGAGATTAAAAAATCAACGCTGCTTGCCTGTTTGAAATCTTTATGGCCTGATTTAACAGTAAGAGTTAAAAAATGTGTTATAATCTTTGGAGAAAGAGTTTTCTCAGATAGTTGAGTTAATCCGTAGACGCTCATGGCGTTGTAAAGCCCGTAGAGTGCGATGGTAATTGAATCTTCTACTCCAGTTCTCGTCAACGTAAACAGGGCCAAAGACCCCAAACTATCCCAACAAGCACAAAATTTCTCTTAAGGGGGCTCAATGACATTTTCATTCGCTCTTAAGGATTGCACATGCATTGCCATCAGTCACGCCTCGGAGTCTTTTTCTAAGGAAATGCACTCACAGTGCATCAGTGCAAATTGCATGCAAAAGTAGGTAATTGAGGAAAGTAAAACCATTCTCGTACAATTCATCAAAATATGTTTTTTTTATTTGTTTATATTAATAACGTATCTTGAACCTACCATTCATACATAATAATAATAATTTATAATATGTTCCTCCTCTTCGATCAGTGATTACGATTCATAATACTCTTCAAGTAGCATTATAAATATTTTCATTTTCATTTTCTTTTTAATTTTTACATGGAATGCATTTTTTGTTTTCAGTTTATTACTTTTATTTTATTCATACTTGAACACACACACAGCTTCCTGCAACAGTGCGTCTTCAACATGACACTAAATTAAAAACGATAAAGAAAGGACAACAAAATTATAATTGATTATGAAATTTCAAACTTTACAAAATTTTATGTTTTTTTTTGTGTTTTTCTCCAATTTGAACAGTTCAATGCGTGAAAGCATCTTTTAACGTTTCGTTTCTTTTTTACTTCGAGTTATCAAATTTTCCATTCGCCGTCATAAGAAGAGTAAGTGAGAGTGTATTTTGATGGATGATAAGTGAAATTTTTACTTTATTACATTTTTGCTAATTTTTTTTTGTTCCTTCGCTAGACTTACTTGATAATTTTTTTTGTTGTTTGTTTTAAATGTATTTTAACTATGTATAGTATAGAATGCACTAACCTTATAATTATTTTTTTTATAATAAGTTTTCATTGTTTATTATTTTGTTTTATTTTTTCTTCTCGTTCATAGATGTATATATAAATACTCGATTTTTATTTTTTTTTTTTTCGCAAGAAGTGTATGGGTTGTAGTAGTCACTTAGGCCTAGGGTACATTTAATATTATTCAATCAACTTATAGGTATTTTATTTATTCTTTTCTTTAATTTACATTTCTCGATAAGTGAATTCTTATATAGTAAACAAAAAGAAAGTACTGTTTTTTCAATTGCCTTTAGGAAAGTTCGTTAAACGAAATTAAAGTTAATCATACATATACTACGCAGAAATGATAAAACTAAAAATCGAACAAGTAACTAAAACAATTAAATTACTAATTAAATCTTTTCAATATTGCAATAAACATTCATAAGAAAATCAATTTTCTTCTTACATGTGGTAACTTCAATTCTTATTTGTAATACAATAATATTATAACAAAAGCCCTGTGTAATCCGAATTTGTTAACTAACCTTTGTGTGTGCTTATGTGATACGTGTATGCGTTGAGCAAATTAGAAAACAAATACAAAACAAGTGGGGGAAAAAAATGCAAACAAACAAAATCAAAATGCAAACGATTTGTTCAAAAAGTAGGTAAATCAATGAGTATACAACGTTGTTGAGATGAAACTAAGATTAAAAAGAGAATCATTGTTCTTATTTACATTTGTTCATTGTTATTTTTTGTTCATTTTGTTTTCGTTTACTCCCTTAATTAAATCCATTATTTTGATTTCTTAAGTAAGTCGCACCGCGCTAATTTAGTTTTGCAATCTCTTAAATATCCATTGCTTAACTATTTGCAAGAAGATAGCTCTCTTCCGCGTGTACATACATCCATATAAGATCTCACTGAATAGTACTTAATCGTTCAGTCATTTTAATGTGCGTTAGGTTTAAATAAATTTTGCAATCGTGTGAATTTTGAAAATGTACTCATAGTTGGAAATAAGAAGAAAAAAAGCTACAGTCATTTGAGCTTGAGAAATAGTCTTGATGATTGATAGACTTTCACGTCCGACAAGCCGATGATTGTGTTTGAAGACGCTCTCATTTCATGGCCGTGATGGGACCCTATTGGATAGCTAAAGAAAACAGTCGAATGGACTAGAAACGTTTGTATAGGAATTTCACATCGAGTTGCGTCTGTGGCAAGCAGAGGCGACACGCGCAGAAGTACTTGGGCAATGAAGGTAGCTTCTTTTAATGACCACCAAACAGCGGACAGTGTCTTCAAGCCACATGTTGATTTAAATAAGAGTCTTAGAGTCTCTTGGTTGAAATGGTAACTGGCTTGTAACAGGTCTGTACATTGGTGACACAGAAAATAACTACAATATAATTAAAATTCGACTGTAGCTTAGTAGCCAGAGCATCAAAGGGCCTTTCGCTAAGAAACACCCCCTATAGGCAGGTTTCCGTGATAATACATCATACATACTGTGTGTGGCACACCATAAAACAAAACCCCTTTGTCTCCAACAACCACCTCAGCTGCGAACCACCAGTCACCGCAATCGGATTCACACACCATTTCAACTCTCCAACCATGCATCCTCCAAACTGTCCGGAAGAAAAAAAAACTCAAGATGAAGTAAAGAAAACATTTTCTGTTCTAGCAAAAACTCAAACCAAACCACTTGTGCACCACCATAGTAGAGACATAAACCTACTTAAATTCGAAAAATTATCCTAAACTTAAACCTAATGGCTTTTCGAATACTGCTTAGAGATTTCGGTTTATTATACTGGACGGTTTTTGAATAGTTCACAAAATTATTGATTATTTATTTACAGTTTTAATTTCATTACACCTGCGCCATGCCAGTGGTTTGTCTCTGATTCCGGTTCGAAATGCTGCTCCGCTCTGCTTCCGAGTTCCGGGCGAACTCGAAACAAACGAACTCAAGCAAAACAAACGTAAAACCAAAACAAAAAAAAACATAAAGATTAACATAAATATTTGCTTTCGTCCCCGTATTCACTTTCTTTCGTTGCGAATATTGCCGAAACCATCGACAAACCACCGAGTGACAGTTCGCAGATTGTGACCAGTATCATAAACCAACACGATCTTTCAAACACATGATGACGTCATCACAGCATATGTTTTGTTCGTTTCGTGTTAGCACGAATCAGTTGTAAAAATTGTTGTTATTTATCGATCTACGTTGCATTAAGCACGATGTTTTGCGCGATGTTATGTGAAACTACGAGACCAAAACGCCGGCGTCTTTGTTTAGTTGACGGACGGCGCATTGGCCTTGTAGCTGGCTTAATGCATGTTTTTTTTTCTCATTGTTGTTGTTCTACAAAACAAAAAAAAAACACTATTTTAAGTAGTCTATTTGCAATTGTTGTTGTTATTGTTGTTGTTTTTTTTTTACATAACTTGAGATCAGAACTCTTGGGGATATTTAGAACATTCAGAATTGCTAAACAGCGAATTGGCACCGGTGACAGATCCACTGGCACCGCCGCCCCCGCTGCCGTCCTGATTGTTCTGATATCCCTGATATGGTTCTTGATACAACTGATTGAGCCTCTAACCAGTACCCGAAAAGTGCCACGCGTCCTATGCGCTCAAATGAGCAAACTGTGAGGGATGAATATCAAATTGATGATATGGATGTCCGTACGGTCCCATGTGGTAAGGTACAATATTCATGGACGCCATTTTGTGTTCCTTTTTCCATTTCATGCGACGATTTTGGAACCAAATCTTTATTTGCCGTTCGGTTAGACAGAGTGCGTGAGCGATTTCGATGCGTCTCCGACGTGTCAGGTAACGATTGAAGTGAAATTCCTTTTCTAATTCTAGCGTTTGATAGCGGGTGTATGAGGTCCGTTGGCGTTTTGTTTCACCGTTGGCATTGACAGTACCTAAAAGAAAGAAATGTTGTTATTTTTTTCGGTAACTTACATTCTTTTTTCGAAAAAACAAAAAATTGATGTGAAATTGAAAGGATAAGAATAAATTAGGTGACATGTTGGAGTCTTTGGTACATGCCTGTTACCTGTAACAACAACATCCAGAGAGACAGAGCAGCACTTAGGAATTTTGAAAGTGCTACTGATAGAGGAGAGACGATGGCATTCCTTGTCGAACGATAAGAGTGCTGACAAGCAGTAAGTACTTCCATTTGAATCTGAGCTTCTTTTAACAAAGTATCTTTAGAAGCTATTTAAAGGTTGACGAAGGCTTCAGTGGCCTAAATCTCTGAGCTTAAATAATGTCGACAGCAGATAGTGTCTCTCCAGTAAGGGTTAATTGAGTGTTTGAGTTTTATAAACGATCTCACCACTAAATAGCTTGAAGGGGTAGCATTTTGATGAGGATACACTTAGTCAAGGAACCCCAACAAATAATTGTGTGACATCTTCCCTTTATTTTTAGCCTTCTTTTGGAAGATTTTAAATCGGGGATATCACAAACATGCTGTTCTTTGTTTTCTCTGATTTCCTACACGAATATACATCGCAGAGTCCAAGCTGGCACGACTGTCCAGGATGGGGCTACAGTCCTAGATGGAACTGCACTCCAAGATGACACTACATTCCAAGGTGCCACCACCGCCTAAGATGGCACTGCAGTCTAAGATGACACCACAGTCCAAGTTGGCACCACCGCCCAAGATAGCACTACAGTCCAAGATGGCACTACAGTCCAAGAGCACTACAGTCCAGGATGACACACAGTCCAGGGCGGCACTACAGTCCAAGACGGCGCTGCAGTCCAAGATGACACCGCAGTCCAAGATGGTACCACAGTCCGGAGTGGCACCATAGTCCAAGTTGGCACCACGATCGGGTATGGCAGCGCAAGTGATTTGGAAGAGGTGGCAAGGGCGGTCAACTATGAAAGTGGTCCGTGTGAAGGACTGAACCTAGCCATTCAGCGTAGGAATTGGCTCGTAGCAGCGTAATAAGCTTACTATTACCAAAAGTATTGTCACGTCTAATTAGTCGTCAACAAAAAATAGTCACGAAAGTCTACCTAGACTGGATTTCGCCCGCCTTTCGATTGTTGTCTGACGAATCTCCGCATTATCTGCAACTCAAGCAAACCATGTGCTGGGACAACTTCCATTAGTATGCCGTGTCACTACCCATAGAGATGCCTTCCTCACAGCAGCCCCCATTGCAGCCAAAATTAATCCATAACCATTGCTGCACATAAGTAGTTACAAGCACAACCCGCAAACGTGCGTCTTGCCATCTAGCCAAAGCAGATATCAGCACAAGCGAAATTGCCAGCCAATCTGACCATTGAATCAAGTCTCGCCCACGAACTCCAACGACAAGCACGTAAAGTCTATTAAAATTATTTATCTCCTCACAAAGCGCACAGCCATTAAAATATTATTTTCCCAAACAAAAGGATTAAAAGCTCACTCACCGGCGCACACTGGCCGCATCGGAAAAGGTCACTTTCATAACAATAAACTACAAATGTTTACCGAAACTTCAAAATGGAACATGGTCATAGATCTTCATTTGGTTGACATAGTCGTGATCTTTTGAGTCATTAGGCTACGTGCACATCGCGCGAGCGCGTATCTGTGGCATTTATTTGTTTTCATCTCTCCCGCTTAAGTAAATATCAAATATTTGTTTATACTCCCCAGTGGTGGCTGGCTGGCGGCCTGACTGGCTGGCTGGCTGGCAGGCATTGTGGTAACATCATTCAATTTGCATTCGAAAGTCCATAAATAAACTGCTCCCGGGATCTCTCGGGGTGCTAAAGGTCTGGACTCTCCTGGTACTTAGTGGCTCTGAAGGAGCAATATCCCCAGAGATTAATCAAATCGCTCACAAGTGATAAATGATGGTGCGACTACTAAATGGGGGAAGTGTGTGGTATCACACTCACACGAATAAAACAGGTGTCTGTGAGGAGGATGAGATTGTTTTTAGTCGTCGTTGTCGTCGTCTTTTTTTCCTCTTCCTCTGTCTTCTGGTCTGTACTCTGGATTATTTGAGATAAAAAACTATTTTTACTGTTTCCAGCGGACGATATTATGTGTCTGTTGTATTTTTAACTTGTTTTCTTCTCTCCGTGAACCACTTTCGAATGGAAAACCAAAATTCATCAATCAATTCATAAAGGACTTTCGTGACAGTTGTACACACTTAATCTGAATCGGAGAAAAGAAGGGCAATCGAAATGGGAAAACCCTCCTTGTGGCCTCTTCACTGAATGGGGAATTTCAATTTGTCGAGAACAATAAATGGGCCACAGACGGCTGTTGGCGGCTAGCCTTGTGGGGCAGCTCTATACATTGTGTACATGTACAGGGGAAATTTAAATTTGACGAAAATGGAAAAAAAAAGCACACAAATTCGATTTGCCTACACAGTTGAATGGCTTTTCCTGACACGGCAAACGGCAGTGGTGGCGATGGTGCTTCAGTGCACATCCCTGTACGGTGAATTAAGTTCACTGGCTTCGTGACGGTGAGCAATTAATTTTCAAAAGTCAATTGAATACTTTGAATTGTTTTGCAAAGCAATCATCAATTTTCGAAAAATGAATGATGAATGGCATGAATGTGGCAAGACACGTTCGTTTGGCGGAGTAAACATTATTAATTGAAAAAAACAAAAAACTGAAACAAAACATTTTGTCGAGACATATTTTCGATATTTTTGTCGTCTTTGCGTGGAGTTAGAGCTTGGGGGTGGGTGTGTTCTTGCGTTCTACATGGCGGCTGGATGCGTAGACGCCTGGATAGTTCGCACAGTTCGCGGTTGAATCCTCCAAGTGCCATCAATGCCAAAGAGACTAGGAACGTCTTATTCCGTTCTCGAGATTGTCCATGTCTCTACAGGCCTATAGTCCACAGACTATACCGTCTATAGACGATACAGTCCACGGAAGATACAGTCCAAAGACGATACAGTCCACAGACGATACAGTCCACAGTCCATTACACATGCCATACAGCAGGAAATTGATGATCAATGCCTTACAGAGACGGCTTAGTTTGTCTATTACCTCTGGATCCCAAAAAAAAAAAAAAAAAAAAACAGCGGCTTGCTGTAGTTGTTCTGCGTTTGATTGATTGACACAGCTTACTGCCAAGCTGAAGTCTTTAACAATCTCGAGGTTTTAGCTGCCCGCTGTGAGTTCTGCCATTCAGTCCTTTTTTGAGGACATCTACTTGGTATTGTCCTCATTTACCGCCAGATGCTCGAGACTCTGTGTCAACTCTTTGCATTGTGTCAATTTTTTAGCTGTCAAATGGTTCCTCTAGTACTGGCCCCTCCCGCAGACTACAACCATACTTTTCATCAGCTCATAACTTGAAAAAAGTCGACTGACTGATGTCCATTTCATTTTCAAGAGGGAACCTTTATGATCTCTGATTGTTCTAGTCTATCAGCCAGTCTGTCAAACTACGAAGCTTCTACAGTAATGAAGCTTACTGTCATAGTGATCCATTTTTGGAAAGCAAAATAAGTATATTTTCAGGAAGTCAATCGGTTTTTAAAGCGCTAAAGATGTACGCAGTCAACTCCAAGGCTGTCTGGGAATGTCACAAAATACTAAATATGCTGTCAGAAAATGACAGACTAACACTAATTTCGTTGTCGATACATGAAACCCATAAAGAGAATCAATAAGTCAAGCCAGCAGCTCTGTCTCTGTCGCGACGGTGCAGGCAAACGTGGACTCCCCAAACGACATCACAGTGGGGATCCGACATAGAACCACCCTTGGCAACCGATGTTACTTCGGGCTGGCGAAACAACTGGGGTTACAACTCCTGACTCGAAGGACCAAAATGCTCTAAAAGACTCTTATTTTGCCTTTATGGAGCTGAAAGCTGGATGATAAGTAAAACTGCTGAGCTGATTCTTGGTGCCTTCTTGGTGGAAGGAAAAATTCTACGTAGGATATTTGGTCCCGTCTGCGAGAAAGGAAGATGCATCCGCGAACTCTACGAGATGTACCACGATGTGGATGTAGTCCGAAAGGTGGAAATCCGCTTACTACACTGGCTCGGCCTCATCGAGCGAATGGGCACCAATGTTCGAGCTAAGAGGGTCTTCGAATCTGAGCCCTTTTGGTTCGAGAAGGAGAGGAAGACCGAAGCTGCGGTACAGAGATTAAGTCATCGCGATTGCAAGAGGTCTTGATGAATGGAAGCAGCAGGCCCAGGACCGTCAGCGATGGAAGGCAGTAATTGCTCAGGCTCGGACCTTTCAAGGGTCGCCGGCCTGACAAGTAAGTAAGCAATTCTGCAGTCCATAAACCCCGTTTTAGGACTTTCAGTATTTCGGTGACTGTCCGGGAAGTGTGTTTCCAATAGAAGTCTTGCCCTCTGGAAAGTAGTGTAGGTGCCACCTGGTTTCTTTAGAGACAGCTGAATCTGCCCTGTTCTCGAAAGGGCTTTATGTAGTCTCGTTGCAACGGGGGTGATTGTGATTGTTTCACAGAAGCTTCTAAAGCTTTCTCTCTTAGCTTACCTTGTTGACTCTATGGAGTCAAATGGACTGTTAACTTGACTCAGGGTTAGGAGTGCTGTGGTCTGACTCATTTTTTTAAGAACAAAATTACCTAATCACCTAACGCCAGACTCTGAGCTAGGAAAGGAATGTAGTCGTCTCTTCATAGATGGCTCCGAAACCTATGAAGGATCCGCTGCTTTGCTTTAAGGCAAAAACATTAGACTGCATACCTCATTAAGTATCAGTTTTCAAAGCCGATAACTATGCGCAACAAACTGTATTTGGAAAACAGGTGGAAGCTTGATAGAGCACTATCGAAGAAGGTATAGCCCTCCAGGATGTGGATAGACAAAGCATTTGCTAACAATTCCGCATTCTTGTTGTCTTTTGACAGAAATGACTGCAGACGACTTACCGGCGTCATAACAGGCCACTAGACCTTTGCTAAACACTTAAATGTGCTGGGTTTAAACGAAGATACCCTCTACGATGCCTGGGGAGAGGTTCTTTCTCTGTCACTGAGCCGACTTTGATTGGATCAGGTGGCAGGTCTTGCGGTTAGAGCTGATTCTGTATGCCCTTCACCACAGATGCGCGAGCTGACCTTCCAAAGGAATTGTCGGTTGCCACCTGGTAGTACAATGATGACCAGTCTTGAGTCTGAGTGCTCTATTGTAGTATCAAAACCTCAAAAAACAACAAACTGATTTTTTATATTTATTTCTTAGTGCACACATAAAGAGGCATTGTTTCATCAGAAACCATTGTGGGGAGTCACATATTTTCAAAATTACTCGCTTAAGCTTCTGGGACTCGTAGATAATTTAACTTGAGGTAACACTGCTTATTTCGTTATTAAAAGAGGTGAGTGCCATTTTGTAGTTTTGCAATTTTCCGGTTCGTTTAGATGGAGGGTACTTTATTGCTCCGCCATGGCACTCTTCTAACTAAAAACTTAGTAGCAAAAGTGTGTGATGATTGATGTAATGGCAAGAACTGAAACAACTCAGACGCCCCTAAATTGTTTTTGAAATTTTTTTCAGTCAGAATTTAAAAATGTTAGTTTATAGATTAATCAAAATCACACTCACGCTAACCAGAAAAATGCCAGACATTACAATAGACGACAAAGTGTCTCGGCGGTACTTCTGAAATGTATTCGTTTTTTAATTCCCTTCCAGTCCAATCCTTTGAGGCAATAAATGTCATATAGGTGGCGTGTTATTCTTGGTCTACCACCGCGAAGTTGCTTTTGCCAAGACTGTATGTATTGAGAAATAAATGGAACACGCTGTATTGCATGGTAGGACATAGATTTGGCCTAAAGTTCGTAGTAAATTCGCGGCATTGAACTGAAGATTTGTAATTGACCCCTTAATATTTTGCCTACGGTGCGGAACCCCCAGAATGCGGTTAAGTAAGAAGTATTCACCTTAAAGAGAAATGTCAGGGGATGCCGCTTAACTACGAGTATCCCTGAGGGAGAACAATCCACCAACAACTTACGATTCTAACAGCAAACTACACTCATTCGAAAAAATACATTTTACTTAAATGAAAAAGATCAAAATTAATAAAATACGCATGCCAAAAGCTCGTGCATGACATAATCAACAAATTTTTTACCCACAAAGGCGGAGCCTCCGCGAGAGATTACTTCCAACCTTCTCGAATGCGAAATGAATGAACCACAACAAAGGTATGCACGGGTCTATGTCTCATCGCAGAGATTTCCATTCAGCTCTTTACAGACACATCCATAGCTAGCTATTCATGAAGAGTCGTCGACACGACGCTACAAGGTTGATCGTTGTTCTATGCACAGATGATTGTATTGTGAATAAATTAAATTGATATGATTTAACGTTCCACCAGTAGCTAATCTACATCGCAAATCAAACTGATCAAAGCTAGATACTGAGCTAGTTGGGCGACTTTAAAGTAGACGCACGTGTGAACGTGAACAGGAACTATCCAGCCGGTCTGGAAGGATTCTCAAGCCACGTTAGACTGGTGAGGTACTCAGGAATGCAGTTGAAACCATTCAACATTTATCATCCAACAGAAGTTAATCGATGAATTGAAACAATCAATCAGCGGGTCAAAAATCTGGATGTGCCCCACACAGGTGCATGAGGAATTCCATCATCCATCACAGCACCACCTTGTGTCTCAACAAGACAAAAGTCATCTAAAATCTAAAGTATGCGAAAACAAATCAAAGTCCTTGACCTTCTTTTCGCCTCAAAGTCGCACAGTCAGCGGCTGAAGAAAAATCCAGATGTGCGCATGTGCGCACACAGCCCACCCAGCCAGAACGCGCCTGGGCTCATTGCGAAAGTGTCATGTCGTCGTTTCGTGCACATTGACGATTGTAAATTACTTTATTTAAATATCTGACAAATTGACTGTAGAAGCATTTTTCATAACAACAGGTAACTTGTCACAATCGGATGTTCTGATCATTTGTCAGACGCTTCATATGTCATCTTTATCATGATCACGTTCACATCAATTTTCTTTCTCTCTAGCAGTCTGCCACTTACTGGGCCTCTTGCAAAAGTTTATGCAGATTGTGGATGCGAATAAATCAGCAATTCGAATGTTAATGCAGCACTGTGACAGTGCAACGAAAGCTCTTTTGACGGCGGCGGCGACGGCGTCGGCAGAGATAGACTATTGCATGTTTAATTAAAAACAAAGTCGGTGACTTGGCTCATTTGCGCTATGCCCGCGCAAGCAAAAACCCACACACGCACGCTGGGTATCGCACACACTTCATATGGCCGAATCGTGTTTTATTGAAGATTATCACCACGGATCATTAATATTTCTGCGAAGGATTCCGGTCTTGCTGCGCTGGTGCTTCTGGACGATGCGGCCGTACAGACGACTGACTGGGGAACATCACATGTGTGATTTTGGTGTGTCGACTGTTCTGGCGGTGGGATGTGAATTTGACTGGATTCGTTTTAGGGAGAATTCTGATTGCACAAAATTGTCTTCACAATTTTGCCCGTGACCCATAAAGTCGTCGTTGGCTGCCGGAAGAGAATGCCACCAGTGGGATGGTGGGCCCGTCCGCGAAAGACATTTGTCAATTTTCTCATCATAGCTGAATGGCAGCACTGTGAACGGCATTGTCTGTTGGCCTGTGGTGCGGTGCGAGTTGCTTTTTTCCCCTATTTTCTGGCCTTTCTTCTTCGCATGAAAAATGAGCAGTTTCTGGCACTTCCATCACACTCTACCGTGCCGTGCTGATGTGGGCTTTCATTCAACGACATCAACGACGACGACGACGACGACGAAGTACACCCTCTTATGCTGGGCTTCAATGAAGATTGCTCGGCTAAATTACTTTTCGACACGTCAAAAAATGCTCCTTGCCTCCGGTGGAGAGGTTGGGTGTTGCAAGGAGTCGTTGCCATGTAATTTGATTGCATAGACTGGGCGGTGCATTTAACCACGGCTTGTTAAGTGAACATCACAGTCAACAAATATTATCGCAGCTAAGGATCACTGTGTCGTTGCTGGGCGCACATTGTGGGCGGCAGTAGTGTGGGGGCAAAGTTTGTGTTCAACTTTTAACCCATTTGTGAGGTCGTGTCTTTTTTGTGAGCTAAGCTCTCGGGTGAATGGAGTGCCACCGCTTGGCGGATAGAAAAATCAATATCCCTTTGTTCTGAATGGTGTTTTCAAAGGCCACTGCGGATGACACAGTTAAGCTAGGTTAGTGGTCTTAAATTAAATTGTTTGGTTTTTTTTTTTTTGAGTAAAAAAAGCTTGCGGGTGAAATAATGGGCGATCTTCGAGACAGTTTAACCGGGATGCCTACGAACCTACCTTCCTGCTGACCAGTTCTACCCACAATCCATCACTTAGCTCCTGAACCGATAGACCAGCTAGGCCAGGCGATTGCCTCCTCTTCATCGGATGCACATTAAAATTCACGGGAAAAAAAACTCCTGCATTTGCTTATCTGAGAGGCAGTGAGTCTCCACTGGCGTGTCCTGACCTACACTAATTTTTATGCAACTTGATCAGCGGACGGCCGTAGCCGTACACAGGTACGGCATCAGAATTTACATGGAAAGTCCACTTGGATATGCTAATAGCACATCTACATTATGCCTCATCTCACTGCGTCCAGCACGCTCTAGGGCAACTGAACCTGCCAACCACTGGAATCCCTCTCATCGACATCTCGACAGAGTTCTTTGACATTCCAAACGATCACCCTGATCGCCAGCTTCACGTGCTTGTCATCAATGAAATGTACTCGGATATGCACATTTCAGAATAATTTGAATTGCGAATTTCATGTCAATGTCATACAGCACAGCAACGTCTCCTTCCACCTCTCTGGCGATGCACAGGACAAGCAACAAAAACGAATATTCTGCTGACCCATTGTCTGTTACCAACTGAACGCATTCAAATTCTGTGCACATGTGTAAGTTTGTAAATCCCCATTCCTTGCGCCAGACAATGCTGGCGGTTTTTGCATACACGGCTCCTCCATCGTGCAACAAAAGCGCACATCTCTCTCGGAATAAGTTCGACATTCAAATTTTCATCTCTCGTTGTGAGATGTGTGCGGCAAATATCTCATCACCATCATCGTCGCCATCAGCATCACAACATCTCTGTTAGGCGGAACAAGAGCAACATCGCGAACAACACAAAAAAAGCGTCAACAAAATGAGGACAAAGTTGTAAAATGCTTTAAATGGACATTGACGCTGTCAAACACACAGTTCAAACACAAGTGACATGAAACGTCAGGTGGTTTTGTTCGGGATCCTACCCGTCGCGGCATATTCCCAGAACGAACGAAACAGAAAAAAAAAAAACAGTTCATGTCAAAGAAAACGAATGTTCCGTACTCCTCGTACGCTTTGACATAGAAAGATACTTTGCATAGTTTTCAGACTGCTCACGATCGGGTCCCGGCCGACGCGCCGCGCAGCTCCGCCGAGTCAAGAGATTCTTCTGTCACATGGCGGTGTGCATATAATCATCACTTGATCTTTCGATGATTTTGACAGAGTGCTGGCCCCCTTCTCAAAAGAAATCCATTGAGTCTCGAACGCCCTCCGCGGGCGAGCAAGCGATGTGCCCGGCCCAGCCGCACAGTGACAAAAATTCCGAGCGTGTAAGTTGTCTGTTCGGTGTGCTGACGGGCTACATTGCGCGTTCGTCGAAGTCATGCAAGTGACTATCGAACAAGCGACGACGAAGGACTATCATATTGTGTGCACTGAAGAAGGCCATTTGCATGATGCCCTTTTGCAACTCGGTATCGATAGAAATGAGGAGATTTATGAGCTCTTCTACCATCCGCGGAAACTGAGATGAATTAGGAACATGCCGCTTGGCGGCTGTGGAGTTGTGTGCCCCTTTGTGCATTCTCTGGTGCTGCTTGTGCTGGCTGTCCGACAAGCAACATCAGATGACGCCTGCGACGAGTGTTAAATTATACCTTGGCAAGACATTGCGAGACTTTAATCCTGTTTGAGCAGGAAATCGATTTCTTCATCGTTCTTTCATCTTTTACATAAGGGTAGCAAGGTCAGAGCAGAGAGTCCGCAACCCGACCAGTGTCTGGGTTGGCAGCTTAATGGAAAAGAAGAAATATTAGTTTGGGAATCCATTTGGATGGACCAGTGCCCGTCTAAAATTGTTTTTCATTCAGTTTGACAGCAGCCATCTCCCCCCGCCTTTTGTCTGGCAAACTCGGATGTACTACAGATGTGTAACTCTTGACAAAATATTAAGTTCGACAGACAGACGAAAATTACATCACATTTGCTCCTTTTCGTGGTCATAACATAAGCTCACCTCGGTTGTGTCGTGTCCGAGAATAGGACTTGCGTGGCTATACGCCGGGAAAAGGGTAAGCAGCGGGAGCAGCGATGCGGAGTGGCGGAAGGAAATAGTTTTCACTCACATTAGGTGGCCGGTGGTCTGCGCGGTTGTTGTTTGCATCGGATGAATGATGAATGTGCCACCGCACACTGTGATGGACTATCGTCCTTTTAATGCAACGCTCGCCCGTGACAATATCCGTGTGCTAGTGCATGTTTTGACGACTGATGTCATTTATTTTCTTTTTCGATTTGTTAAGAACTGCTTGTGACAACCATGTGACATTTACATTTCCACTTGTGCAGGGTGGCCGACTTGGTATGGTAGCAGAAAATCGATTTTTTTAGTTTTGAACAAGAAGTGCCGGGAAAAGCATTTGACAGCCTAGACTTGGCGAAGCTTTCTCGTCGACTTGGGAGCAGATTAAATGGTGTATATTACAATAAATGTGTTTATCTCGGTTGGTGCGGATGTAGTACATTGTATGGAAGAGCAACGTCTCTATTTCGATGCACGAAACACCGACGAAGTGCTATTTTTCTACTACGACTGAGGAACATTTATTTGTTTGCATTGTTAAAAGCATTTCTGTTGTAATTGCAATTAATTATGATGTGTGTGCCTAGAATTGAGTGTTCAGCGCATATTTTCCGATACAACAATGAGAAGAGCTATTATTTTTTTCACACCTGATAACGTTGTGCATTGAAAGTATTCTAGTTACGAAGTTTAATTTGAGAAATTATTTCTAAAAAAGAGAGACCAGCTGAACTAAATTGTTTGTACCCGATCCGTTCGGGAACCCGGTCTGTAAGGGTAGATGGCTTCAGGAATCTAAATCATTAATGACAAAATGCCTACCTGTTGCTTCGAGAATTTTTGACCAGTTATCAGCCACACCAGCGGATTTCCAAACTTTGCGTGGGCCGTGGCCGTTGTTGGTATGGCGTCGACCAAGACGAATGTGAACCTCGATCGTTTGTTTAAGTGGCAACAAAAAAATGTTTACGGTCCCTCCTCTTTCGATTCACTGACAATTTACGCAGAGTATTTCCTGTCTAGAAAAAGCTTCTCAAACTTGGCCTTTCAGAGTTGACATAAAACTGTTGGTTCCTTCTACTCGTGAGAGAACAACAGCCTGCATAAATCGAATGGTTGCTGAGAAGCTAGGCCCTAGCTCTCAGAAAATTTACCTCGATGACATCGCGAAGTAATGGTGGCTTTAAAACTTCCCGATTCGAATACCTTCCACGATTGCTTTTTAGCTTTTCGCACAGTGGATCTGCAAGAGCGTTTGAGAACATTTCTAACGTTTCTTGTGAATGATGAGCAATGCGCCTAAAAATGTTTCCAATTTCAACGAGGAATAGTCCAGCTTGCTGGGTCCATTTTCCCCTTGTTTGGGGTGCCTTACAACAAGGAGACCCAGTTTAGTTCTACAAGTACCCACATCCAAATATGCATAACCCTTAGAAGATTTTTTAGTACAACACCGCATAAGGCCTCCATTTCTATGAAGAACTGCTTTTCTCGAAGTTGCCTTCATTTATTTTCTAGTGCTGGGCAATCACAGAACTGACGATGGATAGAATAGGTTTCTTCCTCGTCTATGCAACTTCTGAAGGAGTCGATATGTATGCCAGAGTGCACTCCCTTGCTGATCAGTGTGTTGATCTCCTTTGGCCTTTGCTGTTGCGCTCATTTGTAGACCATGTCATCAAGCTTGGTCCATGGCTTTGTCTTCTAGTTTTTCTTTATGAAATAAGCGGTGTATATTCCGCGAATTCCAGTATGCTCTGGGATCCAGTAGTGGGTTGATTGATAAACATAATAACGGGCAGAGAATGGAACCTTGGGGTACATCAATGGAAAGTTCACAAAATGACAGCTTTGAGTTACGTCATCTTCGTGCATCTTTGAAGATATGCAGTGTCATTTTAAATTCAGTCGCAGCGTGGTGATTTGACTACAATTAATGTTTTAGCCAGATATATGTAAAGTAGTATGGGGAAAGCTGACTTCTACCTCTCATACCTAGCGGAACAATCAGAGGATGCAGAAATATGGTTAATCCAGCGTCTCTTCTTATTTCTGACTTCTGAATATTGTTTGTAGCCAAGAAGAAAGACGATGCAGAGAGAACTATCATAATGTACAGCTGGAGGTCCAATGTGCTACATTTTGTAAGCATACTTATTCTTGAGGGATCACACCCTCGGATTTGACTACAGTCGCCCTAAGCTTGAGTACAACGCTCGTATCTGATCTCGCGCCCCCAAGACCACAACTACTAGATCCAAAAGCGAGTGATAACACTTATAGCAGGTTCATTAGACTCACTCGAGCATCGACGTACCGTGGCTTCTTTGTCCGTGTTATAATGTTATTTCAAGTGAGCTAGTCAACCACATTCCACCTCTCCTTGAAAGACACTGACCGTCTAATATCCCAGGCTGTCTTCGAGAAGAAATTCTCGATCTGCATTCCTTCTAGATCGGACTGGATGTGTGATAAGCAGACGTTGGATGATCCTTTGCGTTTTTTCACAGATGGATCGAAAGACTAACGAAGGATTGGATGTGGGTGTCTATTCCCAAGATCTCAACATTGCTATCTCCTTGAAGCTCCCTGATTACCGTAGCGTGTGTTTAGGGCGACACCATAGCTGTCGGCGATGTCATGGCTCAAAAACAACGTGATGTCAAAAAGGGATATCGCCATCTCTCCGATAGTCAGGCCGCCATAAAATCAATGGACAATGTCATGTTTTACTCAAAAGCATTTCTTAGTTGCAGGCTGTCATGTTTTACTCAACAACATCACTTAGTTGCAGGCTGTCTCTTAATGAGATGGCTGAGCATCTTATCATTCACTTCATGTGGGTGCCGGGACACTGTGACATACCAGGAAACTGCAAAGCCAATGAACTCGCCAGATGTGGTACAACCTCATCCCTATCAATAGCACCTTCGATGCCGATCGCTACGGCCTACCATCTTCTTAAGATTCACTCCATCTGCCTTAAAAACAAGAAATCTGGCCATCACTTAACCTAAAGCGGTCACTCTGTCTACTCAGACTCATCAAGCACTCATTAAGGACTATTATTTGAGTCATAACCGGGCACTGTGCAATTGGCACTCATGCTCTCAGGATGGTTGCAAAAGCTGCATGGCTGAAGAGGATGAAGAAAACACTCATCAACTACTCTGCTCATGTTGCGCTCTGGCTAGTCGTAGGTTCCTACTTCGACAACCTCAATGAGCTTAAGAGTGCCAGCTTGGCCATACTGGTTCCGATGTTAGGAGAAGTTAATCCGCGTGGTATCACAATGGGCCTAGTCTGGCCTAAGGGTGACTGCCCTTAGAGTTAGCCACCTAAGCTAACCTAAGATCAGCTACTTTGCTTGTTTTAAACTTTGGACGGCATCCCATCCTCCAGAACTTAATCAGAATATCACATTAATTTATTTGTTTCTGCAGAATATGATAAAAACAAGTTCGCGCAACATCACTTCGGGCTGGATATTTGCATACATTATTTGACTTAGACACCTGCCAGCAGCTCTTTCGATTGATCTTGTACCACACAACTTATGAGTGCTCAAGTGGAATCCCATAATATATTATAAGCAGCTTTTAGATACACGAGCTGTTTCCTTCCAAGAACTTTCCCTTATTGGTTTTCAGTGATGCGACTGTTCTTGGCAGAATAAAGAAAATACAGAGATACTTGTTTTTGTTTTTTTCTTTTCACGAATTTTGAACAAACAAATGTGTTTGCTTAAGCCACGACCGGGATATAAAGAACCAACGGGAGGGCACGCCATGAATGACATGTAATTAATTAGATGTAATTAAGCGGGATTAAATTCAAGCGAACAGAAGATGCGGTTATTTCGAGGAATCACCCTCTGCTTCACTTTGAATACAAAGCAAGAAAAATGAGCAAAACATCAGAAGACGTCGTTCGCTGTGATGTGGTGCCGCAACGCAATGCGTATGCATTTCTTAGGTTTTCCCCTCCATATAGGAACCCAATTGAAATGAAAAATTATAACAAAAAAAATCTAACTGTTGCTCCGAAGCTTATTCATCAAATATTCATATCTCAAAAATGTTGCGGCAAAAGCCATCGCATTGGAGTTTCAAAATGGAATCAAGTTAAGCTCCATCAACGACTGACTGATCATTAATATTTTGAACCAAAAACCCAGGTTACAGTGGATACGTTGTAATAAAGGTGCACAGCGATGGGCCGCCTTGACCGTGTGCACTGATCTATACAAATTAAAAGTGATCGCGGAAAGGCAAAACAAAAAAACCCGCAAACCGCCCTTTTGCTTGCCATTCGGCGGGGTTAGTCCAAGCAGAGGCAAGAAAATCGAATGAAAGAAGAAAATCTAGTGCGGAGGAAAATTTTCAGCATCCAATCCGAGGCAGCAGCAACAACAAGAAGAAGAAAAATAACCAGCAACAGTATCTATGTGCATGTAGCTAGTCAGTTGTTACTCAATTACAATTTCATTAACTTCGAACACGATTTTCTAAATGGTTGCCACAAATCATAGCGATTGCTTGCTGTTTCACTCGACTTGGACACCCAGCCATGGCTTGAGGTGGAAGTTGAACTTAATCTCCGCCAGCGGGAGGGGATAGCGCTTGCGCGCTGATACCATTTTATTTGAACAATGATTAATGGCTGGCGGTAAATGAAAATTTAGTTATTCTTAAGGAAATATCTATTAAAATAGGATTTAATGTTAGATCGACTGTAGGTGGTGCTGATGGGGCATGGGTTATGAATTGATAAACTGCTGCGGTGATGTTTGACAAAATGTGGTATGATTTTTCAATTAATTGGTAAGAATAGATCTGACCGTGGCATCGTCACGGTGTGTGCACTTTGGTGACAATTGTTGTAATCAATCGTGTGTGAGGGTGGGAATTTCTTCTCATTCTCTGCATGCGCCAGAGTCAACCTAATCAGCGAATGACGCATCTTTACAATAAAAAAAAATGAAAAAAGCCATCAAATCAGCGCCAGAATTTATTCATCGGCATCGCTTTGCTTGAAATAAATACCATTCAGCGCAATGAATCACGCCCGGACAACTCGAATTACAGGACAAGATGCATTACATTCGATTGGTGAAATTAAAATAAGCACCACATACAAGGATTGCGGGGCAAAAATAAAAAGGAAACAATCTTGAAGGAGCTGATTTCATTTAATACCCCATTAAGAGAATGCGGTTGCGTGTGGGTTTCCGGTTTCAGAACCCGCTCCAACCGAAAAAAAAAACGACGGAGAATGAAAACACAAAAAAAACAAAACTTAAAATTCAATATGGCCCCTACACGAGACTCATGCCCGCGAATATGATGAAAAAGGCAACGCCAACGAAACAACTTGTTTCAAAGTAAATAAAGCACAAAAACAGAAAAAGAAGAGAGAAGAACCTTTCAGCGAAATTAAAAGGTTCTTCAGCTTCAGTGCGGTTGCTCTATGCTCCATCCATCCTCATCTACCTTTTTTTTTTTCATGGAGAGCATCATCTTCACTGCAGCAGCCGCAACAACAAGAACACTGCAAACACACACAAGTCCTGGACCGCCTTTAATGAACCGCGAAGTGAATCAAAGTTATCGCCCATAAGCTCTTAAATGAGTAACACGACATCAGCCGGCTGTGGCGGGCCAAGGGACGAGGTGTTCAGCTCGGTTCAGATCACGATGTCTCGGGATACTCGTCGCTTATGCCTATTATTCGCATGTCTCGAAGGTGTATCCTCTTCTCTACACTGCACCGTCCGCTGCCCACCATTTTTCGTCTTCTAAAACTCTCATTTGTGCTTAAGGATATTGTGATTGTGATATGGGTCTCAGCGTGCCCGAGAGTATGAGTATTATTATAACATATCGAGACCGGGAGTGTGCGAACAAATTGCAATTGTTGGCCGGCATTGTTCGCGGCCTCGAAAGTAATTTGCTTTTCGATGGAGCAGAATTTATCTACCTCAGAGTGCGCGTGCGCCCAACTCCGGCTCATATGGGGGAGGGGGGCCAATCCGTAGTACAACCGCGACTCTCATGTGCAGCATTTACAAATTAACGAGTCAAGGAGACTGCCGGTAAAGGAGGAAGGTCTCGTCTCGTCATCTCCATCCAGTTTGCAATCCTCCCCAGCTATGGTTGCGTTAATTTCGATTCAATGCTCTGGGTGTAGGCCCGGTTGTGGTTGCTGCTGCTGTTGCTGTTGCTTGTTGTATGTAGCTGATCTGGATGGCTGGCACGTATACGTGTACACATGCCCACCGCTCTGGGTTCTTCTTGTTGGTGTTGTTGTTGTTGGTTCATTAATAATGCACAATCCCATTTCGGATTGTGTCCGATTTGAGTCGGTCGGGGGATTTGTACTCGGTGGCAGCCAGTTAAGCCAAGCAAAGCAGAATTTTTTCCAGAGCTGCATAGAAATTCGATTTGTGTAATGAACACTGATGTTGAGTACGAAAACTGCTTGTGGTGGTGGCTGGTTGTGCTTGTATTATTTACCTCGAGGACTAGCGCAAGAGTCCATTTTTGAAATTGCACAAGGAGCTCTTGGTGGTGGTGTATCCTTTTCGTTTTCTATGAACTGTCGACGATGAAGACAGTTGATAAATACGGGTGAGGAGATATTTTGACTTAAAGTAGAATTTATTTCGTTGCCTCGCATCGGCGGGGAGAGTGGTTTTCAAAAAGGATTTGAATGCTGCTCAGTAGGGAATGGCACATCCTTGAGTTTTTTTTTGTATGCCACAGGGTTTATCTGCCATGACGGATATTTACTTAACTAATTCGCTTGTGGTGTCTAATCTAGGTTGGGGCTGAATAATCTACGGTGAGGGCATCAAATTAACTCCACGGTTCACACATAAATTAGAAAATGCATCAGAAATTCACGATAAATTCCATTATCTTCCAATTCTCCCACGCGATCTCGGCACACGGATGGTATTCCCAAAACTCCAATTAAATAAAAACAAATCAAATCATTAACACGAAGATAATCTGGCCAAGTTTTCATCACGATGCCACTGTCTACACCCTCTTTAACGGAATTTGGTAAACATCTCCCTCTATCTATCAGACGGCGTGGTGAGCATCCACACAGCAACCCCCCACAAGTTGTCTACCTCGAAACGAGGGTAGAATCTTGAGAACAGCAGTCAAGTAATTACAAATTTTACCACCAACGGCACAGAAGTTGGTGTTGTTATGTTGTTTTCAAAAAGGGGTGTTGTTGTCAACGGCGCACAGAAATTGAATGGATCGCACAAGTGAGTATAATTAATGATATTTGAACTCTAAAAACATAGAGCGATCCATGGCGAAAGGTCACTGACGAGAGCGAAGGAGCGAAGGAGCCAACCCCGACTGAACACCGAAAGGAAGATATCGCATCGGTAATTGATGGAATGACCACCTTAATTATAGGGCTTCGCTCAACAACCGTTTCATTGCTAACCTCATTCGGAGCGCGCACAGACAACCTGTTCAATGATGGAATAACTTCACGTTTCCTTAAATATCACCGCGCCGCGGTACGTGGGGTTCACTCCATGACGACCGACGGGCAAACGACGAGTGAATTCGGTGTAGTGTGATTTGCGGACGCACACGTAGCAAGCGGCAGTTGCAAGGTGTTTTGTTTGTTGGCCAATACGACTTCAGTCAGAGTCCATAAACAAACTGACACAGCAGCGACGTCGGCGGTAGCGCTGTACGGTGATGGCACGCCAATTCGAAACAATCAATCAATCGAATCAATTTACGATGCCAATCGATTTTTCATCGATAAATCCATGTAAATGCAGTGAAATTGATGTTCGCAGTTCGCACAGAGGGTCAGCTCTGTGAGTGTGCAGTCGAGACTGGCCAGGAAGCCGATGTGCTGCTGAAGTGTGTGGTCGAGCTGGCTTTTGAGGTCGCTACTCGTCATAAACGCTTTTGTCATTATTTACTCGGTGATGGGTTTTCGATTGTACGGCAATAATCGTTGATTACCAACGCATTTGTCTGAATTCAAATCCATCCGTTTACTGAAGCTGATTTATTATTGGTGGAGTTATCTGCTGCCGCGGATGCTGTTGAACATTTGTGCATAAGACCAATCATGCTTGAAGAATTTATTGCCAGAAATAAAGAAACGATTATTGGACCAATTTTCACTCCAGTTGCACTTGAGTCCACCCCCAAAGATGCCAAGATTCCCGGCTTCATTCAGGAAAACAAAAATGCTACTCCTCGTATCAAACAGAATCAATTAAGACTTCATTTTGGTCTTCACCAGCAGCGCCAGCAGCTGACTGTTTAATCCGTTAAACAACACGCCGCACCGCCCTATCAACAGGTGACCAAGAAGTCAGCCGCAATCAAAGGCCAGTCATGTAGACTAAACGAAACTTCTTCATTAATCCATCATCAAAGTGCGGTGCATTGTAAAAAAGTCAAAACGGAAAGCGCACCACCGCACTCGCGGTCCCATCTTTTAACACAAAAATCCATCCGTTTATATACGATATACGCGTTTCTCTCACACGGCGCGTTTCAAAATATGCATCTTTCAACCGGCCCACTGAATAAACACCGTGATTTCAAATAAAACTTAGCGCCATGCATCTTTAAGTTTTGAGAATGCATTCGATCTGATTTTTGTTGTTTTTGCATTGCTTCCCAATTATCCACGCATTGTACGAGGGCATCAGGTGCATCATCAGAGAACTGGCCGCACTAGCGGGAGACGAACGTCTGAGAAAAAAAAAATTCGAATTTTCTAAATATTTTCCGAACAAACAACGAAAATAGATTCACCAAAGTTAATCTGGGAATAAAGACTACGTAGTGGTTGGTGGTGTCTTCTGAGTGTACACTACACACTCTTGTGGGTGTATGGCGTAAACAGAGACAGGGGCTAGCTGTTGGAAGAAGCAGGCCTTCAAACAAACAAATACTTATGCTGGCATGCGAATTTTTTTCGTTTTCGTTTTTGCTTTCCCTCTGAGTTGATTTTTTAAAAATAATTTGGGGAGAATATAGACGTATAAAAAGTATGAAGTGAAGCATATTCGACTCGAGCTAACAAGTTGACCGAAGGCACCCAGCTGTCTTGATCTACTGCCGAGCGCTCAGCTTGTCAAGTTTGAAACGACAGCCAGTTAGGGGTGGAAGATTATTTCATTCCTGTCACTTCTGCTGGCCACATACCAAGAGTGGTCAAAGGGAACAGACATGTTTCCTCTTATGTTGCAATACCGGGATGAGCATAAATCACTAGATGAAAAAAAAAAAAAAACCTGAAGAGAAACAAATTTGTCCGATAGAAAAGTGATGCGTGCATGGGATGGCCCACACGGCCGGCACCACCACCGCCGTCTAGCGGTGCGGCCCGCCGCCCAGTTTTGTGTACATGTTCTGACGCCCTATAAATAAAACATTCTGTGTTCGCATTATGCATGTGTAAAATAGAATCATGCCTCCTCTCAACTCGACTGTCGACTGGGAGGGGTGTTCATGTGTTGGTGGAACTTTCCCAGTCGGAATATGATGGTGTCTGGTCTGAATTGAGGCGAGGGTGCACTCCTGGGTCAGAATGATTTACGCACCTGTAGGATTCTGCATGGAACATAAGAGATTGGTGAATTAAGATGGTGAGCATACACAATGGAATGGATCACAAGTGGGTGGGAAGTTGTCTTAATTTGGCGCGCATTCAATGTAACTTACGATGCTTTGGCACGGAGACTCAATCAACAGATGAAGAAGTCATCTTGTCGCATACTTTCAATCTTTGTTGTGTGCTCACTTAATCCATCATCACTGCAAATCAAACACGACCTTGAACAGCCAAGAAAAGTGAGCTATCTACTTGCAGCCAGAACGTGTTGGATCATCATACCCTCAAGCTCTTCCGCGCACGAACTGACTAGACTACACTCATGGCGTCCAATAAAACTTTGATCGATTGCAGCCATCATAATTATCTAACAGCGGCCAACATCGATGCAAATTATATCGACAAAGTTGACTCCACACTTACCGTCCGCATGCCGATGCACACAAGCAACCGTGTGTTTCGTCTTCCTCGAAACTAATTACACTGAGTGGCGCATTATCTGGCGAAACCAGATTGTTAGTCACATTGAAGGCGGCTTCTTAAGCGCAAAAAACTGGTCCGAACTTACGACAAAATGAATGGTTACCACGATGACAGGCTCGGTAGGGGCAAGTTCTTTGTTATCTTTTGCGCACCTCCTCCCTTCAGTGAGACGCCGTGACAGTGCAAAGCACAGGCTACAATTTGATGCTCCACTTTAACACGACCGGGGAATCGCGCGCGTGTGTGTTTGTGTGTGTTTTAGCAAAATTACAGCGTTTCCTTAATACATTTACAGCTGGTGCTTCGTCCTTTCCCTGGACAAACCGGTCTTTGAAAGCTAAACAAAAACACGCATTTAAGCCGCAAGACGCCAGTGAGTTACCGCCGCGCCGCTTTACATGCTTGAAGGTTGTAGAAAATTGCTCTATTACTACTGTTACCAGACCAGGGTCCATGCCAGAATGCACTTGAGCGGTGAGTGGATACACATGCTTATGTTTCCGTAATTACGCAGAACAGCATTTCATTGGTCATGTTTATCCAATCGTGCGAGCATATGCAAAACAGCACTTGAGGTGGTTAATCAAATTCGCCTGTTGACCATGACTGGCTGGTGTTCCTTGGCCGGGAATGAGACGATATCGCCTGGTCCCTGCCGTGCACCCTTTCATCCTGAGGAAGTTGATTACACGTAATCACGTCAAACATTTAAATAGTTATTAAGAACATCAAACCCTGCTGCAGGGGCACCGCATAAAAGTGAAAAACGAAGAAGTTTTATAAATATTCTTCGGATACAAATTTCCATTTATTTTTAATTGGCATGTGCTTCACGAAGGTGTTGAATTGATAATGCGAATTGTTATTACTTCGGTTCGTATGTAGTCGAAGAACATTGCTGGCCCAATCGCTTTGTAGTTCAGAGTGAATTGTGCGCAGACAAATGTGTCTAATAAGGAACGGTCACGCACGTTTTAAAGGAGATGTGCGATTTCAAATGCGTTCGTGCAACCGGTTGTTAGGTCGTACTCGATTGTCGGCTGTCATTTTAACAATGAGAACTAATTTTACACATTTATGTGCTAACGAGGGCTTAAAGACCCGAACGCGATGACTGTCACATTCATTCGGTTCGTTTTGGTGGTATTATGATGTGATGTGTACGAGCTAGGGCCTGAGCCTATCTACTACATCTGTTGTGCTCAATCGCGAGTGGAAGAAACCGGCTCAGAATGGGCTTAGTCGCAGCCACTGGGCTTAGTCTGTGTCTAAAGAGAGGACCAGCGCTGGATGGAGATAGCCATCATGAAAGACACCATAACAAGAGATTCGGAGAGCTTGGTAGTTATTTTGCAAGCTTGCCCGCTAGAACTTAGGGTAGTAAGTAAAAAATGTAATTGTAATTAATTCGCCACGCATTCATTGAATGTGTTGAACCATCGAGTCGAATTAGCAAAGCAATAAAATGACTCCTAATGACGAACGCATTTAGTGACACGAACCCTAGGATCACCTGCAGATCATCGGAGGTTAAGTATAGTATCCGCAGAGGGGGAGCTGTTGGGATACGCTGATGACGTCGACATTATCGCGCGGTCCCAACGCGCCGTAGTGGAAGCTTTCATAGCAATTGAAGAACAGGCGCAACAAGCTGGTCTAAAGGTCGACGAGGACAAGACAAAATATTTGCTGTCGAGCAAAAAACGATCCGCCGCACACGACCTAGGCCAAAGCGTTACAATCGACAGCTACGATTTCGAGGTAGTAAAGGAGTTTGTCTACCTCGAGGGAAACGTAAACTCAACGAATGACATCGTAGTGGAGATCCGACGTAAAATCGCCCCTGGCAACCGATGCTACTTCGTTCTGTCAAAACAACTGGGCTCGAATCTCCTGACTCGAAGGGACAAAGTCACGCTCTACAAAACACTTATTCTGCCAGTCCTACTTTATGGAACCGAAAGCTGAGCATTAGGTAAGACTGCAGAGTTGATTCTTGGTGCCTTCGTAAGAAAAATTCTGCATCGGATATTTGGTCCCGTCTGCGAGGAAGAAGGATGCATCCGCGAACTCTAAGAGCTATACAAGTATGTGGATGTAGTCCGGAAGGCAAAAATCCGCCGACTACACTGGCTCGGCCACATCGAGCGAATGGACAACAACGCACCAGCAAAGAGGGTCTTCGAATCCGAGCCTCCTGGTTCGAGAAGGAGAGGAAGACCGAATCTCCTGTACAGAGACCAAGTCATCGCGGATATACAACAGCTTGGCCTTGATGACTGGAAGCAGCGTGCCCAGGACCGTCACCGATGGAATGCAGCAATTGCTCAGCCTCAGACCCTTCAAGGTTCGTCTGCCTGATAAGTAAGTAAGTATCCGCCTAGGGGCAGTGAGTTAGACGAAGCCACTGAGCGCCCAAACAGTTTCAAGCTATTTTTCAATAAAAGTGAAAATCTGCCGGTCATCCAAAACGGTGTAGTGTGCAATAAATATCAACGAAACTTAAGCTGTCCTAGAGCTGGACTGGAATTTCAATACAATTGGGCACTGCCTCATAGGCAACCGGACAAAATGACTTGGAGCGCCCCACAATGACTTTTGGTGAAGCTGCAGTGATAAGAAGGAAAAGAAATAGTTGAAAATGTATCCTAAAAAAATCTCAGAACCACAAAATGGTCGAAACAGACATCTCGTAATGACCATTCTTTCCAGCAACATCAGCAGGGGAACCAGTTTACCATGTTGGAAACTGGAAAGTGGACCATACCCGTCTAAGTTGAGCATAGTTTTTTTTTTTTTTTTTTAATAAAGATGCTGTCATCCCACCTGCCTTTTCGAAGTCAACCGTCGACTAAGATATGAATTCCACAAGAGATGAAGACTATTCCAGCGGGCATAAAAGCGGTTTGGTCGTTGATGTTGGGAATTGTATTTACCGACTAAAGGTGCAAGCAGAACGCGAAAAGTTCGTTAGAAAGTCCGTGGCTGGTGTATACTAGTAGTATGGGTGGCGCAACAGCTCGTAGGGGGCCAGGGCCTAGCTTCACAACAACCACTCGTGTTGTGCGTGGTATTGCTCTCTCACGAGTGGAAGAGACCTACAGTTTTATGCCGACTCCGAACGGCCAAGTTTGAGAAGCTTTTTCTAGACAGCAGACACTCATTAAGCATTGTCAGTGACTCGAATGAGGTGGGGCCGGGAAAGTAGCTCTGTCGCACAGAGCAGGAATCGAACCTGCGACGTCGAGGTTTGGGTCGACTTACCCACAACGCCACGAACCACCGCTGCTGCATATTTGTTGGGATGGTATAATTCGAAGTGATTGATCATATCCTATATTCACCTAATCGACTATTCATTAAATTGGAATTGCAAACACATTTTTTTAGGCACGGCTATGTGCGCAGACTAAGTTTTCAATAGCTTTGTTTCATTCATATTACACCGTGTATTGTTCACGAGTTCTTTAGTTCGTACGTTGACTCTTAGAGGGTTCGTAAGACAACAGAATGAAAAATTACTCTTCTAAGCTTTGTTCGCAGACACTTTGGCGCAGGTTCCCATTGAAGCTGTTAAAGGAAGCAAACTACATACTTTTTGGAATTTCTGGATTTCATGGGAGAACCCTTGAGGAAGCCATCTCTCGAAGGACCAAGGCGTCCCTTTCCAAGACCTTGATATTTCCAGTCCTGCTGTATGGCGCAGAAGCACGGACACTAACTAAAGCGGACGAGGATATTCTAGGTCGCTTCGAGAGAAAAGTCCTTCGATTTATCTTCGGTCCCGTGTGGTTGGAGGAGGCGACTGAACGACGAGATGTACGGGTGCTGTACAGCGACATCGACCTGGTCAAACGAGTTCGAATCTCTTGTCTCAGATGGCTGGGTCACTTCGAGCGAATGGACACCAATGCTCCGGCCCGGAAAGTCTTCGACTCCAAGGGAGTCCCCGAGGGACAACGCGGTAAAGGAAGACCACGCCTTCGTTGGCGCACGCAGCTACAAGGGGACCTGAATAAGTTGAACGTGCGTGGCTGGAAGCAACTAGAACAAGACCAGGCTAGATGGTGAGGCATGTTGACTGATGCCCCGATACTCCTCGGACTGTAGCTTCATATATTACGATTACAAATTATTTGCATGGCACTACAGCCAGGGCCAGGGTCGAGCTTTTCAGCAACCTCTAGTGTCCATCGCTGCTGTATAGTAGTAGTATGGGTGGCGCTACAGCCTGTAGAGGGCCAGGGCGTAACTTCTCAGCAACCACTTGTGTTGTGCGTGCTATTGTTCTCTTACGAGTGGACGGAACCTACAAATTCATGTCTACTCCGAAGGGCAAAGTCTTTGAGAAACTTTCTCTAGGCAAATATACACTTTGAGAATTGGCAGTGGCTCCAAAGAGGTGAGGAGCTTACAAGTAGTTTTTTCATATAAACCAAGGACCGAACCTAGACATCGAGGCTTAAGTGCGTTGGGTTCGACGCACATACCCACTACGCCATGGGCCATGCCGGTCTTATGCTGTTTACCTACATTTGTGACGTACTACATGGCTGGTATGCCAATCTCTATTTTGTAGTTGACTTGAATGTTACATCTGAGCAATATATTCCGGTATTAGAGATAGTTGGTCAGTTGTAATGTGCTTCAGCGTCAACAGGTTCTATTTGAAATAATAGGTGCTCAAAATTAAATTTCACTTGATGAGCAAAACTTTGGAAACTATTCATTTGGTGAAATATAAAGCACCAGCGTAGACAATATTCGAGAACTACAAAGCAGCAAGACGCCGTTTAATTTTACAGAAATTTCAATCGATTCTCAACACCAGTGGACCCCGAAAATGCTCTCTAAAAAGCGGAGAAAAGAATCGAAGCAGCGCACAAATTGAGCGAAATGGATTTCTGGAAACGAGTTTTATTTGCAGACGAATCAGAACAAGGCTAACGTGATTCTGAAATAAAACTCGTTTTAATGAGCTTCACAATGTAAATGGATCGCGCAGCCTGCACAAAAAGGACGTTGACTTTTGTCGCTCAACGTATATAAGATTAAGGATTTGCTTGGACCGTTGTTGGCCAGATAAGTCAGTTTCACAGATTTCGTTCTGAAGTCTAAATACAGGGAAAGAAAGCAGCGAATACGTTGAGCAACCAACCACAACTGCGCTTCCTTATAAATAATCGACCACGGCTACTGCTTAAAATAAGAGAAATTTGAAAGGAGATTCCGATTATGCCGCGAACAAGAGTACAATGCAACAAAATCAATGATCATCAAAATGCGAATAAAATTATCGTTGATTGGCCCCTAAATATATTCGTCTAATTCCAATTTAACAAGATTCACGAGGAAGAAAAGCATACTTTCTTGCATTCAGGCAACGACAGACGACGTATGTAATTAAATTCAATCGATGCATACGAGAGAAGTGCAAATTCCACTCGTTCGCCTTTTTAATTAAAGTTAAATGTTGCAACACATTACAATGCGTCGTGATTAATTTACTGAAGAAAATGTACATTAATTCCCGCTCACATCACAGAAGCACAACGGCATTGTAAACGCCGCCTGCCTAGAGTAAAACTCCGCACGTACAATGAAGGGTATCATGTCAAACCTGAGGTTCGGCCAGAGCCAGACAGACAAATGGATAAGAGAGTCTCGAAGTTTTGTTGAATAAATCCGGTTCCATTGGCAAGCGAAAAAAATGAATAATCTTTAATGGGCTAGTGCTTCTGCTCCGAAGCGACTAGACGGTGGACTTTATTTAAAGGTTTACCACCTCTACGCTAGCTGAGTGTGTGCGATTGTGTGTGAGTGGATTCACAGCAAAAGTTGGCAGCCTCGATCATTCGCTCGAAGATTGAATGATCTTCCGATTGATTGGTTGGGTGAAATAAATCCACAAAAATATGCGAGATGATGTATAGCTGCAGATAGAAGCAATAGTATGCCACTTGATGGGAGTTGAGGCTCCGCCTCAGATGCGAGGCAGTTGGGCCGACTCGTAAATTTGACTACATCAAGTGTTAATGACCGTTATAAATGGCCGTCACATAAATCAGAAGTTGTGGAGCGAGGAACTCCCGTGTGACCTAGAACTTGTTGTATACTCACACAAGAAACCGAAAAAAATTCAGTTTCAGGAAAGAAAACGAAGTACATCGAACTGTGGGCTAAAGATAATTGCCTGCGAGCGATTAATTCGCCGAGAATATTTCGTGAAAAGAAGGAAGCAGAAAGATCTGCGTCCAAAAGGCCGATCCCATCTAATTAGCATGATCGTTTCGATCAAAAAATCGCCCCTGGCCGGTGTGCGCAATTACCCGACAAGATCGACGAAGTTACTTGCGATAATCGGTAAACACATTAGCCTCAACCTTTCGGATCTTTGACGAAGTTTAAAGGGTTTTGTTTTTCTCCTGTTCTTCGTGCGTGTGTACGTCTATTCGCCTAGAGCTAAGACGAAACTCTTGCAATCAATTATTCAGACAGGTAAAGTACTAATTTTGACAAGATTTTACAAAAGAACAAAAAAGAAAACCAAAAATATCACGTGGGAGTCGCTTTGACGGAATTTTCAACGAATTCTTTTTTTTTGAGTGACTTTTTTGTGATGCAATTTATTGGGCGAGTGCCTTCAGCGGACGATGGCAAGTGGCCAAATCGAATTAATCAGAAAGTCTTTAGAGCGAATTGATGTGAGAGAATATTCCATTTGGCTTTCCTTTAATCGAAAATTCTTACAACTACTCGCATTATTTGCAAGTGAAAATTGAAATGTGTAATTTATACTGCTGGCGAATTTGAAATATGATCAAATTTGTACTTTTGATGTTTGTAGTCCCGATTTGAAACGAAATTTATGTGACTTGTTCGAGGGTAAATTAATCAATTGGTTATGTGTCACAGCATCAAAGCGAAGACAAATTGAGGGGGTTAGTAATGAAAGCAACATTTGATGCGATGCGCGCCATTGTGCTGTAATCCTAAATGAGTTTATGATCAACTGTTGGTCTCTCCCAACATCCAGAGATCAAGCGATATCTATTTATCGTTGTCTCTTCCATACGTGTCCCAGATCACTTTTTACAGAGACTAAAAGCCACATGGGTTCTGCAAATCCAGAAGTCTAATCAGCGTCTACTTAAGTGACTAGGGGCGTCTGCATGTTGTAGAGGTCTTAGACCACATTGACCCGATTGATTTTTTCAATTATTTTGTCACTGCCCATCTATTACATGTAACGATTGAGTTTTCAAATTTTGAAACCTGATTTTGAGTACCGGACACCTGTAGTGTGTAATCTGTGTTCGGAACGAGTCACACGAGTTCACTTTGTTGCAGTGCACTAGATTCAGCAAGTGGTAAAATTGTGGGTAATTATTAATTGAATAACTTGCTACCATGCCAACTTGTTATATCCAACGCAAGCGAGCTATTGACAAGCAGCAATCGGTTTTTAATTGAATATACTTCATGCAACGCCGAATTAATCTAAAAAAATGAGGTCGGGTGCTGGAGGGCTGTTGATATTACATATTTCTTTTGAGATTAATTTGGAGTATCTGGGCTCTCGTTTTATTGTTTGATTTAAATAAAACGCGACAGGAAATGCGTATGACAACTATCGGATTGGGTTTGGCAGACAAAGAAAGGAATATGTTTGACAAGCATTAAGAGTGAAGTACAATGCTGCGACGGTACCACCGGTTGCAGGTAAGCAGCCAAATGTCGGAACAGATAGTGCTCCGACAAGGTACAGTAATGTCAACGGACAATCAGCAGAAGTTTTTCGGCTTTAACCTCACGGAAAGGTTGAAATTCAACAGCCAACTGACCTTGAAGGTCGTAATGCGTAAGCAAAATGAATAAAGCCATAGAACAGAGCTTCTGCTGCTTATACGGCTGATTTTGAAACACGGCTTCCCAATATGACACACCATCTCTAAGAACATCATGGAGAAACTCACAATTTTCGAAAGAATATCCACCGGGCTCATATTTGATAGGGACCGTCGAAACCACCACAGCACCAGGAAGCTCTACCACGAAGCAAGCATCATCCCATTGCAAAAGAACCCGCTGACACTGTTCAGAAAACAGCTGCTAGACATCAACAACCATCTCAGCGAGGCAAACAGACACCTCAGAAACACAATTCCTAAACAAGGCTACCACTATGCGCTAAGTCTGCTAAGTGACTTCCCATCCACGCTTAACAAACAAGCTGCATGACATCTGCCAGGGCATCACCATCGAGGCTAAAAAGGCTTCCACATCATCAACCCATCCCAAAAGGACCCAAAAAAGACTAGACATTGTAGGACGTTAAAAATAAACACAACACGGATATTTTATAGCAAGACGTTGAATTTAACAATGAAAATCAGTTTGACAAGTGTGAGCCAACACACGTTGCCATCTTTAGTTTCTTGATCACAATATATCCTTGTATCGGTACCATCGATTTGCAGAAATAGTGAAACACAAAAAGGCCCTTGTCAACTTGCAAAGCAGGTCCTGTTTCAGATTGACTATAGACGGACTTACGATTTGAAGAGAAAGTGACAACTAAACGCATCATTCGTATGAAGCAACATGCAGAGAGAGAAAGTAAATTTTCGTACATTTCGTTAGGATCATCAATTTACTAATTTTGTCTTGCTTCTGATTGCAGACGATAGTTACTCAGCATCGTTAAAACTATCCTAAACAATTTCTCTTATACACATCGCATAGTGGTCACACTGTTTATGAAAAAATTATGGTTATTGACAATGACTGAGGAAAAGTGTTTCAAAATTCAATAATTTTTGCTTCTTTCAGTCGATCATGTACAGTGGTTTAGCTGACCAAAGCTGTTTAATTCACAGTGATTATTGTAATAGTAGCTCCCTAGTTATAAGTACCCACGTATCTAGAACTTGTCGGATTTATGGTATCTGCCTCTTCTTAAGCCAATTCAGTTGTGTAGAAAGCAATGTTTGGGACCTCTAGCACGACAAATTTGACAGCACCGATTACTGCAACATTAGCAGTGGAAATTGGAAAGGAAAACACAAACAACTCCAGTTTTGCGAGCGGCTATGTCAAATCCGCACTATAAAACACAATTATGCGTTGCTGCATTGTGTGCGTCGAAGGATGCGTTAAGCACCGAAATGGCAAGTCAACATATCAGCTGTTATTGTGTTCTTTAAGCTGTCGGCAGTTATCCACTGATTTCAAATGACTTTCGTCGTTAAATATATTTTATTCAGCTATTTTTAGTTCTCTAATGTGAGTTCTCCCTCAATTTTGGTGCAAATCTGTCAATTTTTATGAAATGTCACGATTGAACGCATTGGTCTCTCAACAACTCAACATCTGATGATACACAAAATGTACCAAGGTACAGAATCCTCTCATTTTGCTAATTTACCAGCATTTTGGAGGACGACGCAACGCAGCAACGCATAATTGCGTTTTAGGCAGTGGTCTAAGCAGACAGTGTGTTCGTAAAGGGCTTGGTGCTGGCCATATTTCTCTTGTTTGAGGGAAGGTTGAGACTTCTAGGCACTTGTCTTAAGCTCCTTTAACTCTCCAATTTTTCAATTCAGCTCAAGCTCTTGAGTTTTAGTGAAGCTGATAATTATCTTTTAATCTTGATCTTGCTCTTGATCTTGATCTTCAACTTCATCATTGCCCAATTTTATCGTCGCTTAACACAAGAATGATGGACAGTTGTCATTTGACTCATAAACGCTACGTTTGGCTCACGCACTCAGTAAGTTCTTCAACACAACCACAAGACCGACGCAGCCATCAGTTGTTGGTACAGCAAAAAGACGGCACTTTTATATTTGCAGCTCTAGCAATAAATTTAGTTATACGTGCGATATCCATTATGTGCAACATGTTAGCAGTCGGCAAGCAATATTTTGTCGTTAAGACAGGAAAAAACGTTGGGTTAATAAGAAATCTTTGATATGATCACATTTTTGTTTCATCTTTGAAGGATTGTATATAGGCGGTGCTAGAGCCCGTAGAAGGTCAGGTCCTAGCTTCTCAGTTACCACTGGTGCTATGTGTGCTATTGTTCTCTCACGAGTGGAGGGGACCTACAGTTTTATGCCGACTACTAACGGCCAAGTTCGAGAAGCAAGTACATTTTGAGCACTGTCAGTGTCTCGGCCGTGAACATTATAATCTTTTTTATTGACGTCGAGTTGACGCATATACCCACAATCCCACGGGTCACCACTCTTCGATTTAAATGATTTTCTCGATTAAGATCTACATTTCTAGCTAATCGCATGCACGGCAGTACTCATAAAATAACGAAAGATGGCACCACCAGGACTCATTTCATTTGTCCAGCGAGACTTTCGTTTGGTATGCAATTTGCATTCCCTTTAAAATGAATTCCCGTGGTATGCTCTCCATATTTTCAAATGTCTCCATATTCTCAAAATGTCACTAAACAATTTCAAAGTGTATCCCAACTGTTAAAAATGTCGCGTCATATAACATCATTTGATTTTTTTCGGGACATATGTGAGTGGGTACGTAAAGTTAAGAGAGCAGCGTACTACCTTCTTAAGTTCCTGAGGAAGATCAAACCGTGGTACATATTTCTTCGTCCAAAATGTACATTTGTCACGATCAGTGTACTAGGCCTAAGACAGTATCGACAATCACCGAGAACACATTTCCACACACCCTATGATATTTCCGATCACATACTCATCTCAATGCAACCTACCGAAAATCTTCCCAATAATTAGAACACACGATTCACATGAGCTGTAATTTAATTTTAATCATTTACACTTCTCTTGAGCAAAGACTCATTTCAGAAGAGCAGCCTCCAGTAGCAGGAGATCGTCAACGAGATTTATCTTCTTGCGTAGCCTCACTCAGAACAGGAATGTCTATAGTTTCAATTTGTAGCACTTGTTTATTCCATGCATATCGGTCGTGAATTTGTCCATCAATGATGCTGTCACGTTCCTCATAAGCTACTATTTCATCGACACTTCTCAAGACAAATCGATTTTCAATCCGAAAATAGACTATTGGAAAAAAAAAACCTCTCCACAGCTCCAAGCAACACGTACGTTCCGATACATGCGGAGGCACCAGCAGACAGCGTGCAGGGCGCACCACCGTAACTCCTTCGAATGGAACGCGCAGACTTCTCGAACGTAACCCTCAGCTGATGTTTACATGTTTTGACAGGGTGCTTGAAAAGTGCGTTCTTGATATTCCATCGAATCTCATTTAAGAAGTCAGATGATTACTGAATTTCGTCGGAGCGATGCAAAACAACTGTCTGGAGTTCTGGTTGGGAGATTCGTGAGGATGACAGCGCGCGCAACTGGATGGAATTCAAGAAATTTGAAAAATTAACTCTTCAGTGAAAGTATTTTTCAAAATGTTTTCTTATTTATTTTGTTTCACTTGTGTGCCAGCCACTCGATCGGTGGGCGGGTGAGATGGACGCGCGAGTTAAAAAAAAAAATAGGAAATTTGTTAACGAAAAGATATTTTATTGAAATCCGATTTTGCCGCCTAAACGCTGCGATTACTTCGAAGATTAAAAAAAAAAAACATGACAGCAAGTGTGGGCGTGTGTTGGCTTTCGGGGCCGGACAAAGAAAATCCATGGAACTATTCTAAGTTTTTTGTTTTTTTGATACATTCGGATACAAGGAAGTATTGAATTATTTGAGAAATTATACGAAGCATGTTGACATCATCATTCTTTGTCGCCCAACGGGTGGGGGATAGGATGCAACACCTACGCGGACTGAGATTCCAGTGTTGATGACAATGATTAAAGGAGAACAGAAACAGCTATCGACGGCAGTCATGTAAGAAATTTAACAAGTGACTTGCGCCCACGTTGGGGTCGTGATGATGGTCTGATGCGTCAGTTCAGTTTGGCGGTAGAACGTGCGGCAAATAAAGGAGAGACAACTTGCTACCGAACTTCTTAAGGAATCTAGTCTTAATCATAGCTTCAAGACATCGCTTCGAATATGAAGAGCAGAGTAGCTGAAAATGTTTAACTAGTCATAAATTCAATAAAATGTGTACTCACTTTGTCCTAAATGTACACGCTTCATCCATGGATATATCTGGGGTGGATTTTTCTTTCCGTTGCCACTGTTTTGACTACTGCCAGCCTCGTTGCCACTATCACTCTCTGAATCCGAGTCGCCACCACCGTTTGGACTATGCATTGGAACATTTGTCGTATGACTATTGCTACTGTGATTATTATTAACATTGGACGATGTAACACCGCTGCCGCCGCCACCAACTGCGCCCACTCCACTGACAGCACCACCAACCCCGCCGGCCCCAACATTCTTCACATTCAGCGATCTAGCGACACTTTCCACCACCGAGCTGGGCGATAGCTTCGGCGAGATATCACGTGTCGATAGATCCTGTGGACTCGCTATGGATTGGTTATTGTTGCCGGTCGGTGTTGTTGGATCGTTCGCATACTTACAGCTGGCCTGCTGTTGTTGTTGCTGTTGCTGCTGCTGCTGCTGTTGCGCGTGTTGCTGTTGCTGTAGGAGTAGACGCTGTGGCTGTAATTGCGTATAGTCGACCATGTCGGCGGGATTTGGCTGCGCCCCTGAACTGCCACCTAAACTGTATGCCTGATTTGCATAGTGCGCCTGTGGTGTGTTCGGATAGAGGTTAGGTGTGTAGGCCGCTGTCGCTGGGAAGTAGTCATTTGCACTGGGGGTTTGCGTTGCACCGCCACCCGCTGGGTTGGGAATTCCACCGCCACCACCGCCGCCGCCGCCGCCTCCACTGCCGGGTCCACTTCCGCCCGCGCCCGCTTGGCTGTTTGTTGCGTTCGGAACCGAATTCGGCTGGTGGCCCTGCTGCGGATTGATTTGTTGCGGATAACACGACGCCAGAGAGTTGACGAACTGGTACGAGGACATCGCAAAGCAGTCGGGATCCATGTTGATGCCTTTTCTTTACTCCTTGAACAGTTGATGGGAAATGGTGTACGACGAAACTACGCACTCAGTGCATACAATCTGGTATGCGAGGACCTGAAAGGAAACAAAAAAACAGAATTGAATTCGATTGAAGTCATTGAACCAGACACAGACTCATAGCGTTACATAACGTCGAAGAACACCTCCAGCGGTCAAGGACCACAAACACCGAAAAAAGGGAACACCAAAAACAATTTCGCCAGCACGACCGAGTAGCCTCCGTGGCCGGTGCCGCCATTCACTGCTCCCGATTGGGCTGTGTGAGTGTGTAAGCCCCTGAGAAGCCTCCTCTTCTCATATTGATTTCTGCGGCCATGCTGGCTAAATTAATCGATAAATGCACATAAATGCGTTCGCTTCACTGTGTTGGGCTCTTCACAGTGTTCCCTTCAGACTCGGCTTGCAGTCATTTTTGTGTGTCTCTCTGACCCGCCGTATCGAGATAAATAGCTTACAACATTCCACTGGTGCTGGCCGTGTTGGGAGCTTAATAACGATTTTTGTTGTTAGCCTTCTCTCGTTTGTGTTCGCGTTTCATTTGACGCCGGCCGGTTATCGGACTGTGTGTGTGTGCCAGTGGCAACGTCGAAGGAGCCAGCCAGGCAAACAACAACTGTAACAAGGACGAGCGGGTAACCTTTGGAAGAAATGTGAATTAAAGAATGCTCGAACACGAGCACTGGGCAATGGGCGGTAGGCAACCGCTCAGAGGTTAAAGCCTGATCCTTCTAATGGCACACAAGTACCCACTTGCAATTCAGCAGGACCCCCTTATCTCCTTTCGGTGGTGGATTTCCTGTTTTACTTTTAAGTTCTCTCCTCTTCACTCACTCGACTGCTGCTGTTGCTGCTGTTTGAGACGTTCGCGAATTTGAAGCGTCCACTTTTTTTGTTCGTTCCGAAAGTTTTTTGTTTCCTTGTTTCGAGGTTCGTTCTCTTTTTTGTTTTGTTTAACATGCTAAAGGGCTAAATTGCCCATTGGTTCGAAATTATGGGTTTCGCGAATGGTGCCGGTCGTGGTGATGGTTGGCAGAGGGGTTACGAGTTTTTTTTTTGTTTTGTTTTGTTTGCTCCTGCATTGGAATCTGTGGGTATGGTTAGATGCAGTCGGCTGTTGGTTGTGCGGTGCATTTGCAAACAACTATGGATTTTCGATTAAAGAGAGAAAATTAAACCCTGCGAGTGCGATTTAAATTCTTTAGGCCGCAGTTGTTTGATTTCGATTTTCGTTTGGGCTCGCAATGGGGGGAAATTATACCCCAGATGGGAGGCATTTGCAAGAGGTACGTTGCGTTAAAGTTTAGTTGAAGACTGATTTTAAGAGAATTTCTGTGGCGAATTGATGAAGATGCGCATCATTCTCTTTGAATACAACTGTTCACTGTTAAGACCTCAGGGTACGACATCTATCTCTAAGAAGATTGTGTGGCAGACATCGAGTAGTAGCGGAGTTTATTATGATTAAAGCAAAAAATGAATACAAAGCAGGACTCAACTAATCTGAATCTAAACACAAGTCCCGTCCAAACAGGACATCAACCATTCGATGCGGAACCAAAAACATCCGAATCAGGCTCATTAAGTAAGCAAACACCGCCCTGCGAGAATAAATTAAACAGAATTACTAACCAAGGCTACCGCCGAGTAAATACGCCGAATCGCTTGAAATTGCTTGAAACTTCATTGAAATTCATTCGATTCACCTTAATAACAGCATCGCAATGGGAACATCTTCAACCTATTAATTTTTTTATATAGGTTTTTTTTTCCAAAATAAATACTCAAACAGAAAATATTTTTCAATTTTCTGACAATAATTGCATTACGCTCTAAGCCAGAAGTTAAGTACACATTCAGTGCACTTGGGGGCATGCACCATCCTGGATGCACAACTTCTTGTCCACAACAACACTCTGTAATTTTGCTTTGGCTTATGTGCAGTTTTTTTCCTCCGTTTTTTGTTATGTTTTTCTCTTCATTGATAAACATAGTAATCAAGGGGAATGCGGTAAAGCGAAGAGGTTAGAGGCAAAGTTTACATCGAGTATAAAATGTCGCTTATTATCGCGATTAAAGTTTGAAAAGAAAAATATTTTTTTTTTGAGAAACTGATATTTTTCATCCCAAATTAAGATTTAATCAATGATGATGTTATCGAGAATTAAGGGGATATCTTCTTCCAGAAAATTGCGTACAATTTTAGAGCCATCATGGAGTAGGTTTGACGAAATTAATCCATCATGTATTTTTAAGCCACGTGGTCGTCATGGGAAAGAGCAGAGATATGTGCGCGTGTAGTTATGGGCTCTGTGTGGAACTGAGATGATCTATGGGCGGGCCCATGGTCAGGAAAAACTGTATGACAAGCTAAGCGCTTCGAACTCTAACCAGTATGTTAAGTTTCGTTGAATTTTGTCTACTAAAGTAGAATCCTAGAGCCAAGGCGAGTCTGAAGATCATTCAACTTCTTTTCTCGAGACACGAGATGAGATACTCATGGGAAATCTGTGAAGCTTGGGAGTCGTTGAGTTTCGTTAAATTTTTCCTACTAAAGTGGAATCCTAGAGCCCTGGCGAGTTTGACGATCATTCAGCGTATTTTCTCGAGACAGGAAATTAGATACTCATGGGAAATGTGTGGAGCTTGGTGCAAGTTGCATCCATCATTTAGACCAGTGAACATTTGAAGATAATTTATATGTTCTTCAAGGTGAGCTTATGTAACATAGCACGCCATGGATCATTAAGTCATGCGATCTTCTAAGTTCAATCTAACCCACTGCCGGTGGGTTCGTGATTAAGAAATATAATCGGTCGGTAAATATGTTCAGCTGAGTCAAATGGACATCCCCTATAACCTTTAACGCTCCAGACACGAGTTGCAGTAGCAAGGGATCGGATTCTGAAAAGAATTTTGAATTCTTTGTTTCTTGACTGTCCTCGGCTACTGTCTGGGAGATATTTTTCTATCGTAACGCCTCTATGAATGAGACCGGATCATTCGACCATAGTTTTAGTCTTTTGTTCGCACACCGGCTTCCCCGAAAGGAAGTGCGTAATGAACACGCCCCCATGAACAGCTCACGCCTGAATTTACTGAAAGCAATCGTTTTTTTTTTTGTCACTGAAGCAAAGGATGCAAATTGCTTTGGAAATTTCATTTAATTACAATCCATTTACAAAAATCATACCAAGAAATCTTACAGGGTATCAGAGCATAGAAATACTAAGTGGAATATACAGCTCGCATGCAAACACATTTCAACGCGTTGTTTTATGAAAATTTATACTTTTGTCGTTTCCAACCCTTTTTTTCGTTTGGTTCTCCTTTGTGGGGGTTAATTTTGACAAATGTCATTTTTACCTTGTCCCACAATTCATGCGATATACACACATACTCCATATATTGACAGATACATAACGTGTTTCTCGTACATAAACAGACTTGTATTGTTCTTTTATATTTTTGTTGGTTCGGTTTCTATGGTATAGAGAACTACATTCCTGTTGTGTTTTTTTTTTCCATTTTCTGTCATCTCGAGACTAATTCATCAGCATAACAAATGTCATGATAGCCAAGTTTGTCGTTGGAATCACGAAATACACGCGAGCGCTAAGCACAAAGAGAAAATAACGAAACGAAACTTAAAACGAATGCGATACAACAATAGCAAATGGTAAAATTAAGAAAAAAATAAGGAAACAGAATAATTGTTCAATAGAAGCTTAGATCTGTGGGGAAAAATTATGGTTGACATTGAAGAAGAGACCATTTTGAAGCTTGCCCGTACCGACGTTATGGACTGTCATGGAAAATACTGCTAGACAGATTAGTCTTTAGATGAAGCTCTGGCTGGGCGTGTTTCAGTTTTTCAATGGCTATTGCCTGGCAGTCAAGCTAAATAGCTTTTATTTATTTATTGTTTTTTGAAATGTATGGTACGCTGTGACCCTAATTGACAATCTGTTCAGTTTCATTCGTTTTCACTCAGCGTCGTTGAGTTTCGTTAAGTTTGTCTTAAGTTTCGTTAAGTTTCATTAAGTTTTGCTTACTTTTCCTAATTAAAATAGCACGGCAATCAATCACTTTCTTCGTAAGCACACGATAGTTGATGTTAAAATGTTGTTGAAGTTACCAAAACTTTGTTAGAACATTGCAATTCGACCAGAAACTGAAGTCTGAGCTTGTTTATCGTTCGGCATTTGTGCCACACTCTACAGGGATAGCCTTAAAGCGTAGTCATAGGGAGGGTACGGCTTAAGTCAGGCTTAGCTGTATGGCTTCCATTTCGTTGAGTTTCGTTAGCTTTCACTTAGATAGGAAACGGAAACGAAATGTGTCGCACTTAACGTACGTAAATGACCGTTTTTATTTGAATTTTGAAGGAATAATGGGCGCAGTGAAATTTGAAGATGAATCTAGCTTTGTTTTGATCTGTTTTGGTATAAGCTGTTCAAGTGACAGTTCGATGTGAACCTGATCCGAATATCTAGAGAAACCACTAGAACACTGTGAGTTGTTGATCCATCGTGAGTTGATGGGGCATAGAGTCTAATGCCGGCTTCGGCTTTCATACGTCGGCCTAGTGCTTTAGGTATGCTCACGAACTATATTCTGCTTCAATGCTAATCTTCACATAAATAGTTTTCATTATAAGTCAACAACAGGGAAGACAACTTGCACCTAGTAAGCAAGAGTCTCGAACCACTGCCTTACGTTTTTTATTGCAACTCCGCACCACTTAACTTTTTTAATGCCAAGCAAACTGCATCTGTTGCAGCATTTAAAATTACCCCCCAAATTGAATAAGACTCACGAGCAAACTTGTTCAACAACTCGTCCACCCCATTTTTCAAAATTCCACGCACAGATTTAAGTGAAAACTTCAACAAGCCAGGCTAATTTAACAATTATTTCCTCCCCCATGACCGTAAACAGCAAATATGGGAGTATCTATCTGGCGGGTTTTCAATGCCTGCGTAAAACAATCCTCTCTCCGTTCGCTCTATCAATGCAAAACGAATCAATTTAGTATTCAAATTCTTCGCCACACAGACGCACAAGATGCAAAACAGCCCGAGCACCACCATACTAATTACCATAAATTATTTGAAATTGTTCTGAAGAGCGACATACAGATCAATTGGTGTTAATTAAATCCCCGAAGAATAAGTCACAAAAGACAAGCCAGCTCCGCCATAAATTATATTCTGTCATTCGCCGAGTTAGTTTACTTTCGCTCGTTGTTTTTGTTTTTGTTTGTTCTGTTTCTTCTCACTGCCAGCCGTTGTTCTTCGATTGAGTCTTGAGTTGATGCGATTCGAATATTTGATCGTGCAGATCATGCATGAAAATATCCTTCCTTTTGTCAACTTAAAAATAAATTACCTCACCACATAAATCAAACAAAAGCAGACGTTGTCAAACAAAGGTTGAAGGGGTTGCATCTTGATCGCTGGGTTCCATTGGCTGATCTTCAACCCTTCCGAGCATGAGAAAGTGCGTTTCAAGGTTCACCATTGCTTCCGATCAGATGAACTCATCCAGCAGACTCGTGGCAATGCCATAAATTACAAAAAAGAGACAACGTCGCACGGACCACACAAACGAACAAACAGGAGAACAAAAATGCTTTGCTTTCGCCCAAAACGCCTGCCGCCGTGAAAGATGGGCCCATTAAATGCTCATAAAAATTTGTAAGCACCTCATAAAAATAGTAATAAATAATTTTTTTTTAGTTTGCTGAGGTCTGTCTCCTGTTGTGTTTTGTTTTGGTTTTGTGGGTCTCACTTGTACCGTGTACACCCATTCAGATTCAGATTCAGTAGTTGTCCTCGACTCATTTTGTCCTTAATGCTCTGGTGTTTTGGTCGTGTTGCGTTAATTGTCTTGTGGTCACCCGTGCTGAGGACATACTCGACACATCTCTCTCAAAAAAAGAACAAGAAACACCACACACACATAATAATCGGAGATGATTTATCGTCCTTTCTCGGCACTGTGAGGTGTGTGGTGAGTGTTGTTCGGCATTCGGTTGTTATGACAAAATTTATGGTTTCAACACACAATTGTTCCTTGCCATCGACAGGGGAGTAAATATGTGAAATTATATTCGAATTTCGAATAATGTCCTTTTAATTCATTCATTTTGGCTCCTTGTGGGCGGAGTGCCAGCGAGGAATGGTCGCGTGTGCCTTATCGTTGCGAGGATTTTTTCCGTTCTAGTTAAGGAAACCTCGCTTCGTTTAAAGGCCATAAATCCAAGGAAGTAAGCAGGGGTAGAGCCTGTGAATACGAAAAATCATCTAGATCAACATACCATACGTCATACACGCATTGCTCAACTGGGCAGGCTAAGAAGTGAATTTTGGGTCTTCTCTGGGACGAGGGACACGCCATGCCGTGTAGCTTGACCCACCGTCACCTTTACGGTTGAGAGTACCGCCGACGCCGCTCCGATGCCATTGCCGCCGCCGCCGCCGCTGTCGCGCACTCACTCGAACGTGAAATTTTCCCATTTTTCTTTTGTCATTGAAATGTGTCACTACCTAGGACTGACCAACATATGGCATGTACATAGCATAGGCCCCGGCTACAATTAGCCACCACTTGGTATTGATCCTTTTTGCAGAGAATGAAAACAGCTACACGCAGAGGACAGAGGTGGGATAGCACACACATATCACTCGTTCTCTCCGAGATATTGCATAATAGTTACAACCCCTGCAGTGATAATTGAAGCACTAGGGTCCACAGGGAAACAATGGACCCTGCAGGCAGTGCTGTCCTGCGTGTGTGGGAGAGCCGAACTGGACCACACTTAATTGTTTTGCTATGATTTTCGTTGCGAACCGAGTTTTTATCTGAAACAAAACACATTTTTCAAAGACGGGATATTCGTTCGACGTCAGATAAGACCTCCTATTTAGACTAAATATGCTCTTATTCAGGCCTAAGCTGTCGAAACGATGGCTAAGATGATCGACGTCCAAATGGGAGCTTTGAAGTAAGATAAAGTGAGTATGAGACGAAAGGTCGCTACAAAATTTAAAAGTCGTTCGCCTACAAAGAACGAAAGAATGCTCTTTAGTCTTTGAAGAAGAATTCTTTTATTCAAAAATAAAAGCAAGACGAAACGTATGTATACTCATTTAGTGAATCTCAAATTGACGCACTCGAAGATGCAAAATGAAACAAGTACGCTCTTGCTTCCAGTTTAGCTAGTGAATGATTCAGACTAACCTTCGGGAGTTATCTCAAAGTTCTGTGTCCGGCATCGGTTCCATCAGACCTGTTCGAAAATGATTTGGCTACAACTTGCTGTCACAGAATATTTGTTATTAAATTTAATCACTCAACCGATGAAAAACTAGACATCTCCGAAATGTCTGCAAGAACTGCATGAGAGTCTTTACCGCAGTTGTAAGCGGCAAGCTACCGATCGTCTTCCGAAATCGAAGGTGAGTATAAGAATATATTATTTGTAAGAGCTTCCGGCACTACAAGGCTTGCTTCAGGAAAACTGTTAATTTCTTCAAGTTTCAAATAATGAGCTGCAGGAATTGGTTATTAGATGTCTTACTATTTGTCGCCGTTCTGGCCTCCTGCACCGTATCCTCCTTAAGACTTTGAGATAATTTCAATTAGCATTACCATTTTCTATCGAAAGACTTAAAGAATAACCGAAATGCATGTTCGACCATCTTACGGACGAAGATCATTCCTTGTTAAAAAACAAACAAAATTTTTAGACCGATGAGCAATTCAAGCAAGGTAGCCAATTTAATCAGAAAACATTCGCGGCTTTGTGCGACGGAATCATTGGTTGCTTTGACCGTAAGAACAATGGCGCTGTGGCTTTCTTTTAAAGAATTCATTATCTTCATTTTCTGACCGGCATAATCGGCAAAACGGATCGCGGGGCTTAAGCATGCACTAGAGTTCTCCAGGCCACTCGATCCTCGAATCTTACTCTTAAGGGTTAATGCACGAGCTAGTTTTTTGTTGGACTTGGTCCGACTACCTCGTCCTGGATCTGCCAAGCTGACACCTTTCTGATTAAGGCACGCCTCGGATATTCGACGCTCTTTTTTGCCTAAAATGACTAGGTGAACTGGATGTGGCATTCGCAGAGCAACGCTTGGGGCCATAGCACACGAATTGATAGATCGTTTCAGAAGTGAGGTCGGATAGAGGCTATGTTTCAACTGGTAAATTGACCGGCTTAAAAGTGCGATTGAATGTCCTTCGACTATTTTTGATGGAAATATGTACACCGTACCACTCAGTCGCGTAGGCAGCCCAGAGTCAATTTCAGGGTTTGAGGACCACATCCACGACGGCAGCCCTGAGTCCATTTCAGAGTTTGAAGACCACATACGCGCCGCCAGCCCAGAGTCAATTTCAGGGTTTGATGACAACATGTGTTACTACCGAAAGACCGTCAATCTGCTCAAAGAAGTGACTCAAGATTTGGTCCATATTTGAATGAATTAATCTTCGCTTTGAAATTTTCCTGATTTTCTTTATCATTTAAGCGGTATTTTACTTCGACGTCCGTATCAAAATCAAATTCCTAACAAGAGCTTCATGTTCTTGAGTACTTAACCATGAATCTAACTAACTTATAATCATATTAAAACGTTTCTCATTTTATGAAATACTCAGTCGCTTTGCCCCATCTTTAGCTTAAATAAAAGATGGTTTGTTTGGCACTTATCCCGACGGGCAATATTTCGTGCACCTGCACAACTCTTAGTTTTAGACTCAGCTGTGTTGTAAGCCCGGCTATATGACGATATTCTCAATATGTCTTCGTTTCGAAGTAATGTGATAATTTCAATTTTATGTTGATGCTACTAGATACTAATTCCGGTTTCATTTCTAATCTAGTAGTAATAACACGCAGGACTTTGGGTATGACATTAGCTGCTCCACCACATAAGGTGTCTCTCTCGAGTCCAAGAGTCGGACTACTTTATGCCGAGTACAATGAGCAATTTTCGTGATTCTTTTCTAGACGATTCTATTTCCTAAGCTTGTGGTTGACTCGGGATGGATGTAGCCATTAATTACGCCAGTTGCTCGTGTCAGGATGGATGACGTGCATCCAACAAAGGACTGCCAACAAGTCGTGGCTGCAACTATGGCAAGCAATGTAAGGCAATGGGATGAATGAGAGGAGATCTTGCTATTTTTTGAAACATCAGCAAATACCTTAACATCAACTGTACGTGTTTTCAATGTATTCTTATGTGGACGTTAGATTATAATCAACCACTTGCATGGAGTAGTCGTCTTTATTAGATCATCCTTAACGACGTACCTTATTTAAACCGGTTTAGCTTGTCTTTTTCGAAATAAAAAAAAACTCATCGTAACATGGAGACCATGCACAACTAAGCATACACTTAGCATGCTAACTATGTGCCAAGCAGCACACGATAAGTCTGATAGCGAAACCGCTTCGAAAACAGCGCAACTCCGTCGGCTAATGTGTTTGAAAGCTGAACATTGTGGATATGCACAAACGGCAAAAATGGTCAAGTCTAAAAGGCAATAAAATGGAGACTGCTTACATCGTGCAAGAGTTCTACACATACAGTCTGATCGTATCAATAATTTAAATCGTCCTCAACTTCAATCAAAAGTAAAAAATTTCTAGCTATCGCTCAGTGGTTGCATGAATTTTGTGAAGTAGAATTGTCAAAAATTACCTTATCCTTCGTTGATGTGAAATCCCTCGCTTCCTTGGCTAAGACAAAATCCACAAATTTTGCTGTTTCCGGATCCACTTCAGTTCACCAATGTCTTTCAACCGCGATCAATGGTCACACTGAACAATCGGACACTTGATTTCTCTTTTCCTTCAATTAACTCAATTGTAAACAGAAACAAATAACTTGCAGGTATGCCCCTTGAACTAGGGAACTGGGCACAGGAGTAACTATAAATCAAACATCCAAGTGAACACTGAACGGGATAATCACATAAATCTTCCGCCTGAAGTGAGGAGCAACAGAATACAAGAACTTGAACACGCACACACGACTACCATTCGAGTAATATCCCCGATCATTGGCCACAGTGTACTGAATCCTTAGTTTTTCATCGGCACTATCGCGATCTCGCAATGGGAATGATACACATGTACGTACATAGGTCCTTCGGTTTCACTGCGATCTTGGGCCGTCCCGTCGAAGGGACATGATCTTTGAACGATTAGGCAAACCTCCCCGAGTGGTTATCAGAATCCTTACACTAGCCGATGAACGATCATTCCGAGAAAACGAAAAAAAGAAGGATATTCGAAATATTTTCGTTTGACATTAACACCGGTATCACTTTTCAATCCAATAAGAGAGTAAATTCATCCGACAGGTGCATGTATCCAAATGAGAGTCTCGCGTTGATTTTGTTTTCATTAACTGGCAGGTATTGTGCACTTTTTTTTGTTTTTGTTGTAAATTAATTGTTTGTTTGACATAAACTCGAATTAACGCATAGAGAATCGAAACCGCAGTAATGTGGATAATTCATCATGAATTGAGTTTACAGTGAATGTGGACAAAAAAGAGAAGAATTAAAACAAATGGTTTTTCCGCGACTACGTGCTCGAAGCGCCAACGTTTCAGTTTGACTAGTTGGGCATAATTCAAATCAAAAATATCTGAGCATCAATAAAATGATACACGGCAAGTATATATGGCGCGATATAAAAATACAATTGTATCTACAAGATACGTGTTGTGTGTTGTTTTTTTTTTGCCTTTGGTTTTTTGTTTTTGTGTTCTTCATTCGTTATTATTCGTTTATTATTCCCTCTCGTTTTACACACATACGAGTACACCCAACGGTTGGTTGGGCTGGGATGACGACGACGATTACGAACGACACAACGACGACAACACACAGCACACAGTACACAGCACACAACACACGACGGCAACGGGCTGCTACGGACGCTACGGCTACGACTTCGACTTTGACGACGACCACGACCAAGACGAACTATGAAGAGACGACAATAGTCAAACGCAGTACTCGACGTCGACCAACACGGCACAGTTCTTTCGTTTTTTTTTTTCTTGTTTTCTTGTCTCTTCCTTCTCTTGTACACCTATGTACATGCACGCGAATAGATTTCTTTTATTTTTTCGAAATTCCAATTCGATGTTCTTCTTTCTTTTTTCGATTTGTTTTTGTTTCTCTCTTGTCGTGGACCCTTGATTGTGTTTGCGCGCCACCACACAACCATGCACAATAGTACACTGCTTTTTATTTACTTTTATTACTCCACCAGTTTTTTTTTTTTTTTGTATTTTTTCGAAGCCAATGTGTGTGAATGGGCGGCCGGGAACTTTGAATGCCGAATTCGATGATTACACTCCGTACGCAATGCAATGGCTGGGATGGAAGGTTTCGTTACTACCCACTGAGCGAGCCGCCTGTAGCCAAGTGGATATCAATGCAATGTGACACTGTCGAATGAATAAAGTATCTACCATACTTTATTCCGGTCTGGCCGCGGGCACACACACCAGCACAGCGGGAACTTCGAATTCGAATTGGATTGTGTATATAGGAGCAGAGAGAAGGGAACCTCGAATGAAAAAACCAACCAAAACGGAAGAGTTGAGGGTTGTAAATCATTCGAAGGAGCGAGAGCCCTGTATACTGCTGTCCACTTCTTGCGTGTACAAGCCACGCCTTCGCGCCAGAAGTCGACAGACGCATGCATGGCGCCCGCAGAGCGACCGAGACAAGGAGTGGAAAATTCTCTGTTCTGGCGAACAGGTAGTACCTCCATCCATTGTACTTGCCGAATTAAAGGTGTAGGTAGTTCGGATTGTTATTGAACATTATGGGTTTGGTTGTCTGCCTAATGATTGCTCTCCCATAAGTTTGACCACAGCACGCACACTATGTGTGTATCAATTGTGTGAAATTTTTGATTATCCTGTTGAAATGTCCATTTTGGCAGAGCGGCTCTTCCCCCACCCACCCACAGCCGTTTTGCATAGTCACGAGAATGGACTGGGTGCCAGTGCATTTCCAAACTATAAATTTTAAATCATAATCAAGATGTTAGTGCTTCCTTTCGGCTCACACAGCACTGGCCAGCCCCGCCAGACACATTTATACACCCGTTTAGGCTCACAATGGATAGCCGTGGTACCCTCTGTAGCCCGGCAAGATCGGTGATGTCGCAATTTAATGTTTAATTTCCATTTAATTACTTGCATGAAAAGCGGAGATTGATTGTTGTTTCTCTAGACTGAAATTTATGATGTGTGTTTTAAAAATAATAAATTTCACGGTTGTAGGTTAGAATCGAATCGGTATCGCTGGCGGAGAGGGAAGCCGCGAACTGGGGAACTGCAATAATAATTTGTTTCTTTGACAACTCACAGAGTCTAGACTTTTTTCTGTTCTTTGTTTCGCTAACTTTTCCACTCGGAGACGATTATTTCTGTTTTTTTTTGTTTGCCGATTTGAATAATTTGTAGAGTTGATTTACTTTTTCCGTTTTTTTCTCCTATTGGGATGTGTCAAAATGATGTTATAAATTTGCGATGATTAAAATGACAATGGTGATTGTGTTCGGGTCTTAAGCAGTGAGTTTTGATTCATTATGAAGACAATGCGTTTAGCTGGGATTTAATTTTTCATTTTTAAGAACACGTATAGACGGATAGAGGTGTACATAAGGCGTGTGTGTTCACTGTATGCGAACGTGATGGATTTTTATCTTTCCAAAGGGTGATTGGTGCGAAAATGAGAAACGTTGGTAATTAAAAGACGATTTGCTTTTGAGTAGTCGAATTAATATTTTTGATTTAATTGTGATTGATTTGCTAGCGGGGAATGTCATAAATTTACCTCAAGCAATGAGTGAGTCAGCTGGCTGACAAATAAATGGTAAACAGTTTTTGTGGAATGTCTGTGACGCGAGTCTGGGAATTCATAAGAAATGGGTCTGAGTGGCCATTTGAAAGTGGCACTTCCGCTTCAAAGCATCGCATTCTTATTCAATTTCTACTGGTTGTCCTGTGATTTTTGTTCGATTAGATTGAGAGCATGGCAGAGCCTTTTCTCATGTGAACTTGTCATCAGCAACAATGCCTTTAAGACATATTCAATCGTTACAGTTTAAAAAAGAAAACTTTTCAACGGAAGTAAATCTATTTCATGCACTACATTATTTGAAGCTTAGTGAAATGTAAAATCCAGACAAAATACATTCTACAGACTACCGATTATCAGGAAAGCTTGGGACGATTAATCAAGTGGAGAAGGACCTCAACCAACTTGGAGTGCGAAATTGGAGGCAGCTGGCGCTTGCGAATAAGGAGGAGATGTTTGAGCGACGAACACTACGAATTTAGCCTAGTCAAAAAACGAATGACTAGGTAATTTAGGTAGAATGAAGCCCAACCTCTGAGGGACAACGTGGCTAGGTAGACATCGCATCGATCGTGTCAGCTGGAGAGGCTTGTTGGCTGAGGCCCAGGTTCACCTCGGACTGTTGCGCCATAAGAAGAAGAAGCTTAAGAAAGTACATCATGTCCTACGTCTGCTTAAGATCAGTTCATGCTAACGACGGAAGCTGACTTAAATCACCGTCAATTTTAACGATCGATTTTTTATAGAAACTTTTTCATGAACAACCCCACACAGTGCTTGTCTTAACAAAGTTACTGATCATCCGAAAAAATGTTGCGAATACGTGAAGAAAATATGCTCGCTAAGTGAAGAACCTCTACCAACTGGGCATCGGAGTTGTTGCTTGTTTTGCAATCTTGCAAAGCGAGAGCTTCTTCTATTAAACTCCTATTTATATCCATTCGTTGAGTATACAAAAGAGAAACTAGATATTTGACACAATAACTGGGCAAAATGGTATTTGTGTTCTGTTTACAATCCACACAAATCGGTGTTTGTTGGAATGATTTACTCAATATATGCGAACATTGCATACGAAACCCATACAACCCCACATCGGAGTAAAGTGGTATGATTGAGAAGGGAAGTGTCAAAGTATGAACAAGTTAAAAGTTGAACAATTCCATCAGCGGTGGGTCTTTCCCTTTCACGGCTAGCTAGTTACCAATTTTTTGTCATAGCCCTACGCGCGAGTCTTCCAACCCGATCCATTGGGATAACGCAACAGAGGACGTCCTCGAACGAAATGGCGCACACAAGTAGAGACCAGCATGGTGGCTGGAGAAGCTTGTTGGATAAAAGCCAGCTCCACCCCAGACTGTAGAGCCAGGCAAAGAAGAGAAGCAATGCATGCAAACTATCGGCTTGGGCCTTTATAGCTTACAATTTTTCCTCTTCTCTGAAAATCTAGCTTGGTGTTACGTAAAGGGTGTCGTTTTATGCACGGATGGGCTCAAATTAGCCTATTGGTATACAGTGTCCTCCTTTTCGGGTGAAAGCTGATTTGGCAGTTCTCTGATTTTCTCAGATTAATTTGGTTTGTCCAAATTCATCATTAAGAGACGCACGCGGAGTATGTACAGAAATTGTTCAAGAATATGTTCATGGGTCATTTCGTGATACTTAAGCTGAAACCATTGAAACATTGTTACATCCAATGTGTCGTCGGGTTTTTTGTCTTCAAACATGCAGACGGGAAGACGTGATTTTGAACTTTTTCTTGCTGCACTTGGAAATCGAAATCAAACTTATCATCATTTTTAGATCCGCATGCAGGGATAAAGCACGCGTTTGAAATCTCCAGTCCACTCGATCCTCCGCCATCGAATCTTACTCCTCAGGATTTGTCCAGGTGTAACCAAGCTAGTTTTGGACTTTGTCCAACCACCCCGTCCTGGGTCTTCCAATAAGACGCCTTTCTGGGAGAAATCAACATTTGACGTGTTATTGCTGCTGGATGTACTGCAACGAGTATGTTCAATGATATCGACAGTATACGACGTGCACGCATTCAAAGTGCCAGTCAAATGCTAGAAGTCACATTTACATTAATGCTGTAAAATTGTGATTCAAAGAAATTTAATATCACCAATGCCACGCCATCGATGGCGATCATGGGTGTCAAAATCAGCTTTCTGTGATTTATTCAGTAAATGACATTTCCATCGCGAGCTCTTAATTTGGAAACATATTAGGTACTCATTCTAATGATTTTGTTGCAAGGAAGTTTGAGTATAACCTAGAATTTAGAAAGCGTCTAAAACGGGAGCGGTCTTTTATTATTTGTCTCGATGTTGTACGATGTCCGTTCGACTTGTTCGTGTCACTGCATCCACTATCGGCCCCTGTTGCATTCTTAGTTTGGCTAGATCGATGGCATCCTTTGATCTACATTCTGCATGCATCGACTACAAGCACATCACTCCCGAATCGGTCATGGTTTCTAATTTCACTGGCTTACCTTACATGTCCCTTCACTTGCTGCAAATGAGAATGGTGTTGATATCACCAATCAGGTAATACCCTCCTCTCCTTCATCCTTAGACCGGCACGTCGTCAATCGTGACGCCAATCCATCAAAAGCCCTCTTAGACGTTCGCTTTGTCTAAAATCAGTTGATGTTCAATGCAAGCGAAGACTTAATCATGGTCACCAGAAACTCGCCAATCTAAATCTCAATTTAATTAATTGCATCCCGCCATCCAGATACCATCTGAAAAATACACACCTAACTCCTTGTCATTCAAAGCCTATAGATGAAAAATAAATGACTCAATCAAGGAACATGTGACTGAGAGAAAAAAGAAAAGGAATCCGTGTACACCCCATCGGCACAACGGCCTGGCGAAAAATTCGAATTTATCCTCAACATTTACCCAAAAGCTGTGTACATACACTGAAAAACAAAAATGCAACAAAAAATCGCATCAAGCCATTTATAAATTAAATACTGTCATAGTAGCCACAGTATGTTGCAAGCAATTTTTCACAATCGTTCTTGTGGCATTTTTTTCTCGTTTTTGCATTTTGTTCCATTGCCTGCGCCAGTGTTAATTTTCTACATCGCTTTTGCGCACAGTTGCAGCAGCGAATGCCACGGCTTTGACGCAGATTTCCCGGTATACAGAGCAGCTTGAGCTGAACTGAAGTGATACTGAGTACAGTAAGGGAATTAAAAACAAATTAAATGAAAAAAAAAAAACGAAAGAAACAATAATAAAAGAAAAAAAACCAAGAACAGATCGTTCATGACGCGCCGGAGAGGGGGATATTTATCTGAGGCCTGCAGAACAGCGGAGAACACGCTGAAAGGCTGAAAGGAAGCTCCGAAGAAGAACAACGTCTCTTTTCAATTAAACAAATATAGTAGACGAGAAGAGGAAAAAGAGAAGCCACCAGATTTAAATCAGAGCCTCTGATGATATTATAAATTTCCTCGTATAAGACAGTGCTGCGGTGACACAGCGACTCCCTACCAGCGACTCCAGCGTTCACAGTGTGCACCAATGTCGACCATTTTTCGCATCGATCCTCGCCGCAAACATGACGCAAAAACCGCAAAAGTCGACAAACGACGACCACGATGACGATGAAACTGTGCCGGCAAAGAGCACGTCGTCGACGGCTTTGCCGCTCCAATCTAACAAAGATGGATGCGCGACTCTGCGCGGTCCACTACGACGAAAAAAAAAAATCCAAAAACAGAAACCAACAACAACGTGTTGTCCTGAGTTTGGGTTTGGTTGGGGTACACGCTGTTTCCCTCTGATCTCAGATTCGTTTTTAGTTTAAAGTTGAATTTGTTAGGAATGTTCTTAAGCGATTCGAATGTTGCTGCTGCTGTTGCTGTTTCTGCGGCTTTTTTTTTGTGGCTCTTTCCTTTTGATTGTACTAATTTATGTGCGAAGGACTGCACCGATGCGAATGGTAGAAGCTAATGTGGTGACTTAATCCTCCCGGCTCAACCCTCCTCCAATCGGATGGGACTCAATTATAAATAAGGGAACCAAATCTCTCTCTCGCGCTCAGTAGTAAAGAATCTCTAACCGACCCAATGGAGGAGAACAGAAATGGAATATATATCCTACTAGACGTATACTCGCATGGAATAACACACCAGCTAAATGGATGAAAAATTCATTTACATTAAAAGACAATTTAAATTAATTTACTTAACTTGACTACCAGTTTTTGTTTTTGTTTCTGTTTCTGTTTTCTGTTTGCGGGGATTTCTTCGGGTTTCACGGGCTTGTTCTTTTCATTTGTTTACCCTGCTGACCACTAGTGGCGGGGCCTGAGACTCGGCGGTAATAGTCATCGAGACGGCGTTTATGAATCGAAGTCTCCTGTTTGGTTGTAGGTATTTAAAATAAATTAGATAAACGATTTTTTTTTTCCTGAGGGGATATAATTTATTTACGAGCATATGCTGAAATGGCGTCGGTCTTTTCACGTTGTCGCCGTCCTATTATCCTTTGGCTGAGTTCTGACCCAAGAGAGAGATTTATTTTGGGCTGGTCTCTATTTACACGGGTGTTAATTAACCGAAACTGTTCTTATCTTCGATTGCTAGGCTTGGCGCTGTTATAATTTGCAACAGAAAAACTGCTTGGACTTGTATGCGATTTTTGTTCGGATTCGGACAAGATTTTGGATACAAACGTTGTCGCCAATAAGATATCCTAGAGGTAAATGACAAGCGAATCGAATGAAATATTGCCACGAAGACGACGGGCTCAGTCTTATTCTCATTAGAATCCGGATGGAGCCGTTGTAAAGTCCGCGGGGGTCAGCCCTCATAACTGCCCTAATTTATCGTGTCAATTTTTTTTGCGTTATCCTGTCATCTCGACGATTTTAGGTACGTATATGCCTGAAAAGCGGCAGAGGACAGATCCATCTAATTTGTCTTGGAAGCCGTTGACGAAGTTTTCTCCCACAGTTCTATTTCTCAACTTACACAAACTGGGAAGATAGGTGTATTCCCTTGTTGCTCTTTTTCGCCCGACTCGCAGACTTATGCTTACCGACAAGTGCCATTTCTATATCAAGATTCCACTGTCGACTAAGGGCTAAGCAAATAGAGCAAGTCGTCAACGACCACCACCTCTGACTCTAGGATCGTGTCGTTCACCTTTTACATGGCATCCGTCTTTGGAGGTCCAGCATGGACCTGGGTCTCAGCCAAAAAGACTTTTCTGCTGAAAACGGTCTTAAGTCCTAAGTCACCTCTAATTTCTCATGGCAAGTTTCTTGGAGGTTCTTTTCCTCTTCACTGTCGTTGGATTTCACCGTCGGTTGGATTTGTGTCCATTGCATTGTGTTGTCCGGCTGATTCGAATTCAAAGACTCTTCGGACTCTAAAATGACTACAATATCCATCAGACTGGGCGTTGTGTCCGTAGGCCCTGGTTAGACTTATATCGGTGTACAGCCCGCACACTTAGTGGTTGAACTTTCTCCTGCAAGTACTTAGATTCAACCATAACTGGCTGATTCTGAAGATCACTATTTACAGTGAAGGCCTTCTTGTTTATAGAGGTTCATTGAAGCAAGTACATAGAATTACTTTTGGCTAGTCCTCTCGTGATAGCCTGGCTCGCATGCAAGTGAGTGTTTTCATCTGAGACAGTCACCAGACTATGGTGCTATTCCCATATTTCCTTGGGTATGATATGAAGTCTGCGTAGACCACATCCATAGATCAAAGGAACACCAATCTACCGAGCTAACAAGTTTGCCATCTTCAGCGTGGACTACTTTGAAGGACTTAAAATCATAGAGACAGTACGGGGTAAGTAATCAATATTGGAAGTACCACCAGAGGTTCTGTCTTCATCTCCTGCAATCTTGGTAAAACTTACAGAGTTTGCTTCTCCATTCACCGAGAGGAGAAGAACCCATATATTCAAATTCGAAGACACAGACTTTTTGCTTGGCGCCAAGTTTTGGGCTGGTATGTGGACTGGTAAAATAAAGAAGATATGACGCCTTAAGGCCCAGAATGCACTAAGAATCAATTCTGCCGTGTTTCTTATCGGTCAGCTTTCGTCCCCTGGCGCAGTCGGTTGAGTGATGTGTCCCAGGTTCGAGTCCCAGTGAAAGCAAAAGTTAGTATTTATGTGGTCCACTCTCCATTTGCCATTGGGATCAAATTAACGGCACCGGTTATAACAATGGACCAACAATGGTCTAAGTGTTGGCAATTTAACTTTCAGTCCAATAACCTAACCGATCGTTGCAAAACAACGTCACAAGCTAAATGAAAAGGGATCTTGTCCCAACGAACTTAGCACCGGTCGATTTGCTTAAATTAATTCCTATTTCGGTCGCATTAAAATCTATCTCTATACTTCGAGTATGTAGCTTGCTAGGCTCACGTTCGGCTTAAAATCATTATTAAATATCTTTACTTCGCAATGATAAATAAGCTACTGTACATTTGTCTTATCAATTGTACACACGATCGTTTATTACTTCGTTTATTGAGGAAGTGACCCAGCTGTAGTGTGTTTGGAAGGGATCGCGACGATAGCGCGTATAATACGTTTTTATTGCTTATGCTGCTTCAGTGGCGGCTGCTTCAGCTGTGTTCAATGATTACTAGCTTATCTATCGATTCGTTTTGTTTGTGAATGCAGTGAGCTAGCTACTTACTTCCGGAGTCTTGGACCTATGTCTGAGAGTGAGCTGAAATTTCTCAGTGACTGTTACACTGCTTCAAGTCGTCCTGCACAACTTGGACTGAAACAAGTTTGCACTCGTTCTCGAACTAAGAGGCTTGGACTCCACGACCATCTTAGGTGGAGCATTGTCCGAGTCAGTATAGGCGACAAATCATTGTAATTTTGTACAGCTCCTAGAACTTAGTCCTGCCTGCTTGCTTTTCTTTAGAAGACACTAGGCTAGGGCACTTAAGTGGGCTGCCAGCGATATTGCAGGCGCACGTAGTCCATTGTGAGACTACTACCACTGATCGACACTTCCAGTGATGGATTTATTATCGTTGATTCGAATTAACTTTGCTTTCGCACTGGGGCCCCCTCTAAACAAGGCCAGGCACTCAACCGTCTGCGACTTCCACCTGTTTTCAAATAGCAGTCCTGGCCGATTACATGTCTTGGAGCATGATTTGGGACCACTTCATAGGAAACATTGAGCTGCTATTCCAGGTGTCCGCCATCATTTTGTCTTCAGAAATTCTAGCGTTTTCTAGCATAAATGGTTCCTATTGCAGTGAGTGTCTAGGTTTGCTTAGCCTTAGCTCATGGACTGAAGTTGGCATTTCGTCGTTCTCTATTACTCTATCCTGGTCACGAACTTGCTTTTCGCCAGCCTCTCATATCTCCGTGGAATTTGGCCGGAAAAAGAAATAAGATCGATATAAGACGTCGTAGAGTGGAAGAAAAGCATCGAAGACAGCGGTCTTGAATCGGCGTATTGTCAATGTGAAGAAATTGCTTAGAATACATATTTGATGGCAAGTTCTTTAAATTGCGCTTTTAATTCGCATCGAAGAAGACTGAAGGGATGTACTTGGACTTGAATAAAAATAGGCTTAACATTAGCAACCATTTATTTACTACGCAAGACATCGAATGCTAAACCGATGGACACATTTTCTGCTTATATGCGAGTAAGCCTGAAAGCTTCGCAACTCTGAAAATGGAGCTCCTTTCTTCACACCTTAGTTAAGGCTAAATAAAGTTATCCAGAAACCAGTCAAGCCTCCAAGTGGACGTGATTAGATTCATGCCATTAGTCATGCTTCACAGAAATAGCCATGAATCGTTAATGTTCACATCAAAATGTGTACATGTTCAGCGAAACACGTGTTCCCATGTATCCAGTATCAAACGACAAAGAATATCATAAAACATCTTGTAGAACAGCGTTTTCTAATTCCGGATAATCACACTTTCCAGTGTATCTGACGTACCGAGCACCATTATACGCATTTGTTAAGCCGAAACAACAGCTGAGGTTGACTGTTTTAATATTCTTCGAAGCTGCTCTGCGTTCCATTTCATTTTTGTTATGCTCGCACAGATGCACAGCTACTCCGGATCGTTGAACATCTTAAAGTCAGTGCCTACGGAATGGCTCGTGTTAAAGTTGAAATTTATTTAAATTATTAAAGCTTTAAATTACCACGCTCCTCGCAGTGGGTATTCAGCAAAAGCTCCATTCACCCCCCCATAAACAAGGAACATGAGACCCAGTGGAGTACATCGGTGCCGTTCAGCGAGATTATATTGCTCCTGCTTGCACTTGCAGAGCCTGTTACCACGCAAGTCACGGCAATCACTAGATTTCTGGTCGTAAATTATAATATTGTGGGTGGTGGTGGCGAAGTTGGTGGTGGGATGCTGTTGTTATGTATCTCCGTGTATCTAAGTGTCTAAAGCTCCACCTTTCGCCATATGTGCGTCGTGGATTGGAAATCTTCTCTCGTCTCGATTTTTTTCTTTTTGTTTTCAGTTGGAAAATGTTCCCCCCTCTCCCATCGGATTATGGCAGAAGGGAAAATAAGATGAAATAAAAAATGAACAAGAACATGGCCGGTCTTATTTTGTAATATGTAGGTAGGTAGTAGGTACGCTGCACGAGTACGCTGTAAAGAAAGGCAAACACCCGATTGCGCTGTCAGCCGCCGCGCGCTCTTGTCTTTTAGAGGTCTCGCATGTCAATGTGATTGATTCGTACCTTGACATCTGCTCCTCGTTTCGCTAAGATATTCCATCTATTCTTCATTTTATCCTGCAACATGAAGGTATGTTCTTTTTTTTTCTCACACGAACATGTTTGAGGGGTCCTACTTAGCTGGAAATGGCTTTAACACAATCTGTGACACATAAGGGACGGTACATAGTACATAAGGCGAGGTGCATGCTCGTATAAAGACGAGAGTGTTCTTAAGTTCGGTGTCAATAATTCAGTAATTTATTTGCAAATTAACCGTTTCCAAGGTTTGCGGGTGGTAGAATGTGGGTTGAAAGGACACGACGGCAATCCCCAGACAAGTGAAACAATTGATGAAAGGCTTCGTCCATTTTGGCAAAAATGTGCCCGATGAACAGCCATGGCCCAGTTTCATTGTTGTTAGCAGTATCCCTTTAACTGTGGCTATGACCTTGTCTAAGATGTGCTGATGATGTCGCCCTGGAAGTCATTATCTAAACGATGCCAGCTAATGAGTGGTATGGTCACTTTTGGCGAATTATTTTCGCCATACTGCGGGAAAGGATGTTACACATTGTGTTCGATTGTGTGTGCCGGCACCTGAGCGAGTACCTGATTCGGCATTGCCTTGGACAGGGGTTAACTGATGTGTTGTTCTGTTTGCGAAAAATTTGCATTGGTTGATGGACAAGTGTCGCAAAAGGAGTGTGTGTCCTTGGGACTTTGTGGTATTGTTTGTGTGTTATTGCAGAAACTTGTCGTAGATGGTGTAATGGGTTAGATGTGCATCTGTTTAGTGACCTTCGCTGGGAAAAGTAGAGCGAACGAATTTGGGACTTTAATTGCAGGACTCTGTGCAAAGCTGTGGCCTTCAACTTGACTAGAATTTCTATTCGATACCTACAGTAAATGGCAGCTTGCCTTTTAAATAACAATTGCTTTTTGGATTGCAGACATAAGGACATGCTAATCAACTTTGTTTTCAATTAAGCTACGCATTTGTTGAGGATTTCCCAATTCAATCACCTTACTTAGACTGCTGGGCGTACATTCATTCAAATTTAATAAAATCTTAAAACCGACGAAGAATCAGATGTGTTTAATGTTGCTTTGAAGTCCATGCCTCGCAAGATCACGAAGCAAGTCCAGGTTGTCAACTGCGTCAGATAGTCGTGCTTAGGATTGACATTCAAAAACACAGCCTCTAACCGAACTGAGAACTAGGGCTAGCATTTTTTCAATAGTGAACTAGGAGTATTGGACTTTTAAATATATTTACGTGCGATTTGTGAAGCCATGATAAGGTAGAAACAATTGAAGTAAACTGAGATAAGTCACAAACAATCAGACACTACTCTTCAAAATAATATCCTATCCTGAAAACAACTCACTCTGTCGCAATGTGTATTGCGTTCACAACAACTTCATTCAACTGCTTGTTAAAGTGTAAATTTCAATCACAGATGCCGTCGGCGAGTACCTTTGTCTGTTGGAGTGGTGAACTTCTGTCTAAGATTGAAGAACACATTAAAAAAAACGTACGCATTGCATGCAGCCTTATTCGAATATTGACAATACCCAAGGCGATTTTTTAGCTATTATCTTTTTGGCAACACTGGTTTAAACAGCTGACTCACGTTTCGTGTTTTGTATCACTGTCACACATCTTCAGTTTGGTCTATAATTTAACCATGAATCGTCTTACAAACGAACAACGCTTGCAAATTATTAAATTTTATTATCGTGCTCTGTTAAGAAATCGCGCTCAGCTAAGAAAGTTCATCGAAGCTCATTTCTGGCTCAGTGGGTAAGTAAATAGGCAGAATTGTCGATTTTGTAGTGAATATCAGCCAGAAGCACTGCAAGAGCTACGAATGTATCCAGAAAAAGTCACAGTTTGGTGCGGCTTATGGGCTGGTGGCATCATTGTACCGTACTTCTTCAACAATGATGCGAATCGTAACGTAACTGTGAATGGTGAGCGCTACCGTGAGATGATATCCAACTTTTTTTTGCCCAAAATGCAAGAGCTTGACTTGGATGACATGTGGTTTCAACAAGACGGTGCCACATGCCACACATCACGCGCAACAATAAACTTATTGAGAGGCGAGTTCGGTGAACAATATATTTCACGTTCGGGACCGGTCAACTGGCCGCCTAGATCGTGCGACTTAACGCCTTAAGACTATTTTTGTGGGACTATGTTAAGGCTCACGTCTATACAGACAAGCCCGCTTCAATTGACGCATTGGAAGGCAACATTGAGGCATTTATTAGTGAGATACCGGCCGAAATGTTGGAAGGAGTATGCAAAATTGGGCTAAGCGGATGGACCATTTGAGGCGCAGTCAAGGTCAACATTTGCATGAAATAAAAATCGATTCAAATAAAGATTTCATGCATTTTTCTGAATTTGATGTGTTTTTGTATTCCCCTATGTACGGCAGTTTCATCTTTCATTAAGATGAGCATCATAAAGCTATATTTTTCAATACACAGTGGACAAGTCGAATTGACGCGGGATATGAAAATGTATTTGACTTGGAGAGTGTTTTTGTATATTGAAAATTGAGGAGAACGTAGAAATAGAGTTAGCAACAAATTCGACTTAGGGAGAGTCCACTCTAATACGATATTCGGATTTTAGTGATGGTCGCGGCCTTTGCCTGTGCTCTTTCCATCATACTTCGTATGGACTCTGTCAGTATATTCAGTCTAAATACAAACATTTGCTCTGAAGGTAAATGTAGTCCCATCATACGGCTATTTCTCTTTGTATGCTATCAAGTGTGAGTAAAGTTAAAGGTCTTCAACTGCGAAAGTGTGAGTGTAATGTGAACGATCTTTTTTCGTAAATTAACTCACGTTTCATAAAGCAGATTTGCCAGTGTTCAAACACGTCGTTGCACATATCATTGGATTGCTGGTGCACATTAACCGACGTCTGGATGGTCAGTTTTACACACAAAAATGACGATCTACTTCTTTTAATAAAATTATACAAGACTAAGTCCAATGTGTTGATTCACCTTTTATCTTTCTTAAAACCCTGAGGACTTGAACAAGCAATTGTCACTTTAGCTTTAAAGAATTAAATTTTCATGCACATCAACGTTTAAGCCCGGTGAAGAAGGACCTCAACTAAATCGACGTCCGAATCTCGAGATGTGCTAGTTGGAGAGGTTTTCTGATTGAAGCCCAGCTCCACACTGGACCAAATAAGGAAAAGAAGGCATGAAAAATTAGTTAACGCATGTTGATGGATATACCAAGACACCAAGCATGCGAACCTCTTTACTCGAGTGATCAAATAGTCCCCATATTCTTTTAGTGTAGTTGACGGATTTTTGCCTTCTGGAGTACATTCACAACCTTGTACCCCTCGTAAAGTTCGCGGTTGTCTTCTCCTCCATTCCAGTCTTCTCCTCTATTTAATAAGTCAAATAACACGTCCAAAGAGTCAATTTACATAAATTCACCGCCCACACTTGTGCATACAAGGAACGATTGCTTACAAGAAAGACTCGTACAAAATCAGCAAACAGCAAAGAATAACTCAGTCAATTGCAGGGCCAATATGAAGTGGCTTGCACATTACGGTCATCTAGACTGACGATTCAATCATTCAACTGCACCAAAAACATACTCGCTGTCTACTGAATTCTCAATTCTGAACTGACTCATGTTTTCCTTCGCGTCGTACTTGTGATTTGATTGACATCGTAGGAATGCTGCCATAGTTTGCGATGCCTTTGTTCTCTAAAAATATCTGCTAGTTGTAGAGTGTAGCGATTTTGTACAGACAATTCTCGGCTGACGTCTACTATCCTTGAAAGTTATCATCACGCTCAAGATTACAATTCGGGTGTGAACAGCTCTGCAGCTCGTTTGATCAACAGTAAGTAAGCTTGATTGTTCAAGGCTTACAATTATTCTTCACACAAAAAAATGCGTAGAAATCTTCTACCATTCAACATCCACAAAACCGACATCAACAACCTTATCAACAAAACTACGTACATGGCTCAGTGCAACATATTTTTGCTTATGCATCACACAATGCTGCACACAAGAAACATGTTTCAGCATCAAATGCACATGCATCCAGGTATCGATAAACTGCAACACAGAACTGCACTGCCTTATCCTTATCCTTAACGAATTCGTTTAGTCGCCAACCCTGTCGGGATTTGTGTGCAGCGGCACATTCTGTTACAATATTCTGCCGTGCAATATGGGGTGGAAAGTTCGCCAAATGTGTCTGATTGGAAATCTGATTAGCAATGGATGCACATTTTCGCCCCTTGCCATTTTGCGTGCGAAATTTAATACGGAGTTTCAGGAATAGGTGGCTCTGCACAAAGATCCTGCGGAAGTATTTGCGTTTCGCAAAATCTATTTTGAATCTGTGGCTTGTGCACCAATTGACATTCATCAACTGGGACACAATCAGATAACACACGATATTGCACTAAAATTCTTGTTTTATGTGAGTTTAGTGCAGACAGTTTCCGAGGCTTCTTGTTGCTTCGTAACTATTTTTGTTTTGTGTGGCCGGGCAGTTACCCCGACGGCACAACCCCCAACCTGGAGGGCCAGTTTCCTTTTTTTTTGCAATACCTAGGACAAGGTCGCACTTATATGTTCGGCAGGTTGAGCTCGGCTGAACTACAACCAGTACCCGATGGCTACCACTTGGAGTTAAAATAAGCACGATTGGTGTGTAGGAAAAGTTGCAACACTGGGCATCGCCAAGTTCCCACAGCACCCAGCCATCCCAGCCATGAAGAGTGAAGATCCAACGCTTAAGATGGCTAGATCATGTACAGCGGATGGAAACCAATGCTCCGGCCCGAAAAGTCTTCAAATCCACCCCCGAGGGACGGCGCAGTAGAGGAAGAGTGCGGCTCAGGTGGCGCATGCAAGTGGAAATTGACCTCAACCAACTATGCGTGCGAAACTGGAGACAGCTAGCTTAAGGTCGAGCTGGCTTAAGACGCTTGTTGGTTGAGGCTCAGGTCCACCCCGGTATGTAGCGCCACCTTAAGTAAGTAAGTAGGTAAGTGAAGACAGTCGATGTGTAACTGACTTAAATGAATTGGTCGTTTTAGCATGTGCGCCGACTCATGTAAATTATATCGACTTTCAGAATTCATGGTTCCTCCTGTCTCGAGTTAGTAACAATATTCCGAGAGTGTACCTGTCCAGGGAGATCTCCTCAAAGCTGTAGTTCCCATCCACTCGTGAACACGCATAGTACAACAGGTTGTCGGTGAAGCTTGTACACGGACTGTACAATGTCTCCCGCCTCTGCAGTGATAGTGATTTTTGCAATGTTCTTAGCACCGTTTACTGAGTGGAATATGATTAAACTAATTAAACCTTGGGCTACTGTAACAATATACAAATATTGTTTGGACATGCTACTGCAAGTGATCCCCCATAAGACATTATAATTCACCTACAAATCTAAATGTTGGGATGGCTTTTTTGTAACACCGAGCTATTCCCATTTCGTATGACACTCTTACCACCTTTGCATAAGCGTACCGTGTTATATGAAGTTACAAATATAACTTTTAATAAATATTTCGAGGCTTCTCAATAAACCTTTGTAAGCAACACATCATCTCTCAGTTTGTTTTATTTTATTCGCTCGCCTGTCCTACAATCAACAAACCTCTTCAGTTAGAGTCATCTTTGGCTGACCGTGGTGTACACACTCTACATAGCCCAGGGTTGCATCCGAAAACTCGTGGCTAGGCTCATATGGCTGTTCAACGTCTACATCTCGAAGTTGTAGTGAGCAAGCAGCAGAGTGAGTGTCCAAGCATTGCATACGGAACAATAAAAATTGTCTATGCCACTGAGTCGTATAGCAGGCAAATAAGGCAGCGGTTGGCAGGGGTAAGTCTGTGACTTGAACTTGAAAATGATGTGCTGTGTACTACTTACGACTAGGCCAAGGACCCTAACCACCTCCTAGTTAATCGGAGTCAAGACTCGTTCACAGTCAAGCCGCCGTTTTAGCCTCTTTCGTCTCAATGCCAGCCAGGCCATTATTGATGAATCGCTGTGGTCACAATAAAGTCAATGACATCGGCGTTTAGCTTTGGAAGGACATCTAAAAAATCAGCCCTCTAGCGATGGCCTGACCCATTTGCAGATGTTCTAAAACAACAGGACTTTTAGACATTTAAGCTCTCAATTAGCTCGATACCGACGATCTGCTGCGACGAGCAAGAAGGAGTCTTTGTGTGAAGCTACAGTCCGGGGTGGACTTGGACTTCAACCAACAAGCCTGTCCAACTAGCTTTGCCACACCAAGTTAGTTGAGGTCCTTCTCCACTTGGGTGCGCCACCTTAAACGCAGGCGTCCTCTGTTGCTTTGGCCGACACGTCCAGCTTCGAAACTATGGTGTCCATTTACTCTAAATGGCCTATCCAACGTAGGCGTTTGATCCGTAGACGCCTAACTAGGCTCATGTCGCTGTACAGCCCATACAGTTCATGGTTGAATCGTCTCCTCCAGAACCCTTCAATACAAACAGGACCAAAGATCGCACGTAGAACATTTCTCTCAAAACAACCAAGAGCTTCTTCATCCGCTTTCGATTTGATTGTCGATGCCTCCGCGCCGTATTGCAGGACTGGAATGATCAGTGTCTTATATAGAGTCAACTTGATTCTTTGAGAAAGGGCTCTACTACTCCATTGCCTCTTGAATCCAAAGAAGCAGCGGTTGGCGTTTGATCCCGGTGCTGATGTTATTAGTACAGTTTTCTCCGGAGCCGAGGTAAGCGAAGTCCTTGACTACCTCAAAGTTATAAGCTACCCATTGTAACGCTCTGTCCAGGACGGCGATGTTGTATGTCCTTTTCTGAGAACTGCATATAATTCGTTTTGCCCTCGTCACCGCCAGACCCATTTTAGCCGCTTCCGTCTCAATGTTGGCAAATGCCTCACCGACGGCTCGCTGAGTTCTGCCAATCACGTCAATGTTAGTTGTGAAGGGATATCTGGAAAATCAGCCCTCTAGCGATGGCCAGGGACATTTGCAGACATTCCAAAAGGGGATGACAGGAGAATACGTTACATTGCTTTTTCGACATTTTAGGTCTCGATGAGCTCGATACCGACGATCTGCTGGGGCGAGTAAGATGGGGTGTGAACTGCACTGGTAACCAGGACTAGGATTTTAGTATCAATTTATCGACTTCATACTTCATACCTTCACAACTTTTATTGCTGGCCCTGCAAAAAATAGACTACCTCCTCTAAGGTATACTGACACGGACAGGGACATCGGCACGAACACATGTTCCTCCTAAAATGCATCACACGAATGGTATAACCCATCACTAGTGGCGACACATTTTACATTATTAGCTTAAATGACCGAAGGAAGCACCAAACGTGTCTATCGAGCCACCATGCAAAAGCCTAACTAATTGCATTGCATTTTGTGACACATTCCGAGGGGAATATAGTGCGGCACCATGATGGTGACATTCACATCCCCTTTTTAAGCCATCACGAATTCCAAATTCTGTAGCTACTATACTATCCTCCAATCAAAAGTCATTTATCAAAATGAATCGTGTTTTGTTTTTTTTTGTCTTCTCCAAATGATCAAAGAAAAATTAAGAGTTGCACGCATTTAGCCAACAATTTTAAAAACTCCTGACGCCTTTCTTAAAACCACCTTCCGAAGCATCGGACATGAGCGACTCCGTGTACCGACCCAGCAAAAGATTTATAACTTATTTTAGCCTCAAGCTGTCATGCCGAGTACACGTTCCTGTTTGAGTTGGCTTTTTTGTGTTCCTCGCCGTTTTTAACCCTTGTCATGTTGATGCGTGATGCGTTCTCTCTTGCAAAATGTCGATAAATGTTCGGCGCCGTACCTTCTACTTTTTTACACTTTCGCGTACATACACACAGCCACGCGTGTGCATGCATATCGATGGGCTTTTAGGACAAGCTCACACGTACGAGTATATGCCTATGTGCACGGCGCAGAAGTGGAAGGCGGCAAAAGATGGTGGAGCAACCGATGGCAAGACAACCGAAAGAGTTTGGTTTTGTTTTGTTTCGGGGGGAAATTGTATTCTCTTGGGGCTTGTTGAGATTTTTATCAAAATTGTGCGTTAATGTGTCTGAAGGGGTTTCGAAATTGTTTTTAATTATTCACTGACTACCTGCACAAAGTGTACGAAACAGTAGCTCAAAATTAAAATACCGTTGCCCTTTATTGACTGGCATTCTGGTTGCGAGCATTAATCACATGCATGGAGGAAGGATTTTCTGGCAATAGCCAATATTTTATATAGTTTGGATATAGATGCGAAAAATTTGCCATGTCATTCTTGATTGAATAACGTTGCTTATATTCGTGATGTGTGTTTGGAGGGTGGGATGTTTCAAATTGTATAGACTCCTTGCAACTTTATGCACAAGTGGAGTCCAATTTTACCAATGATGGCCAAAATGCGGCCAAGCCATCTGTTGCCATAGCTTATTGACCCTGTCTCACGATATGCACAGTCATATATTTATCTCCGAGTTTACCTTTAAGTTAATATAATTTATGAATTTCAATTCTATAATATGAAGATATTTATATCAATACATACATTCAGAGGCACTGGAAAGCAATGTCCTTTATGAGTGTTATTGCAGAGCTCTAACGTCTGCAGGGTAATATTGGATGACTTTTCGACAGAGATCACGCCATTGTAATTCATATAATCTTGGTGGCTACAACTGGTCGTGATGAGATATGACACCGTTTTTGTTTAACTTCTTGATTTCTAATTTATTTACTTACAAGTAGAGCTCGAAAGTTGTTGACCTTTTTTCTCATTTGTTTTCTCACTGACTGATATTTTATTGGTCATCGAAACTTAGGACTTGCTCTGAGATATATTCGCTTGAGAGTTTTTTTCTTAATTTGAAATATACCACTCATCTGTTGACAACCAAAAACCAACCAAAAACCTCTTGCGTCGAGAATAAATTAAATGTTTTCAATATACGAAATATATTCAATTATTGTATTTATTTCACAGGATGGGGAATTTACCAGGTATACCGGTATATGAGCGTCAAGAGTGTCTCGATAGGGGGCATTTGTTGTGAAGGACCCCTAATTTTTTTCTGTTTGCTATGACATCTGTGAAATATATTTAGTATACATCAAGTCATTGAACAGACAAAATCATATTTTTTTATCGTGTTAAAAATATCGAATTTTGTACCAGAAAGTGATGATTTGCGGAAGGCATTAATTTTTTGTTTTCATTTGAAGAAAAGTGCTGCAGAGTCGCATCGAATGCTTGTCGAGCCATATGGCGATCAGGCTCTATCAGAAGCAACATGCAAAAGATGGTTTCAACAGTTCAGCAAAAATGATTTTGATGTGAGAAATGAAGAACGTGGAAGATCACCAAAAAAGTTTGAAGACGCCGAATTGCAAACGAGATTGGATGGAGATGACACTTTGAGTCGAAAGCAAATGGCAGCAATGTTAAATGTTGCACAACAAACAATTTCTGACCGTTTAAAAGCTTTGGAAAAGATCCAAGAGTGTGGAAAATGGGTGTCAGATGAATTGAATGAAAGACAGATGGTTTGATGCTTCAAAGACACGTAAGAAAATCGGTTTTGCATCGGATTGTTACTGGCGATGAAAAATGGATTTATTTTAAGAACCCTAAACGGAGAAAATCATCTGTTAATCCGGGACAACCATACACATCGACTGCAAAACCAGATCGATTCGGCAAGAAGACAATGCTATGTGTTTGGTGGGACCAGACCCAGGTGTGGTGCGCCACGAGCTCCTAAAACCTGGTGAAACCGTTAATACTGATCGCTACCGGCAACAAATGATCAATTTGAACCATGCAGTGATCGAGAAACGACCAGAATTGGCCAGAAGACACGGCAAGGTAATTTTGCTCCATGACAATGCACCTGCACACAATGCAAAACCGGTTCAGGAACAATCAAAACACTTGGCTGGGAGCAGCTACCCCACCCGCCGTATTCACCAGATTTGGATCCTTCTGACTACCATTTGTTTTCATCGATGGGACACGCATTGGCTGAACAGCACTTCGATTCCTACGACGAAGTCGAAAATTGGGTGTCTGATTGATTTGCTTTAAGAGACGAACAGTTTTATTGGTGTGGTATTCACAAATTGCCAGAAAGGTGGTCAAAATGTGTAGAAAACAACGGCTTATACTTTGAATAAAATGTTTTTACTTTCCCATTAATAATTAGTTATTTAAAAAAAAAAACGCTGCCATTTCACCGGTATACCTGGAAATTAGCTTTACTTAAAGGAAACTCTCAACTGCTCTAGAACTTAGGCTATACCTTTTCTCGCTTGAAGTATAATTCAAAATGGTACGAAAAATGTATGAACCTTTATGAACAATTTAAAGAATATTGGTGTCTAATGGCTAAAGTGCGTACATATGTGATAACATCTGGCTGATTCGAATCATGTCATGCTGCACACTTAACTCCAAATCACAAACACTGCACTTCGATTTCACTGTGGTCTCGTTATACTGAAAACAATTTCTAGCAGTATTATTTGATCTTCTGTCTGTCATATTTACTTACATTTAGGTCCCTGCACTTTATTCGAACTGTATTACCATTAAAATGAATAATCACATCACTAGTCAGCTAAATGATATATATTTTATTCTCTCAGTGATATCTGTCACTGATTGACCAGAACCTAACAAAAATCAAAAAAGGTTACTCTCCGACCCAGAGCGAAAAAATTATGATGATGCAATTTGGTTATTTAGTGTCTTTTTTTCAAAGTATCAACAAGGGAGAGTTATTTACAAACCTCTCAACGGTTAAGAGTTATTATCGATTACTGCTCACAAGTCAGACAAAATACTTAATTCTTAATATTATGTCGCTCGCATTCCATCATACGCACAACGTATTCTTTTTCTTTGATTGGGCTGCAGTCCCGGGTGGACCTGGGTCTCACCCAACAAGCCTCTCCAGACAGCATGATCTTTCGCCAGCTGCGCACACCAAGTTGCTTGATGTCCTTTTCCACTTGCGTGCGCCCGTCCGGTGAGAGGACGTCCTATGTTGCGCTGTCCCAATGGCCGAAGACTCTTCTGGTCGGAGCTGTGGTGTCCATCCGCTCTACATGACCAGGCCATCTTAAGCTTTGGATCCGAAGACGCTTAGCTAAATGCATGCTGCTGTACAGCCCGTACAGTTCGTAGTTGAACATTATAATCCAAACGCCATCAACGCAAACAGGACCAAAGATCGTACGCACAACTTTTCTCTCAAAACAACCAAGAGCTTCTTCATCCGCTTTCAATAGCGTCCATGTGTTTATACAAAGTCAATTTGGTGTTTCGAGAGATGGCTCTGTTACTCATTTGCCTCTTGAGCTCAAAGATGCAGCGATTGGCAAGAGTAATTCTGCGCTTGATCTCGGTACTGGTGTTGTTGTCCCTATTTACTCCAGACCCTGGGTAGACGAAGTCCTTGACTACCTCAAAGTTTCGGACAACGTATATTCCCACAAAATTGTACTAATGATATGCCTAAGTGGAACATATGACGAATGCTTTAGAGATCAGCGTATGCAAATAAAACACTGTGTGTAACGAGATTCGGTGTTCAGTGAGTGCCACCATTCTGACATTGACAACACTTGAAATGGTCAAGACGCTTTAGTTCTTGAGTCAGTTGCACCTTGTAAGCGTGTAAATGCAAGTCTTTATGCATAGTGTTCAACAACGACGAGCGTGAGAGGAGCAATTGTTGGGCACGACGATGAGTTGAGGTGGACGGCCCTTAAGCCACACTATCGCGAACAGCCGCAATATTTTCTGCAGTACGAGCGGTACACTGGTGTTTTCACATCTCCTACAGATACGATTTGCTATAATTTTTCCACGATTTTTCAGAATAAATTGACCGAAAAAATCACGAAGTGCACGATGTGCATTTTGATTTGAACGCACATTTTCATAACAAGCCTGAATAAATTTAACGCGTTGCTCGATTTTGTATGGTTCAAATTTAGTTAATCTGAAATTTAGAAATGTCAAATAAAATGCAGAAAAAAACTTGACGTTTATTTGTCACATTCAACATCGGCCCTTAGAATTTAACCACCCTTTACTTCAGTAAAATATACACACTAAAAAATATCCGTCATGTCGGGTGTCTTCAATTCTCCATGAATATAATAATAATAATAATAATAATATGGGTAGCGCTACAGCCCGTAGGGGGCCAGGGCCTAGCTTCTCAGCAACCACTGGTGTTGTGCGTGCTATTGTTCTCTGACGGATGGAAGGGACCTACAGTTTAATGCCGAATCCGAACGGCTTTGTTTGAAAAGCTTTTTCTAGACAGGAAATACCCTTTGAGTATTGTCAGTGACTCGAAAGAAGTGGGGTCGTGAAAATTATTTTCGTCGCACAGAGCAGGAATCAAACCTACGACGTCGAGGTTGGGGTCGACGCACATATCCACAACGCCACGGGCCACCATGAAAGAGTCTCATTATTCCAGGTCACAACTGTCTCTAGTCGCTGACTATGCTTTGTCAAATTCTCTAGATGGGACCTTTCAAACTGGGCATTAACTCTCGTCACACCTTATGAAGTACCAACAGGTAGCACAACAGGACTGCTTTGCTTTTGATGATATGCCTAGATCACTGGGCGCTGCAGCCCAAATCCCAAATAGTTTTTAGAATTACAATAAGAAACCTACAAAAATGAAATGTCAATCCATGATCTACGCTTAGAGTGTTGCCCTCATCAAAGGAATGCGCTTTAGCCAAGACAAGTTAAATGGTAGCTACTTCCCTTAAACCGAACCTCACTTAGTCATATCTGCAGCTCACGGTAAGTTATCCCTTCTGCTTTCAATCAATAACGAAGGAAAAGTGAAAAAAAGCAATAACCAGCTGAGTTTAATTGAAAATGTTCCCCTCCACCCACTGCCGCAGCTTTTTCACATGCACACAGTCGGATATGAATTCTGAATCCCTGAACTAATTAAAAGCACAGCCATCAGCATTTCGCTAGGGAAATTTTCCATAAATGATAGGGAACGAAAAAAATTCTTAATTACACCACATCCTGCACAATTCATGCAAATGCGCTCTGCGAAAACTTCAAATTGTTTACCATTTCGTCCAAAATGTTCGCAATTAAAAATCTCCCAACCCCTGTCACTTGTCTCGTGGCGAGAGCCACCCCTCCTTTGCACGAAAGACAAAACACCATCATTATTCGAGTTTTAATTACTTTTTTGCACTGTTGCAAGCCGCAGAAATCAAAAAGGCTTCCATTCATGATGTTGTTCTTTCGACGCTGGTGATGGGGCGCTCGCTTTGCATGTTCCAAATTGAATTGCCAACAGTTGTACCGCCTTCGCTTGCCGCCTCCATGCCGCCTGTCGGGAGTGAAGCGCCAACTTTTGGTAACGACTTTTGAAGTAAATAGGAAATCCTTGATTCCAACACTTGGCTTAGTGATTTCTGAAATGAGTCTCCTTCCTCGGTTGGCCACGTTCAGCTAAGAAAGAAGGAAACAAAAATCATCTTTTTTCCGTTGGATGTGCCCGTAGTGGAAATGAACAAGAAAAAACATTGAAACTCACCATCTGTGTGAACGAATATTTTGGGGAGTTCCCCACTGCGTTCGAAATGTGCGTGATGACTTTAGTTTGAAGCGTACACCCAAACGAAGTCGGAAACAGACAGAATGACAAATGATCCGAGGAGAAAGCGTGGCGAAGGATCTATTCAAAATGAGAGCGTGCACCCTCCCAGACTGGGCGCATACAACACAACACTTAGGAGCGACCTTGGCGCGATGTTAATCGCTACAACTGGCAACACACCAACATCAGCACACGTCGCACACGCAAATACACGAACACTTGTGAGAGAGTCACTTAAATCCAGGGATATGCGTGAAATTCTACGACGGAAGTTTCTCTGTTCCCGTTTCAGTCGGCAGTCAGCAGTCGGCGTGCGATTGGAAAACCTTGAACCAATTTTGAAAATAAATTAGAAAATTCTTTCACACTCTATTATGCGTGCGCGTGTGGTGGGAGAAGCGAGTCCTTTCGTTCAAATTGATCGATATAAATGAATGGAACTCCAATCGGGAAGAGGAAATGTGTCTGGAGAAGTGCTGTGAGGGAAGGGGTTAAGTGTTTCTTTTCTTGATTCAAGGAAACCCCAAATTTAAATGCCATCGCTGGTGCCACGGAAGGTCAATAGCATTAGGCTGGATAGAGCTCTGACTCTGCAGTAATAAATTACTTCAGTGGTGACAGTGACACGAGGTGGACTTGCGTGATGGAGTTCGAGGATAGCAAGCCGGCTTGTAGTCAATCGTGAGCTGCAGAATTGACATTGTATTTATGGTTGTTGCTTCATATATATGCCAGAAGTTGAAATAAAACTAACTAGAACCGATTCAGAGGAAAGGACATTAACATCATGGATTGAAGTAAATACGAAGATGGTGTGTTGCTTTCCAATGAGGAGGAAATTTTGCGCAAATGGCAGAACAGTAGTCTTGAGTGGGCCGGGGAGTAGTCCAAAGGTGGAGGTAGTCATCTTCGAGATTGCGTCGCTTAAAGTTGGCAAATCTGTCTGTGCGGAATAAGACCGACCACAAATGCTTACGGTAGGCCGGGAGTTTTACGGCTCTCGTAGCAATAAGGTGACCTGGGTACGCGGTAACTTTAATTGTCCCTCTGGCAACATAGGTTCTACCAACCACAAGAGCATATCTCTCTAAAGTCTTCTTTAGAAAGGCTTTGCTAAGGTGTCGGAGGTGCATACTACAGCCATGGTCGGGTCCAGGGTTATAGACAGTTTGGCTTTCGATCTGGCAGAAGTATCAGAATATGCAAGCCGCTCCGATTTGTAAAGGCATACAATCGAGTGCGTAGAGTTAAGCTTTTGACTGTCCTGCAGTGTATGGTATTGAGTTTCCTTTTAAAGGGCCATTCAATTTCTGTACACAAACTTTAGCGCCTGTGTTCTGGTTAAGGGTATATAATCAACGCTTCCGTAAACGCCTCTACGGGCTCGTCACGCGGCATTTCACTATCATCACGACTTCCAAGGTGTGTCTTGAATGCGACTCCATCAGATAGACGACGGCTTGGAAGACCGAAGTCGGGGTAGTTAGACCAAGTCAAACAACCAAGCCGGGTTGAACTAGTTCGTGATGAGTTACAGTTGATGGAGGATTACTGGACGCTCTCTCGTGCTACCTTTTGATTTTTAGTTGTTAATTTCAGTCGCATCACCTATTTGGCGACTTTAAGGACGCATA